>LNAC01000462.1:1134528-1324785 GCA_002007465.1 Ailurus styani
CCCCCCCCCCCGCTTATATTCCCTCTCGCCGTGTCTCTCTCTCTCTCTCTCCCTGTCGAATAAATTAATAAAATCTTTTAAAAAAATTAAAACCAAAAACCAAAAAAACACCTTGAAGCAGACCAACCAGACCACATCTGTGGGCCAAGGTCACTGATGTGCTCTGCCTCTGTTTTTTGTTTTTCTCAGACTATAACCTGAGAAGTTACCATAGGACTTTTCTGTTTTCCTTTCTCATGTGGCTATGTGACCATTGTTGATTGAAAGTGCCACAGACATTTAAATGTAGGAGAGCTCTGGGCTTTTCTACCTTATGCTTTTCTCCTCCCTGACTCTGTGCACTGCCCACTTTCACTTTTTAGCTTTTTCCTATTGTACTCCTTATCTCCCCCGATTCTTCTCCCTCTGCAGGGTCATTCCTCTAGGTTCCCCGTCCTCAAACCCGGCTGCCCTGGGAGCCACGCTAGGGCATTTCCTGAGCGGCTGGTTTTCATCTGAGTGGGTTCTTCTCCCCCTTCTAGAACTCAGAGCCTCTAACTGTTCCAGAACTTACCTCACTTATCTTGGATTGTCTCCTGTGCTCACGTTTCTTCCTTTCTCCAATGCCTGCGCCTCTTGCTCCCCTTTTAATCTATTCTTCCATTTCCTGACCAAAGCTCTCCTGGCTCATGGTCCAAGCATTACAAATGATGAGACGCATTATTAGTATTATACATCTAACATGAGATGTGTGTTTCTATATATTCCTCATTTTTACATATGATTGATTTAACCGATTACAACACTCCGCCAACATCAGACAATGCCATGGTATCCCGACATGTAGGTAGCTAAGGGTTATTAACCTCATATAAATAATCTTACTAAATACTGATCAGGTACAAAGGAATACAACAAGATACTGGAAGGTATTAAAAGTAACACCCTAGCACACATGTGTGAGCAGTACTCAGTTAAAGATATGGCATGTTTCAGCACTTTCAAAGGACCTTGTGTGTCCCATTTACCTTTCCCTGGCCTTTCAGAGGAAGTGGATAGGCTTAATTTTGAATTTGCTATTCTTTTGTTTTGTTTGAATATGTAAAACTTTATTATTGAGTGTTGCAGGTTTCGAATTTTATGTATAAGAAATTATGCCATATGTAATCTTCTTGACTTGTGGTTTTGATGAGTTTGTAGTTTTTGAAGATTTATCTATGTTGTTGGGGATAACTGGAATTATTTATTTTCCTATTGCTAATACTATTTCTACAGCATTTTATTGATTAAAAATTCTCCAGTTTGTCTCCCCATCTACTGGTATGACTAGAGGGACTGGTTTCTTTTTCTTTTCCCCTATTACAAAAAATGTTATTATGAGTTACTATACAGGTCTCTTGCTGTAGCTTGCTAGACAAGAACTGTATATAGGTACTTAGGATTTTGGATATGTGTGTATATGATACACATGTATGCAATAATGCCAAATTGTTTTCCACAGCAGTTGCACACATTTACACTTCCACCAGCAGTATATAAGTTTCTATTGCCTTAAATATTTACTAACTTTTGACAATTTTAGACTTTTTAATTTTTGCCTATCTGATGGGCCTAAAATAGTATTTTGGGGGGGGTTCTGATCTGCATTTAATGAGGTTCAGGTTAGCTTGTCTTTTTATTTTCTTTATGGTGTCTTTCCTTTTTTTTTTTTTAATTAGTATTTTCCCCAGGAGTACAGGTCTGTGAATCATCAGGCTTACACCTTTCACAGCATTCACCATAACACAAACCCTCCCCAATTTCCATAACCCATCCACCCTATCCCTACCCTCACCCCCCAGTAACCTTCAGTTTGTTTTGTGAGATNTGAATCATCAGGCTTACATCTTTCACAGCATTCACCAAAGCACAAACCCTCCCCAATGTCCATAACCCATCCACCCTATCCCTACCCTCCCACCCCCCAGTAACCCTCAGTTTGTTTTATGAGATTAGAAGTCTCTTATGGTTTGTCTCCTTCCCCATCCCATCTTGTTTCATTATTTTTCCCTCCCTACCCCCCACAACCCCCCACCCTGCCCCTCAAGTTCCTCATATCTGAGAGATCATATGATAATTGTCTTTCTCTGATTGACTTATTTCGCTCGGCAAAATACCCTCTAGTTCCATCCATGTCATTGCAAATGGTAATATTTCATTTCTTCTGATAGCTGCCNGACATTGCTGCTAGAAACATTAGGGTGCATGTGCCCCTGAGGATCACTACCTTTGTATCTTTGGGTAAATACCCAGTNGGGTAGCTCCATTTTCAACTTTTTGAGGAATCTCCATACTGTTTTCCAGAGTGGCTGCACCAGTTTGCATTCCCACCAACAGTGTAGGAGGGTTCCCCTTTCTCCGCAACCTCGCCAACATCTGTCATTTCCTGACTTGTTGATTTTAGCCATTCTGACTGGTGTAAGGTGGTATCTCGCTGTGGTTTTAATTTGTATTTCTCTGATGCCGAGTGATGTTGAGCACTTTCTCATGTGTCTGTTGGCCATTTGGATGTCTTCTTTGGAGAAATGTCTGTTCATGTCTTCTGCCCATTTCTTGTCTGGGTTATTTGTTTTATGGGTGTTGAGTTTGAGAAGCTCTTTATAGATCTTGGACATAAGCCCTTTATCTGATATGTAATTTTCAAATAGCATCTCCCATTCTGTCAGTTGTCTTTTGGTTTTGTTGACTGTTTCCTTTGCTGTGCAAAAGCTTTTAATCTTGATGAAGTCCCAATAGTTCATTTTTGCCCTTGCTTCCCTTGCCTTTGGTGAGGTTCCTAGGAAGAAGTTGCTGCGGTTGAGGTCGAAGAGGTTGCTGCCTGTGTTCTCCTCGAGGATTTTGATGGATTCCTTTCTCACATTGAGGTCTTTTATCCATTTTGAGTCTATTTTTGTGTGTGGTGTCAGGAAATGATCCAGTTTCATTTTTCTGCATGTGGCTGACCAGTTTTCCCAACACCATTTGTTGAAGAGACTGTCTTTTTCCCACTGGACATTCTTTCCTGCTTTGTCGAAGATTAGTTGACCATAGAGTTGAGGGTCCATTTTTGGGTTCTCTATTCTGTTCCACTGGTCTATGTGTCTGTTTTTGTGCCAGTACCATACTGTCTTGATGATGATAGCTTTGTAATAGAGCTTGAAGTCTGGAATTGTGATGCCATCAACTTTGGTTTTCTTTTTCAATATTCCTTTGGCTACTTAGGGTCTTTTCTGGTTCCATATAAATTTTAGGATTATTTGTTCCATTTCTTTGAAATAAATTGCTGGTATTTTGATGGGGATTGCATTAAATCTGTAGATTGCTCTAGGCAGCATAGACATTTTCACAGTATTTGTTCTTCCAATCCACGAACATGGAATGTTTTTCCACTTCTTTGTGTCTTCCTCAATTTCTTTCATGAGTACTTTATAGTTTTCTGAATACAGATTCTTTGCCTCTTTGGTTAGGTTTATTCCTAGGTATCTTATGGTTTTGGGTGCAATTGTAAATGGGATTGACTCTTTAATTTCTCTTTCTTCTGTTTTGTTGTTGGTATATAGAAATGCAACTGATTTCTGTGCATTGATTTTATATCCTGACACTTGACTGAATTCCTGTATGAGTGCTAGCAGTTTTGGAGTGGAGTCCTTTGGGTTTTCCACATAAAGTATCATATCATCTGCAAAGAGTGAGAGTTTGACCTCTTCCTTGCCGATTTGGATGCCTTTTATTTCTTTTTGTTGTCTGATTGCTGAGGCTAGGACTTCTAGTACTATGTTGAATAGCAGTGGTGATAGTGGATGGCCCTGCCATGTTCCTGACCTTAGGGGAAAAGCTCTCAGTTCTTCTCCATTGAGAAAGATATTCTCTGTGGGTTTTTTGTAGATGGCTTTGATGATATTGAGGTATGTACCCTCTATGCCTACACTATGAAGAGTTTTGATTAAGAAAGGGTGCTGTACTTTGTCAAATGCTTTTTCAGCATCTATTGAGAGGATCATATGGTTCTTGTTCTTTCTTTTATTAATGTCTTGTATCACATTGATTGATTTGCGAATGTTAAACCAACCTTGCATCCCAGGAATAAATCCCACTTGGTCGTGGTGAATAATCCTTTTTATGTGCTGCTGGATCCTATTGGCTAGTATTTTGTTGAGGATTTTTGCATCCGTATTCATCAAAGATATTGGTCTGTAATTCTCCTTCTTGATGGGGTCTTTGCCTGGTTTGGGGATCAAGGTAATGCTGGCCTCATAAAAGGAGTTTGGAAGTTTTCCTTCCAATTCTATTTTTTGGAACAGTTTCAGGAGAATAGGTATTAATTCTTCTTTAAATGTTTGGTAGAATTCCCCTGGGAAGCCGTCTGGCCCTGGGCTCTTGTTCGTTGGGAGATTTTTGATGACTGCTTCAATCTCCTTACTGGTGATGGGTCTATTCAGGTCTTCAGTTTCTTCCTGGTTCAGTTTTGGTAGTTTATATTTCTCTAAGAACGCATCCATTTCTTCCAGATTGTCAAATTTGCTGGTGTAGAGTTGCTCATAATATGTTCTTAGAATTGTTTGTATTTCTTTGGTGTTGGTTGTGATCTCTCCTCTTTCATTCATGATTTTATTAATTTGAGTCCTTTCTCTTTTCTTTTGGATAAGTCTGGCCAGGGGTTTATCAATCTTATTAATTCTTTCAAAGAACCAGCTCCTAGTTTCGTTGATTTGTTCCACTGTTCTTTTGGTTTCCATTTCATTGATTTCTGCTCTGATCTTTATTATTTCCCTTCCCTTGTTGGGTGTAGGCTTTCTTTGCTGTTCTTTCTCTAGCTTTTGTAGGTGTAGTTAGGTTGTGTACTTGAGACCTTTCTTGTTTCTTGAGAAAGGTTTGTACTGCTATATACTTTCCTCTCAGGACTGCTTTTGCTGTATCCCAAAGATTTTTGCACAGTTGTGTTTTCATTTTCATTTGTTTCCATGATTTTTTAAAATTCTTCTTTAATTTCCTGGTTGACCCATTCATTCTTTAGTAGGATGTTCTTTAGCCTCCATGTATTTGAGTTCTTTCCAACTTTCCTCTTGTGGTTGAGTTCTAGTTTCAGAGCAGTATGGTCTGAAAATATGCAGGGAATGATCCCAATCTTTGGTACCTGTTGAGACCTGATTTGTGACCCAGATATGGTCTATTCTGGAGAATGTTCCACGTGCACTAGAGAAGAATGTGTATTCTGTTGTTTTGGGATGGAATGTTTTGAATATATTTGTGATGTCCAGCTGGTCCAGGATGTTATTGCCTTGTTTATTTAGGCTAAGTAATCAGCCCGGTTCGCTCTCAGGAGCTTTTGTTCCCTGAACGCGTTCCATACCATGTTGGAGGATGGGACTGAAAATGGTGGCTCCCAGTCTCTGACCCAGAGGAGCCGAGAGCTCCTCTGTGCGTCCTCAGAAAAGCAGTCTGTCCCTCCCGTCTTCCCGGTCTCCGGCCACGCTCTGAGCTCACCTAGCCTGTGACCAAGCATTTCTATCTCTGGCGTGGAGCCCTGTTTAGAATCTCCAAACCTGGCAGATTCCTGCAGCTGCTCCCGTGGTGCTCCTCCTGGAGGAGGAGGAGGGGTCTCTCCGGGTCTGCCACCTGTGGGGTCCCTGCTCACAGAGCAGTGGCCCAACTGTGCTTCAGATCACGGCCCAAGATATCACCGAGCTGAGAGACTCCTTCTCAGCTTGGCTCCATCTCTCCCGTCGGCTTCTCTCTGATCCCTGGGAGTTCGGTAATGATCAGACACCCCTGGTCCTTTTGTGTCCCTGTGGGTCCTGAGACCACACTGTCCCCGTGAGGGTTTCAACCTCCGCTTGGCCTCTGGGGTGACGTCCCTCAGTGGAGCGGACGTCCCTCAGTGGAGTGGACTTCTAACAGTTCTGATTTTGTGCTCTGCTGCTCTCCCATTTGCAGGGAGCTGGCCCCTCCCCCCGGGGTCTATCTTCCCGTCGCCTCTGATTCACTTCTCCACACGTCCTACCTTCCAGAAAGTGGTCGATTTTCTGTTCCTAGAATTGCTGCTCTTCTTCTCTTTGATCTCCTATAGAATTTGTAGGTGTTCAGAAGAGTTTGATAACTATCTGGGTGAATTTCTGGGACCTGATGATAATCGGTCTCCTACTCCTCCGCCATTTGCCGCTTCTTCTATGGTGTCTTTCTACTTGAAGTTCTTAATTTTAATTTAATCAAGTCCATTTATTTTTTTATGACTTGTGGTTGCGTGTGTGTGCGCGCATGTGTGTGTGTGTGTGTGTGTGTGTGTGTGTGTGTGTGTGTGTGTCTGTTTCTTTTTAAAGAAGGAAATCTTTCTGGTTTCAAGATCATATTTTCCCCTTTGGTAATACATGTTTATATCTGGCAGGGCATCCCTTTACATTATTCTTTTTCAGGAATGTTTTGGCTACTTTTGATCTCAATTTTTTATGTAAATTTTAGAACCAGCTCATACAGTTTTGCAAAACGCCTGGATTTTTATTGAAATTGATTTTTCTCAGACCAATTTAAGCATTTACCTTTTTATGATTTCAAGTCTTTCTAACTGTGAAATATTATATTCTTCTGTTGACTTAGATCTTTAATTTCATTTAATAAAGTTTTACTTTTTTACACAGAAGGTGCTCACATATCTTTGATTACATTTTTTCCAAGGAACTTTATATTTTTGTTGCTATTGTAAATCCTATTTTAAGTGGTCTTAAAAAAACACATTAGGTAAACGGTTTTTGTGTGTGTGTAAAGTAAAATGGTAGAATTGTATGTATTGATTTCTGCCTAGCTACTTTGCTACACTAATAATTCATCTGATTCTCTTGGGTTTTATACATGGAAAATGAAATTATCTGTAAATAATGACAGACTGTTTCTTCTTTTCCAGTCCTTATCTATTTCTTTTCCTACCATAATGTGTTGACCAGGACCTCTAGCACATTATAGTAAGGAGAATAATAATGGAGATAATGGGCATCTTTGTATTATTCTTGATTTTAATGGAATTGTTTTCAGTTTTGCTGTTATGTATGATGTTTTTTGTGGGCTTTTTGTAGGTTCTTTTTTTATCATATTCAGGAAAGTTCCCTCCGTTTGCTTTGATTACATTTTCTTGATGATGAAGAGATGTTAAATTATATGGAAGGTTTTTTTCTTCATCTGTTGTGATTAGATATGAAGAGGTGTGGCCAGAGTGACCCTCACAGAAGAACTTCTTCTCTAGGTAAGGCTACGGAGGCAGCAGAGGGTCAGTCAGATTTTGTATGGCTTCCTGTCAGTCAGATTTTGTATGGCCTCCTGGCCCAGGCTCACTCCCTTTCTGGGGCTGCCCATGTCCAGTGACTGAGCAATGTGAGGGATGAAGGCCTAGTTCCCTCTGATGTGGGATAACTGCTGCTTGTCCAGGGCTTGGTGGGTCTACACTGCAGTGTGAATTGTCTCTCTGCCCAATCCTGCTTTTCCTCCCTTTCTTTCACAGGTGTGGATTTCTAATAAACATTCAACACCCGAGAGTCAGCCGCAGTGTCTGCTTTTGGGGAACCCATCTTGTAATGACATGATTTTTTTCCCTTTTACTCTGCTCATGTAATGAAGTATATTAATTTGTTTTTATTCTGTTAAACCAATGTTATACTAAAAAATTGGATTTCTGTGATAAACTCAAATTTATCATTATTATCATATCATTATACATTGGTGGATTTTTTAAGTTATTATTCTTATTTTAGATTTCTGTCATCTACAATTATGAGTGAAATTGACATTCTTTAGGTGTACTGTCTTTTTCTGCTTTTGTCATCAAGGGTTTTGCTAGGCTCGTTAAATGAATTGAGAAGTTTTTCCTCTTTTTCTTTATTCTGGCAGAGTTTATTTCTGGCAGATTGTAATTTTTAATGTAAGTTACCTGTAAATTTATGTATCTGGTGTTTTCTTAGGATATTTTTTTGTAGTCAGATTATTTAGTGTCCTTTTTGAAACCTTTTTACAAGTTATAGGTCCCAAAAGAGAAAGAATTTCCACAGTGATTCTCCTTAAACCAAACACAAATAGAAAAAAGATACATGAGAAAATTTTCCCAAGTTCATCAACTGAAGCAGGTTAATGGGCAACTCAACTGTGTGGTCCACCATAGATAGTTGCCTGGACTTCCAGGTGGGCATTCTCGTTCCCTTCCTATACCCCATACGGACTTAGTGATGTTTGTTTCAGAAAATCTTCCCAGTGAGCATTGTTGAAGGCAGAAATTTCTTCCAGCTTAAACTCGTGAAATACATTCAGTGCACTAACCCAGTACTTAGTGTAGGCATCTGGCTATGTGGGGTCTCGTCTTGGCACTGCCATAACTGTTGACCTCAGGCCAGTGGTAAAAACCCATGAGCTTCTTTATTTGTGATATGAGTTGTATTGAAAGGTCTTGGGAAATTTTAATTTACTGATTTGACATATTTAATGGTTATTGAAAATCAGATTTTCTACATACTTTTGAATCAGTTTGGTGTGTTACATGTTTTTCTAGGAATTTAACAGTTTTACCTATGTCTGTGCATTTTTATAGTATTATAAAAGAACTTTTTATAACATTCCTTGAGAATTTTTCTGCATGCTATACCTCCCTTTTCATTTGGGTTAATATTACTTTTACCTTCTCTCTCTTTTTTAGTTTGAGCCATGTCAGATATTGATCTGTTATGTCTTTTCTAAGAATCAATTTTGGCTATGTTGATTTTATGTTTTTTATCTTTTTTGTTTATTTTTTCTTCTATCTATTTTTTTCAGAGTGTGGTTAGAATTCTTTTTACCAAAGTCTTAAATTAGATGCTCATTAATTCATTAATTTTTAGCTTATCTTATCTTTTTTTAGCTTTTCTTCTTTTCTTATGTAAACTCTTGAAGCTATATAATCCTCTTTTAGATACCATTTAGCTTTATCATACATATTTTGATATGCAATATTTTGGTATATAGTAATTTAAACATATTGTGATTTATTTTTAACTTACATGTTATTTAAAAGTGTTTTTAAATTTTAAAGTGTATTTAAATTTTCACACCTGTGTAATTTTTCTCTTTAACACTCTCTTATTGATATTTAATACACTGGCATCATGGTCAGAGAATATGCTCTGAATAAATGCTTTGTGATAATAGATGCTCTGTTTTTATTTCTACCAACTTCCTTTATGCTTTCTATTTGCCCTGCATTTTCTGTATTTTTTTTCCTTTTTTCTTCCTTTCTTTTCTTCTTTTGGATTCACTTTCTTTCCTTCTTTCACTTTCCCCCTTCATATTCTCATTCAAAAACTATGCAGTCTATTAGTTTTAGTAGGTCAGTGAATATACATGTTGCCTAAAGTGAGTATCTTTACTCTCCAGAATAATACATGAACCTGAGGATACTTCAATTTTGGTTATCTCCCATCTGGTTTATACTCCATTGTTGGACTATATTTCAGTTTTTTATCTTCAATTTAGATAATATTGTTGTTTTATGTAGTTGTTAAGGTTTGTCCACATAGATGCCCTATCCTTTTTGTACCATTCAATTTTACATTTTTGATCTTCCTAACAGTTTTGTTTTTTCTTTCTGCCTGGAGCACATCGTTTAGAATTTCCTTTTAGAGAGGTCTATATTGTCAAACTTAGTTTTTGTTTGTCTGAAAATATCTGTGTTGCACCCTTGATTTTTTTCTAAATATTTTATTCATTTATTTGACACAGAGAGCGATCACAAGTAGGCAGAATGGCAGGCAGAAAGAGAGGAGGAAGCAGGCTCCCCACTGAGCAGAGAGCCCTACACGGGGCTCGATCCCAGGACCTTGAGATCACGACCTGAGCCGAAGGCAGAGGCTTAACCCACTGTGCCACCCAGGTGCCTCCACCCTCAATTTTTTTTAAAGGGGATTCACTGTACAATCATTGTTTGAAGTTCTATTCTCTTAGAATTTTAAATATATTATTCCATTGTTTTCTGGCTTCCATTGTTTGTATCAAGGGATCTGCCATCAATTTGATGTAAGGTTCTCTGTAGGTAATTTGTATTTTCTCTTTGACTTATTTTAATATATTATTTTTCTTTAATATCTTCAAATTTCCCCATGATATGTTTAAATCTGAATTTCAAAAACTTACCTTTATGGACACTAACTGCATTTCCTGAGCTTCATTTATTATCTTACTTCAATTCTGGAAGACTCTCAGTCATTATCTCTTTTTACATATTTTGTCTCTTTCATTCATCCTTTTCTATTGGGTATCTTATTAGAATATGGTCGACTTTTTTCATTCTATCCTCTGTGATTTTTAACCTCTGATTTACTTTTTTGGTATTATTTTGTCTATTTGTGCTGCATTTGAGTATCTTCAAATCTGTCTTCTGGTTTGAAAATTCTCTCTTCAGCTTTGTCTAATTTGTCATTGATTTCATGCATGAATTTTAAAATTTGATGAATTAGAATTTTCATTCTCAAAGTTTCATTTTTTTTAAATTTGCTTTATTTTTTTTATATTTACTTGCTTCTCATATATTAAGTATTCTCTTCTAGGTCTTGAAATTTATTAAATATCCTTATTTTATCATCCAAACTTGATAATTTTAGTGTCTAAGATCTTTATAAGTCTGATTTCTTGTAGTTCTTGTTTCTTTGTGTGTTTTGTGATATTATTTTGTGGATTGTGATCTTATATTCCTCAGAAAGTTATCTGATGGGATTTTGTTGTCTGAGAGAAATGAACATCTCTCCAAATAGAATTTGTGTTTGTTTTTGATGGCTGTTTAATGACACTACTTAGATAGGAAATTAAGTAATTAGGTTAATGTTTTTTGGATCACAAAGGTAGTGTTAGAACTCAGGTGGGAAGCATGTGCAGTTGCTGGTGGTAGTAATGAAATAACAGAGAAGACCAATGTCCATGTTGAGAATGTTAAATTCCCTTTCTGTCCCCTTCTGAAAGGAATGCTTATTTCTGTTTTACTCTTAAATAGGCCTATGGAGTCCAACTTATGCATGTGTCTTCCATTAAACAGCTCTAGGTAGCTCTAGGACTATTTTCTTTCTTCTTTTATAGCTGAGGCTTAAGATCATAGGGTTAATTTGATGACCTCAGCATGAAAATCTTCCTCAGAGTTCTATCCACCTTTCTTGATTCCAACATTCACTTCTTCTGCTGTGAAGAGTCCTTATTTGCTTGCCGGGTCAGGGATGAAATTTAAAAAGTTTGTTTTGGTTTTTAATATATATTAATCAGTATTTTTTTATTTTGCCAGTGGGGGAGGGCTGTTCATAGTACCTGTCCCACCATACTGTTGGAAATTAAATCCAGTTATTCCCATTTTTAAAGATGAGGAAATTCAAGTTCAGAGAGGCCAAATGTCTGCCATAGGTCATGGGACTTGAAGGTGTCAAGGTTGAGGATTGTTGATCCCGTGCTAATTGTTACTGTCATTTCCTGGCTTTCTGAAAACTGCAACCATCAGTTTAAAAGACTATACTTAATAAACATACAACTACAGAGATAATTTTTAATAAGATTTTGCAGCATTCTTCCTATTTGAAAGACGGTCACAATTTGATTCCTTTTAAAAATGTTTTTATTTAAATTCCAATTAGTTAATATACAGTGTGGTCTTAGGTTCAGGTGTACAATATAGTGATCCAACCCTTCCATGCAACACTGGAACTCATCACAACAAGGGCACTCCTTCATCCCCATCACCTTTTTAATCCATCCTCCAACCAGCACAATTTAATTCTTAAACAGTCTTTTGTGAAGAAAACAAAGTAGGTATTAGTATTTTTTAATTTGGAGACAGACACACCTTAGGATAGTGCATGAGCGTTTTTTTCCAAGTCAATGTTGGGAAGTTTGGAAGTAGCTCTTAATTTTCAAATAATTTAGATAGAAATATTCAAAATAATGCATGATGATCATTATGTAATTTTGGTGTTCCCCCTTGGAGAGTAAGAAGCAAATTATGCAGGTATGTTTTCTAAACAACAAAGAACTTGGCGGTTTTTAAAAGTAAAGCTTGGTGTCTTTGAAGAGCACTTCATATTGAAGAATGTGCTAGATGATTCCTTTGGCACATTTCTAGATTTAAGGCAAACTTTTCTTTCCTCAGATAATTCTGTGAACACTGATCAGAGAATACGAGGTAAGGAAAAAGGAACAGCCAATTCCATGTCCCTGATGTCTGGGTACCAGTTGGTACAGTTGCTACTTTTGGTATAACCCTATAATATGAAAAGGCAATTATAGGATAATTTGAGATGGGAACAGGTGAAGCTCAAATAATTTCAGCCCGAGGAGAGATGAGCAAATGGCAGCTATTCCGAGCAGCCCTGGCACAGTTACTGTAGTGTTTGGACAGGCATGTCTCCTAATGTGATTTCATTATGCTCAGGTTAAAGACTTGGGTTTTAGATCAACAATGTGCAAATTTGGTTTATCACCTGTGTTCAAAAAAGAGATGACAGAATTCCAGCAGGAGAGCTTCAGTGTTTGCCAAGAGCACCAGCAGAAACATTGTTCTGTTTACGTCTCTCATAGAACAAAAGGTCTGAATAGAAATGTGAAATTATTAGTATACGAGAATAAGGAATGGTTAACATTTCAAGAATACTCTGAAACAGTACTTTTCATGTGTATACATCTTTGCATGCTTACTTTTTTAAAGTAAACTTTGATCTCCATTTGGTGGTTTTAGCCTTTCCAGGACTTTGTGATTTTTTGTAGTAATTGTACTCAAAGTGAATGAATCACAGAAAAATACTCATTGCTGATCCCACTCAGCTGGTTCTATAATCACTGGCACTGCAAAGAGTAGGGAAAAAATCCTACAGCCCGATTTGTCCTTGTGAGAAGAGCAACAATGCTTAGGAATAAAGCTCAAAGTTATACATGACTCTAAAAAGAGCAATTTGTCAAGCGTTTCATTGGCACAAATTGAAATGAAATGAGGTCTTGGGCTCCTGAGGTCATTTTGCAACAGGAAGAATTCATTATCTAACTATACACAGAGGAAAACGCTTCACAATTGTATTTGCTTGTAAAGGATGAGTGCCCACACATAGAGCCAAAGCAGCAGAGGTCACTTACAAGGAATAAACTACATGAAAGCAGAGATTCAAGTATCCCTAGCTTACAGATTCTTCCTTTTTTCTCCTGGTCAGAGCTGTTTTGTCGCATATTGCTCAATGAGATGAGGGAAATACTTGGGGAGCTCTTTGTTGTTAATACAAAATCATTTGTGTAGATCCTGCTCAGTTGTCTAGTGGAAACACAATGTAGTCTTGTATGTCTTCTCCCCTTGGGGTTGGGGGAGTTTGTTCCCCAATGTTCTTCATATTCCATATTATTCTGAAATAAACATTTTCCCTTAAGGTATTTTATGGCATTTTCTCCATTATGTGAGGCAGGTGCAGCCTTGAAACCTTGAATATTTAACAGCTCATTGGGTGGTTAGAGATGGGGCATTGGTTTCAGTTTAAAAAGTGGAAAGGAAGTGCATGTTGAACACATCAATTCTGAGGATTACCTTTTTCAATATATTTATAAATAACTAGGAAGAGAGAATTGATTATTACATTTTCCATCAGTCAGAGTTGGAGACAGCTTGGAAGATAAAAAAAATCATTTAAAATGAAAACAAAAAATAGCATGACTAAGGAGAATGGTATTAACTGAAGGTAGGGTAAGGAAGTAGATGTGGAGATGTACTCCTTTAATCTCTTTCAACAGCTGATCCCTCCCCAAAGTCACACATTAGGAGAAAAGGGCTGGAGAGGCTTATATGTCAAGGTCAGGGACCATTTTTCACTCCTGATCATTTCCACTCATCCAATCAAGTCTCCTAGCCTTTTAAGTTTTGAGGCCTTTTTTTTTTTTTTTGGTTCTTTTCTGATAATGTGGCCTCTAATTTATTGTCTTTCTCACCTTTTTATGGCTGCCTTTTGATAGGGATTGCATCGAATTTGTAGATCACTTTGGGTAGTATGGACATCTTAACAATATTGAGTCTTCAAGTCCATGAACATGGGATGTCTTTCCATTTATTTTTGTCTTTTAAAATTTCTTTCAGCAGGGTCTTTTTGTGGTTCTCAAATGTTATTATAGGTGACCACATGTTTGTGTTGTATTTTTCTTGAGTGATGGGTGACTTTGGATGTGATGGTGGTGCCCTTCACTGAGATACAGGGTACATGAAGAGAAGCAGTCTGCAGGGCATGGAGAAGACTATGAGCCAGCTCCTGGCCCTGATGACTTTTAAGTACTAGTGTGGCATCTACCAAATGTACTTGGATGTAGAGATTTAGAACTAGACATTGATGATGGGTGAAACCATCAGAGTGGGTGAAGATGCTTAGGAAATGTATTTACAGAGAGAGAGAAAGAGAGAGAGAATATCAGTTTTCCTTTCCTCTTTTTTCCACAATAATAAACCATCTAAATGACATGTTCCAACCTGATAACCCTGCTTCTACTTTGATTATAAGCCACAGGAGCCAAGAGAAAAGGGGGTACATTAAAAGGAAAATTCAGACAAGTAGCACTAAGTGTCAAGGTAGCAAAAGCATAGATACCTGCTTATTGCTTCTTTCTGGCTGCCTGAAAACCATATTGAGCAATCACATTTCATCCTGTAAGACCTCCTTTCCAGGACTTGTAAGCCATGCAATTCTTTTCCCATTTCCCCTAACAGAATTAACTTTGGCCTTGAAGTCTTGGTGGAGGAAGAGACTCAACTCCATTTCTTCTTGTCTGATCATTTTTTTTTTAAAGATTTTATTTATTTATTTGACACAGAGAGAGAGATCAGATCACAAGTAGGCAGAGAGGCAGGCAGAGAGAGAGGAGGAAGCAGGCTCCCTGCTGAGCAGAGAGCCCGGTGCGGGCCTCGATCCCAGGACCCTGAGATCATGACCTGAGCCGAAAGCAGAGGCTTTAACCCACTGAGCCACCCAGGCGCCCATTGTCTGATCATTTTTTTGCATTATTCTCTCTGGTCTATGGACAGACCCCAATGATTTCATGAAAGCCTCTTTTCTTGCCCTGTAGAATCCAATTTCCTTAAAATGCCATGTAGGAGTTTAAAAAGTGGCACAGATTCTCTCCAGTCTAAATGATTTAAATGTGATTTGGCACTGAAGGAGGAGACTATAGAGTGGGTGGGCAACCAGTTCAGTCATTCGGTCACTGAAGCAAGATGACAGTAAAGAGTGTGAGCCCCTTCAGCTTCCCCCAGCCCCTCCTCCCAAGGGGTTGGTAGAATTTCTTAATTCCTATGTATTTCTTGGTATAATTCACAACTCTTTATCATCTTCTTCTGGTTTAGTTACGAAGGAGATAGAAGAAATGTGACAATGGTGATCATCTTCCCCATAGCACTTCTGATTATGGAATATTATATTTTATATCTGCCTATTTTGTTCACAATTTTGTCTGTAATGTGGACAACAGTGACTAGCACATGTTAGTCACTTGGTAGAGAGTTACCGAAGTAATTTTTATGGTCAGATCTGGTATTGGATATATGTTCATTTTGGTTTAGAAAATGTGATAATTGTGGCCATGTGACTTTGCATTAAGCACATTTATGAACACACTTTATTTTGTAGTTGCTTTGGTGATGTTTCCTAATTCCTTAGTTTACCATGGATCTCAGGTCTGGCATTGGATACTGTTGTTGGATGTGAAAGGATAGTGATGGTGTTTTTTTTGTTTTGTTTTGTTTTTTTGGCAAGTTTGATTTAGACCTTGCATTTATTGTTACTTGTCTGGTCTACAAAGAGACCTGGATAATTGACAGTTGTATTCAAGTCCTAAAAGAATTCAGAGAGCTGGCGATTAGGGGTGCCTTCTAGCTGTCACTTTGATTTCAGTGGGATTGTACTTCAATGCTTTGCCTAGAAACACTAGGAGAGAGACAGTTTTCCTTTACAGGCTCCCTGTAGAAAAGCTCCACCAGTGTGGAGAAGAAAAAAATGACATCTGCTGACTTACCTTTCATCTGGAATTAATACAATCAGCAAAGTCTAAAGAAGGCAGATAAGGCATGTTTTCATTTCAGTGAAATCAAGATTTTCAAAGCTTTTGAGCTACTAATCCCACTCCCTTCTTTCTGCTACTTTTCCTCTTTTCTCCAGTGCAATGTCTGCATCAAAGCTACATCTCTGACATGAGCAGAACAATCAGAGGCGAGGTGAAAATGCAAAGTGTGACGATCGAACACTCTTACTTCACAGAGAGCCGCAGATCTAAGATGGATTTGCAGTGGTGTCCCATCCTGATTACCAACACACTGGGAAGTGAAATGAAAGGGGCCAGGCTGGATTATCCTGGGGCTCCTTGGTAGCCATGGAACATGTCTAGACAGGTGAAATCCTTGAAGAAAATCAGACACCAGAGAATGGAGGGGGTATGACTTTTTTCTCTGTGGTCAAGACCAGTTCCCATTTATCCTCTTGTGGTTTTTGGAAATGACTTTACCCAGGCAACTGAGAGGAATGGAGTTGGGGGTTGGGAAAGTGGGGAAATGTTCTGTGCATCAGGTGCTCTGGCTTGCTAAGTAGGTTCAGTTCAGAGAGTGTGACATGTTCGTAAAAGAAATACTGTTGAATAGTAGAAGAGGTGACTATGAATCCCATAGCAGAGGCAGAAAGAAAACAAACTCAATACAAGGTGCTGTATTTAGGAACTTAGAGTTGTTTAACTCGACATCATATAGTTTCAGCTTTCTTTATTGTGGGAATGGGGCTCCCTACTCAAATTGAGGATACCAACAGCGTGGAAGAAAACCCTAACTTGGAAAATGTGTTGGCCTGTGTATTATAGAAAATGACCTTCTAAACATTCTCTCCTTGGGTTGGATAGACAGTCTTCTACCACATTTAAAAATGGTCACAGTTTTCAGAGCCAAAGAGGGAGTTTGCTTTGTGGATTTAGTTTCTTTCCTTCTAATCTTCATTTGAGGGGGCTCAGGAAATCTTAACTTCTTGCTGCATCTCGGACTTGGTATGTCACCGAAATTAATTTGAAAAAGGGAAGATAGATGGAATTGGCAGGGATTCTATTAATATAGATCTGCTCCCCAAAGACAGAGGGCTGCAATGCCTCTCCCTCGTTAAGTTCAAATCCTGTGTGGCAGTTTGGAGGCACATTGTCTTCCAGAACCACGTACCTAGAAAAGGCCTGGATGAGAGGAGGTGTAGAGATTGTGCTAGGGGTCTTAGGGCGATGAAGTAGGAATGTCTATCTGTGGGATGTGGTGCAGTGGATCAGTCAGGAGCTCAGGCACTGGTGCCATTCTGTTTGGGTTTGTATCTCCACCACAGATCCTTGGGCCTTTGGACAAGTGACTTAGTGTCTGGTGTGTCTTTGGAGGTGGGCCATCCTGAGAAGGGGAGTGACTTTAGTCAAGGCAGTTCTGCTAACCATGTATCCTTGAGTGGCTGGGAGTGGAAGGATCTCTGCCAGCAGCTGGGGCAAGAGGTCCTTCCATGAAGGGAAATTTGGGTGGCATCAGTGTCCATGAGGCTTAGCTTCCTCGGCCCTCTGCTTCTCAAGAATATTTTTTTGAGAATCAGATGAGATGATACATGTGAAGTCCTTAGAACTTTGTGCGGCTTAGAGTAAGCTCCTAGTTATTGCAGTGTACCAGGCAGCGGTTAAAAATTTGTCCAGAGTTTCCCAGGTGCTAAGTGATGAGGATGCCCTTGGAAGTGAGGCCTGACCAGTTTTGGTATCAGGTGTCTAACCTGTTAGAATCCATACTGGGGTGAAGAGTTTTCCTTCAGTCATGTTTGCTCAGCGACTGTACCTCACGTAGGAAAGACCTCCCCAGCCACAGCTGACTGCAGGAAGTCTCCTTTTCTTTATGAGGCAATAGTGCTTCTTCTGTCCCTTTCTTTCTCCTCTCTTTTCCCTCTGCAAAACTCTCTCCTCCCACCCATTGCCCCATCTCTGACTTCCCATCTGTTTCTAGTGATGAGCTAGGGCATGATTTGGGGCTGGAGAGTTGGCTGAAGTAGCAATGGTAGGAGGAAGAAGGAGAGGTAGAAACCCTGGACTGTTCTGTTCTCCAGGTCTGCAGACTTATGACGCCCTGCCTTTCTTTCTCCCACTCTCCCCCCAGGCTCCATTCTTTACATTTTGTGCCCCATCCTAGGTTCAGAAATAAAATGCTTGAGTATTCGTTGTGAGATGAGATGTTAGGACTTCCCTCTGAGACTCAGATGAATCTTCAGTAAATCCAAAGATTTATGCTATAGGTCTTCTATGGGGAAAAATTTCCCTAGCACCCCACAATGACATGTGAATGATTAGAGCACAACCTATTTGTACATTGAACTGCCTGAATTTTCTCCCTCCCTGAGTTACAAGTTGAAGAGCCAATGAGTTCTGTTTCTGTTTTTATTTTTTGACTACTATTTCTTCCTTCATGTATGCCCTATGGGAAAACATTTATAAATAAATTACCATGTGCAGAATATTCTAGAGAGTACAATGAAGTGAAAGAATGTATTTTCAGAGAGCTTACAGCCTACTTTGGGGTTGTATGACACAGTAAAGAGCAGAGGCTGAGTTTTCACAGGACTCTGTTTACATGTTACTTTGTTCTTCTGGGTTCACAGCACAAAGTTAAAACTGACAATTTTTTATTGTTGATGTTAGTGAAATATATATGTTGTACACATAAGAACACAATAGGAATACAAATAATTTGTAATAATTAAGTGCTCACCCCCTTGCTGGAATCTGTCAGGTGTCCTCAGTCATACGAAAGCTTTCTCTCATGACTTTCAGGTTCTCATTCACCCAAGAGTCTTAGTACGTAGAGGGCCAGGATTCTGTGGAATCCCTTATTTCCCTACCCTTATTTACTCTCTCCAGGGAGCGAGACTTCATTTCATTGGTGACTTAGAAGGAGATAAGGGGCATGGCATTCCATTCTTTCTTTTTAGGGGAAGGCATGTTTCCAGAGTGCCTGAGTTCACCTACCAGAGGGAATCCTAGTGCAGCATTTTCCTAAAACTGAGTGTGTAAGTTTAATTGTGGTATTTGAGGTTGTGAAGACCATTGACTCACAAATGTAAATCACTTTTCTCCAATATCAGCTGTGTAATAATGACAATAATTTATCATCAGTAAAATGGGGTTACCATATTTGGATTCTGTCTTATCTTATTCCCAATTTGAATCTGATTGGTTCAAAGCCCAGGTTGGGAAGAGGGATGTCCTTTGTCAGTCTCCATACAATTCTAACGGTCAGGCTTAAGGTTTCCTCGTGCATTAACTTCAGACCCAGATCATTATGTACTAGATGGATCTGCATTTATTCAACAACTGTGTGTGTGTGTGTGTGTGTGTGTGTGTGTTTCTTCCAAAGACAAACTCTTGGGAGGCAGAAACTAGGGAGGAACTGCTAATTTGAGTAGATCCTCTTTAAGTCAGCTGAACAAATTGTTATTAATCTCCTGAGATGGGGTAGTTGGTACACCAGGCCCAGAGGGCACAGATGAATAGGACACATCCAAGGACCTTTGGATCCTACAAAAGATGGTGGTAAGGGGAGTAGAGGGAGGGTCAACCAGGGGTCAGGGTAGAAGAGTGGTTATTCTTTCTCTGTATTTTTAATAATTCCTGAATGAACAGCATTTGGGTTAGGCTTTAGGGTCAAGTGTCACCCTAGTGATAAGGATAGTCTAGGCTGATGTTCCCCCTCCCCTGTCAGGTTTTGTATAGAATAATCCTATCATCGTACACGGATGAGAGATAAAGAGTATTTGCTTTGGAATTTGATTAGGGTAAGTGACTTACCTCCCTGTGTTTCTGATTCCTCACAGGAGAAACAGGGATGATAAAAATGCCTGCATCGTAGCGTTACCACGAGGGATGAGTGAGCTAATCCACATGGAGGCTGAGACCAGTGCCTGGCCCAGAGGGGTTCTCCTCAGAGGTGAGCTCTTATGGTTATTAGCTATTATCAGGAATGTACATGTGTGTGGACAGTTTAGCTAAACCATTTCGTTGATATTGCTGCTTGGCATCTGTTTTGTGTGGCCAGACAGACTGCAAGGTCCTTGGACTTTCACTAGCCCATCCTGAGGTGCATGTTCTAGATAACAGCTGGTAGAAAACAGCCCACGGGATCACACACAAAAGCTCCTCATACAACTTTCCAGCAACCCTTGTGAATTACACTCTCTTCAAGGCTTTCCCCTTTTGTGTCCCTTAGATAAGATCATTCTTGGAGCTTACCAAAACTCTGCTCTTTTTGAATTGACCAATCTGGACTTAGTCTGGAAACCTTAAAGTACTCTACCTCTGGTCTCTAGTAAAGGCATGTGCCCTAGGGTCTGTCACTCTCTATGCCTGCACCCTGCCTTGACCTCCCCATGAGGCATCTGTAGGCATGTGCTATGTACTTCCTCCGGGATTTGCCATAGTATTCTCTAGTTCAGTTTTCCTGTGGTCTTTTATTGAACCCAGGTTCACCATCTAACACCCTGGGGTTCTACTTAACAAGTGTTGAGTTAACAAAGTCACAACAATGTGGCATAGTACTGGGGAGGAGAAGATAAACCATAAAGATAGGAAAAATCATTCTCTTATAGTTCACTGGAAGGCTTTGGGTCTAAGACTTTCTTTAAGTTATGGTGGGGGATGATTAATAGCAGAAAGGTCTTCCATATCCAGAGAGGAAAATTAACTTTTGTCCAGACTCTTAATTTTGTCCCAAATATTTCTTTGTCATTTGCCGTAGCAGGAAAGCTTGGTGCTTGTCTGTCACCTGTAGTAATAGACAATAAGGTCAGCACGTAGCAGCGAGAGGCAGAGTAGTTTCCAGTTTTGCCAAACCCTACTTATTTTGGACAGTGGTGAAAACTGCGGCCAAATTTTAATGTTCTTTATTCACATGGGAGTTACAGATATTTATCTCAAATGCCCAATCTGATTGTGTTTGAAAGTTAGGCAAAGTGATTATCACTGAATTAAAATAAGCCTTTACTGAAATCCTATGAGGTACATAATATTTTCCCATATTATTAAATAGTTTTCCAAAACCTACTTTTAAATTCCCATGTTTCATTATGTGGATGAAGATAGCCCTTATCGTTCCAATGTGTGTTTCCCATCTCTCCTATTTTAAGCATCTTTGTATATAATTCTTGTGCATATCTCTAATTATCCCCTTAGAACAGACTTCAGAAAAATAATGACAGTGTTAGAGGTTTTTCCAGTTATTGATTGCTATGTAACAAACCAACCCCAAACTTAGCCACATTAAGGAACCACCATT
This sequence comes from Ailurus styani, assembly GCA_002007465.1. Taxonomy (NCBI): domain Eukaryota; kingdom Metazoa; phylum Chordata; class Mammalia; order Carnivora; family Ailuridae; genus Ailurus; species Ailurus styani. The sequence goes on from LNAC01000462.1 coordinate 1,155,833, forward strand.
TTATTATGCTCATGGATGCTTTAGGTTAGGAATTCAGTAAAGACATGGCGGGGATGGTTATTCTCCGCTCCGTGATGTCCGGGAACTCAGTGGGCAGACTCAAAGACTGGGCATAGCTCGGACTGTTGAGTGTTGTTCCTACATGTGGCCTCTCTAGCCTGGTGATCTCAGCATAAGGTAATTTCATGACTTGGCGCAGGGATCCAAGAGTATGTCCATGGTACAAGGCAGATTACCTGGGATTTATGAACTTGCCTCTGAGGTCACATGGGGTCACTTTTGCTGTATTTTATTGGTTGAAGCAGTCATAACCCCGTTCCAACGTAAAGAGGAGAGACTATAGACCCCTACCTCTCAGTGGAAGGGGTGTCAAAGAATTTATAGCCATGTTTTAAAACTACTAGAGAAGTTATAAACCATTTTCAAGATTTCAGTGTGTATCATCAGGTTGCCCCCCCAGAAATGTTATATTAATCAACACTTTTTCTAGGGAGGCTGAGAGTACGCTCTTACCCACACTGGATTTTGCAGTTTTAAGATGCATTTGTCAATTCGATAGGCAAAAGATAGGATATCATGTCATTGTAAATTTCAAATATGAAAATACTAGTTAAATTCCATGAGTGTTTTTTTAGACTCATGTCAAAATTTAATGTGAATTTTCTATTTTTGGCTTCTTTTTCTGTTGGAATAGTCATCTGTCCTTCATTAATTGGTAGGTGTTGTCTACCGATTAGGACTAAAGCCAGGTGATCTGACTCTAAGTTGAGTTCTTTCACTACCAACCTTAGCAACTCTAATTAATCAGTATTTTTAAGACTATGTGTCAGGCACTGTTTATTTGTAATCCTGACACTGCCTCTTCCAAGCCATGTGACTCTAACCATCTATTTAAGACTTGGTTTCCTCTCCTGTCATACTAGGATGGTAACATTCGTGTCTCACTGGTTATCGTGGTGATTCAGTAATGTCCGCGTAGATGTTTAGAAGACTTATGACATGCTACATGTCCAGTAGAGGTAAGTTGTCCTTAATATTATTGTTGTCACCCTAATGGTTGACGGTGAGGCCTGGACACTCGTGAGTGTTCTAGTGATTGTCTCATTCTTTCTCTTGGCCAGTTTATAACTGAGTAACTGCTAGTCACATCAGAGCCATTTGGCTTCTGAATTCTGAAGAGTCATGGTTGCTCTGAGAAATGTTTCATCTTTTTCTTGTTACTTAAACTCGGTTCTCACGTTTTCTAGAGGAGGTTAAGTCAGTAACAATGCAGGATGGGCTTTGGGGCCGGGTTGGGGAGGAGGCATCTTAATTGATTGTTGAGATGCTTGGAAATAATCCCCATTCTTTTTTTTTAATTTTATTTATTTCTTTGACAGAGAGGGAGAGATCACAAGTAGGCAGAGAGGCAGGCAGAGAGAGAGGAGGAAGCAGGCTCCCCGCCGAGCAGGAAGCCCGATGTGGGGCTTGATCCCAGGACCCTGAGATCATGACCCGAGCCGAAGGCAGAGGCTTTAACCCACTGAGCCACCCAGGTGCCCCGAAATAATCCCCATTCTTGATTGCCATGCCAGTACAATTAGAGGGACACGGGTGGAAGAACTCACTTCTTTGTGAAACTCCTGAAACAAAAACTAAATTTGATGGCATTTCCCTGGCCTTTTTTCATTTGTCTTCCTATCCACCAGACTGATGGCAGAGTTGAACATTGTAGAGAGCAGCACTAAGTAAAACTCTTTTCTTTAGAAGGCTAAGTCCCAAAGGGCCCTCATTCCTTGGGCTCAGGGGAGGCCTTGGAAACCAAAGGCCAGGGCCTGGGTCTGAGGTGGCCAGAGGCAGGGCTCAGACCCCACCTCTCTAATTCCTCTGAGCATGCGCCTTCCTCCCAACCTGGCACAGTCTCTCCATGCTTTTTCCTTTCCGAGCCTCATGGGGGTGTTGGAGTGCCATGCTTGGAGGTATGCGCACTGGGAGGCTGGGTTGGGGGAGGTGGAGTGAGGCCTGGTGGCCTGTCTCTACCATCCCCGGGGCACTGAACATTTGTTGTCTCCAAAGAGGGCTTCTGTGGCTTCAGCCCAGCTGTTGCTGTGTGATAACCACCACAGCTAATACCGTACTGAGGAGCTACTTCGGGTCTCCGCCTCACCGCCTCTGATCACTGTGAAATATGAGTTGGGGGAGCTTTCTGTAACAAATGCCCGCTTGACTGAGCCCCTATTCAGGCATCCGGTGTCAGCAATTGACACAGACAGCCGCTCTAGCCAGACAGTGACAGATTCAGCCTCCTGCTCACACTGTCAGGGGAGTCCCCCCGACAGGCGTGGGCTTGTCACTGGAGTGCCTGGCTGGATCCTGCCAGGGCTGTGGGGCTGCACCTGTGTTTCCAAATGTCAGTGGGCTTGAGAGCCAGCCGCTTCCCACCGCCCTTCTTGTCAAGGTCAGCCAGCCTGATGGGGGAGGGGTGCTCCTGAGCAGAGCCGGGACTGACTCTTCTGTCCTTGGCCCCTGCCTCGGAAGACAGGTCTTTGGATACCAGGGGGTCCAGGACTTATCAAACACATGTGAGGAGATCTTGAGTAAAATTAAAAAAAAACAAACAAAAGCAAAACAAACCAAGCAACCATAAGCAAACAAACACACTTGCCTGGAGATGGGTCCAGGCAAGTTTACTTCTTTGAAGCGGCATTTCCAGGTTTCCTTTAACGTGATCTGGCTAGTCTTGATTGAGGATGAAGTGAAGCAGGGAACAAAGAGAGTTACGGATGGCAAGAGAGAAAGGAAGAGTTCACATTAGTGGCCAGTTTTGGGATTCTGCCAGGGGTGCCCATATGGTGATCGTAGTGATGATTTATAAATCAGAAGTTGTAACCTGATGGCCCATGGACTGAGTTTGGCACAAACGGTTTTTATTTGGCCTGGAGCGCTTATTCGTTTTTAATAGAACTTAATGCTAATGTTTAGAATCTGGAATATTTGACATACAAACCTGATTTCTGGCCATCCTTCAAACACTAAGCTCTGGCAGCATTAGGCTTACATAGGGGAAACAGCAGTGTTGTCCCTACTCACTCGGGGAAGGTCAGATACTCTTTAGTTTGCCACAGTCTTCAGGGCTCCCTATTGTTCAACCCAAACAGTGTCTCTTATTTCTATTACATGGATGATTCCTGTAGCTCTTTGAGTTGGTGATTCCCTAGGACAAATGCTGACCTTGAATGTTTACTCAATCTTGAGGGAACTCTACTTACACCCCCCCGCCCCCGGGATGATATGTGATGGGCCATTGCTTGAATTTTGAAGATGTAAATGCAATTAATATTAGAAAAGAAGAAAAATAGTGGTTTTATTGATATGTGAGGACCATAGTCAACCATTGCCGGGGCTTACCTCTTGATTTTAGACAAATGTCCCATAAATGATACACTTTGTGACAAGTTTTGTGCCCTGTTCTACAGGGGGAATACTGGAAAAGTCCCCTGAACACCTGTTTGACCAAAGAGTAACTTTAGAAGTGCTTCCACAAATGATGGCTTAGGAAGGTCATCAGTAGTTCTGATAGCTCTAAGTAAGTTGTTTTGCAGGGACATTTATGGGGTGGATTGCTTATGGTTAAGTGGTGTGGTATGGGAATTGACTGAATTTTCAAATTTAATGAGTTTTGTTGATTCTGAGAGAAAAAAAACAGTTATAGACGACAGTAACCCCACTGTGGTAGAATTGCTGTTTGAAGTGTCCATCGATGGGGTTATGGGAATGTTTGAAGTATTTGAATTGAATGCATTTGAATTACAGGAAAGCGATGTAATCTTCTCTGTTCCTGTCACTGAGCTGCTGTATGGGGCCACATTGTCTAGCTTGAAGTGGAGAAGTGACCTTGAATAGAGTTGAAGGGCTAGACCCTCATGCCTGCCTTTGAAGACTTTCTTGTCACTGTTTACTCTTAATTCAGTTGGAGGCTGGCCTGTGTCTTTGGGAGTCCAGAGCCCAGTGACTACTCTGATGCTATTGAGGGAACATGAGAGAGTTTTACTGCTCTGCTTTTTCCACCACTCATTCCATTTTCTGGGGTTAAGTTGGAATCCAAGAGGTGTCCATAATGCTTGTGTGCGTGCAACTCTACCGAAAGCTACTGTGCATTTTTTTTTTTTTGTATTGACCAAAGTTGTCTTGTTTTGGGGGGAATTAGGTAAGAAATAGCCCAAACAACTCATAGATAAGGCTTTTTTGTTTTTGTTTTTTTGTTTTTTGTTTTTTGTTTTTATCAAAATCACCCTGGAGGGTAAGAAAGGAAGCAATAAGAAAATGCCCAAGAAGAACCCAGGTTTTAAACTAAGCTCATTACCTGCCTCACTATCTCACCTGCTCTGTTTTGTGCATGTCTTACTTTGGTGAAGTGTGTTTCAAACTTCATCATGCATAAATTCTGACTCATTAAAATGTCTAGGATGGGGTGAGGAACCGACATTGTTTGCAAACACCTCTAGCGATTCTGGTGTTGGTGGTTCACATACGACACTGAGAAAAGCTGCCATGTGAATGTTCCTCTCTCCATCCATCACATGAGCTAGAAATCTTGGAACTGTTGTAGACTTACTTCTTCTGCTCAACCCATGTCCCAAGGGCTACTATATCCCGCTGATTCTACTTCCTCAGTGTGTTTCAAATCAGACCCTTCTCTATTCCCACTGCTGCTTCCTTCCTTCCATCTTAAATAGCCCAAGCATCTCCTTCTTTCTCTTTGACTCATTCTTGTTCCCCTTCCATCTGCTCTCTACTGTACCACTAGAAGGATCTTTCCAAGATGCAAATATTGTCTTGTGATTTCCCATCTCAAAAGTTTTCAATGACTCTCTATTCTAAAGCATAAAAGTTAATCTCCTTAGCGTGGCCCTATTAATTCTTTTGTAATCAGGCCCTGGCAGATACCTCGTTTTACCTCTTTGTCAATCCTTTATTTCAACCCATATTCCAAAGATGTTAAGCCATTTGTAAGCCTGAACGTTTTTAGTCTCTGTATTCCCTGTGCTTTTATGCAGGTTAATCTTTTTGCTTCTAATACCCTTCCTTTTTCTTGGCTGACTAAATTTTACTCTGTCATCCAATGAATCAAGTCAAGCATTTCCAATTTAGAGCAGACTTCCATAATCTTTGCTGACTGACTTAAAGATTTCTCTGGTTACATTTCTCTGGATCTCTGTGCCTATAGACAGCAAAGTATTTATTACAGAGTATTGTATTTGTTGGTTTACTTCTTTAAAACTAGAGTATGAGTTTTTTAAGAACCTTAATTATGTCTTCAATTTCTGTTATGTCTAATATGGTGCCTGGCTTTTACTGGGCAGGCAAAAGATTCTTGAGAATAAATGAATGGCCAAATAGTTTTAAGTAACTTGATAAGACTTTAGCTATATTAAGATTCAGAATGAAGAGAAATGTCCTGTTGTTGTAAGCCTTGCAGCATAGATGACTCTCTTGCCTTAGTAATGGAAGGTTCCTCTCAGTTTCCTTTTGTTTGTCCCAAGGATGGGGAGGTATATGTGAGGATCACCTAATTAGCTAGTCGTCCTCCCCAAATTCTTTTACCAGGTCCTAGTTCTTAGAGTATGCAAAGGAAGGTGGTGTTCTACTGCTAAAATGCAGAGCCTCCAAGATGATTTTAAGATATGGATTTCAAGGCTAATCTGTACCAAATCAAATGGAATTTCAGGGAGACTGCTTTCAGTTCAATATAAGCAGTCGGATTTTCCAGAGTAAGGGAGTGGGATCCAAATAGTGAAATAACCTCTTGTCACCCAAACTCACACAGAAACCAGGGTATTATTTGGAGCTGAATGGCAACTTGCTTATCCAAACATTGTTTTTTGTTTGTTTATTAAAAAATTTTTTTTTATTGTGTTATGTTAGTCACCATACAGTATGTTGTTAGTTTTTGATGTAGTCTCCCATGATTCATTGTTTACGTGTAACACCCAGTGCTCCATGCAATACATGCCTTCCTTAATACCCATCACCAGGCTCATCCATCCTCCCCACCCTTCCTCCCCTCTAAAACCCTCAGTTTGTTTCCTGGAGTCCAAAGTCTTTCATGATTCATCTCCCCTCTTGTTTCCCCCTGTTCATTTTTCCCTTCCTTCTCCTACTGTCTTCCATGCTATTCCTTATGTTCCACAAATAAGTGAAACCATATGATAATTGTCTTTCTCTGTTTGACTTTCTCGCTTAGCATAATCTCCTCCAGTTCCATCCATGTTAATGCAAATGTTGGGTATTTATCCTTTCTGATGGCTGAGTAATATTCCATTGTATATATGGACCACATCTTCTTTATGCATTCGTCTGTTGAAGGGCATCACAGCTCTTTCCACAGCTTGGCTATTGTGGACATTGCACTATGAACATTGGGGTGCAGGTGACCCTTCTTTTCACTACATCTGTATCTTTGGGGTAAATAACCAGTAGTGGAATCACTGGGTCATAGGATAGCTCTATTTTTAATTTTTTGAGGAACCTCCACACTGTTTTCCAAACTGGCTGTACGAATTTGCATTCCTACCAACGGTGTAAGGGGGTTCCCCTTTCTCTACATCCTCTCCAACATCTGTTGTTTCTTGCCTTGTCAGTTTTTGCCATTCTAATTGGTATAAAGTGGTATCTCAATGTGGTTTTGATTCAAATTTCCCTGATGGGTAACGATGTTGCAATTTTTTCATGTGTCTGTTAGCCATTTGTATGTCTTCTTTGGAGAAGAGACTGTTCGTGTCTTCTACCCACTTTTTGACTTGATTATTTGTTTTTTGGGTGTTGAGTTTTGAGAAGTTCTTTATAGATCTTGTATATCAGCCCTTTGTCTGTTATGTCATTTGCAAATATCTTCTCCCATTCTGTGGGTTGCCTCTTTGTTTTGTTGACTATTTCCTTTGCTGTGCAGAAACTTTTATCTTGATGAAGTCCCAATAGTTCACTTTTGCTTTTGTATCTCTCGCCTTTGGAGATGTGTCTTGAAAGCAGTTGCTGTGGCCGAAGTCAAAGAGGTTACTGCCTATGTTGTCCTCTAGGATATTGATGGATTCCTGTCTCACATTGAGGTCTTTCATCCATTTAGAGTTTATCTATGTCCACACATCTTTTTTATCCAAACATTGTGAGGATTTCTTTGGCTCTCCTGTTTCTTCTTAAGAATAATCATTCAGTCAAGATTCAGTAGCATTTATTGAGCAACTCTAAAGATTCTGGGATTGTGTCATAGGCTTAGTGTACAAAGGCGAACAAGACATGTTCCTGTCACAGAATAGGCCAGCATGTCAGCAAGCAACCTAGCCTTTAGAAGTCCCTTGCTGGCAATTTCTCAAAATCCTCCTCCACATCCAATGAGTAAGAACAGAGTTGGGAGTCAGGATGAAAAAAATTTTTGCTTTCTGTTGTGTGAGAAAAATTCCTTTAAGGAAAGGTGATATCTGCAATGTTTTAAGTGAGGATGTACCAGTGGTATGGGATTCCACATTTAGTTTTTTTAGAAAAGCATTTCAAAAGGCAAGTGTGTTTGCTTGATACAATGAAGATGACCCTAGAAAACGTCATGTTCCTAGAATCAGAAAACTAGTGTGGTGTTGGTCCAACCACGTCCTTTAGTTGGAGGGCCATATGGAAGGAGCTGCCTTTGGTGCACAGCTAGAGTTTAAAGAGGCTAGAGAGTGGGCACAGGTGTCTTTCTGAGAACATTCTCAGTGGAACTAGGTGATCTAGTGACGTGGTAAGTAGGATTTGGTAGGGGATATCTCTGGTTACTTAGGAATTGCATCATGTGTAATGGAATCCTATTTTAGATTTTAAAATTATGCCATTCCTCTAGTTTAAAGCCATTTTTGAAAAGAACTTAGTTGAGGCTAGTCTATGAAAGAACATGGCACAGTTGATTTAAGTAAAGGAGAAGAATATGAAACCATCCATTATGTTTTTTAGCCTCACATCAAAACTTATTTGTTTATTTATGATTTTTTTGCCCAGAGAGGATTGATTTTGTTGTTTTCTCCATAAAATACATTTATGTCACTGATGAGTTGGCTACAGATTCTTTCCCTAAATAGAGTGTTCCTTGAATATGATATTACCCATTCACACATCTGGTGTTTTCAGGATATTTCTGGAGGCAAAGTTGCTCCATAACTTCCTACGCTGAAGGAAGCAGGGCACAGTGAAGCGTTTCCAGCATTGCTCTTTCCTGAGGGAAGCTGTCTTCTGGGTGACCATGGGTGATTAGGTGATGGAAGGCAAAGAACTTTTGCTGGCCTGAGCTGGGCCCTGAGGAACTGTGCTGCTGGCCCTCACCACAGAGCTGGGAGAGCCTCTGTCAGGGAGTGGAAATCAGCTTCTTTTAGAACTCAGGAGGGGCACCTGCCTGGTGGCTCAATCGTTAAGCATCTGCCTTCGGCTCAGGTCATGATCCCAGGGTCCTGGGCTCGAGCCCTGCATTGGGCTCTCTGCTTGCAGGATGCCTGCTTCTCCCTCTCCGACTCCCCCTGCTTGTATTGTCTCTCTCTGTCTAATAAATAAATAAAATCTTAAAAAAAAATAACACAGGAAAAGCCTCATAGAGATCCTTGGGAACACTGGAACTTACATTTTTAAAAAATTGATGATAAATTTTAACACTCCTTCTTGTCAATGCCAGAGGCCAGATGTTGGGATCCTGGGTAACTTTATTAAAGGCAGTCACTCGGGACTTCCTACTGAACCCAAAGGGCAGTGGAACATCACTCATTGCTGGGGACCTGTCAACCAGCCGGTGCTGAACAACCAGGGGCTTCCGATGGTGCACCCTCTGTCCGGACCCCGCGGCACTGACTTCCCTCTTCTCCCATGTCACTGTGGCATGGGAAGGAGCTCGGAGTTGGGTTCAACTTCCAGATGGAATATTTGTAAAATAGCCAATCCACTCAATTTTACCAAACACAGCAATTTGGATTATAATATACCATTAAAATAAATCTGCATAGGAAGCAAATGTGGTATTATGAATTTATGTCGGTTATTGTTCTACAGATAATAGTATTATCTATCAACTTGTCGTACATTACTCAATAGATCAGCAATAGAACTTAGAGGAGAGTGCCCAGGATTTCTCTCGTTGCTCTTTATTATGCTAAACCAGAAAGGAGTGTTGAGGGTGCTAGGATGGCATAACTGTCCATGCCCACCCTTTAACAGGGAATACGAGGAAATTGAAAGAACAATGTGAAAGCCTTGGGGTGGGTCCCTACATAATATGATAGACCCAGCAGAGGAGGGTAAAGATGGGGTTTCCTCTGAAGGAGTCACTGCCGGTGAACAACTGAATTTTAGTCTGATTTGAGGCCAGAGTCTTAAGGAGTCTGTCCCCAAAGAAGAATTTTTTTTGAAGATTTTATTTTTTTATTTTTCAGAGAGAGAGAGAGAGAGAGAGAAAGAGAGAGCACACGTAGTCAGAGTGGCAGGCGGAGGCAGAGGGAGAAGCCGAGCCCGAGGTGGGACTCGATCCTGGGACCCTGGGATCATGACCTGAGCCAAAGGCAGCCACTTAACCAACTGAGTCACCCAGGCATCCCGCCAAAGAAGAAATTATCCCCTTCATGGTAGATTCTTGAAATTCTGGTGTTTATGAGCTCTTGCTGGGGAATTGAGGGATCTGAGTTTACTCAAGCTGGGATTCTGATTGTCAATTAAGTATTCACTTAACTTCCATGGGTTCCATTCCCTTATCTTCAAAAAAAAAAAAGAACATTGAATTGGATGCTTTATTAGATCCTTTCTTTATCCCAAGTTTACCTTATATTCACTTTTGATGCAGATTCATTTTTTCTATCACTCACTTCCTTAGTAGATACTTATAGAATACATACTGAAGTTTCAAGCACTATGGTAGGTTGAGGGATATGCCTGTAATTGTGACTAGCAGAACTTGGCTTCCAAGGAGCCCAACATAGAGTATCTGTGTTGTCAGTGTGTAGGAGATGATAAATGATACAGATAAATTAGTAACAAGTACACAGTGAACCACATGATAATCTATAATAAGTATAGAGTGCTTTGGAAATGCAAAGGAGGGATACCTCACTTAGTCTTAGGAGCAGAGAAAGATTCTAGGAGGAGGAATGGACCTTTAATTTCAGCCCTGCAAGAGTTCTGCTGAGCAAGAGGATGAGGAGTTGGAGCTGCAGAGTTGGTCATATCCAGGGGAAAGGGTTTGCATGATCACTGAAAGAGACAGACAGAGAGGGAATGAATGATATTCTTATGGGGTTGGAGGAAGATCTGCATGAAATCCAGCACACAGACTAGAAGGGAGGAAATGGCACGAGACAGCTGGGAAGTAAGGTGAGCACAGGTCATGAAGTGTGTTGTACTTGGCACTGTGGGGTTTGGATATTATTTTGAAGACTGGCAGAGAAATGGGGGCTTGCGAAGCAGGGGAGGGGAGCTCTCAGCACTTTGCTTTAGAAGGATCTTTGGCTACTCTGTGTAGAGGGTATTAGGGGGATGGGGAGGGGGCTTGGAAGGCTAGACTGGAGGGGAAAACTAGAGAAGATGCTTCCATTTCTTGACAGGGCCACCAGCTGCGTAATTGGAGTTTTCCAGGCTGGTGGAGGCGGATCCTGAGGCTGTTGAACCAGGAGTGAATGATGAGAGCGTACCAGATGCTGCTGTGTAAACCTGGGCCTCTTCTGAGGGTGCCTCAGCAGGCAAGGGAGGACTGCTCACTGCCTCTTCTAACCTGGGTGCTAACTGAGGCGTGTCTCCTGTCCAGATTGGGGCCGGCATTTGCAGCCTCACCAGGAGTGGAGAGAGAAGAGCCAACTCCCTTGCAAGCTGATGGGAAGGAGCTGAGGCTCCACAGGACACCATCAGTCAGGATTTGCTCATTGCCTGGCTGAGTTGTCCAAACAGGCCCATATGCCCCACAGTTCCTGTCCATGCCCTTGAATGACCTTGCCACTCTCAGCTTTTACTTTGTTGATTCATTTAGTACTTGGACTTCCAAAGAATATGCAATCTCCTTCTTTGTTGGGGTGGACATCTTGGTCGTGCTTGCCAAGGGCTGCAGGGGCCCGGACCGGGGGTCTGCGAGACTCCTAGAGAGAGCAGACTCACAAAGGAACCCAGGCTTGCTGCATGTCGCAGGGCCCTTCTGAGTCCTGGTAGACAGGAGGGCACAGGCGTGAGAACGCCAGTATTTGGCAGCTGTACCGCATCCCATTCACACCACATGCAGAGCAGCAAGTCCAGTGAGGTTGCCGGGGGTTGGGGGAATGAGGACTGCCAGAGCAATCGACGCTCGTATCTCCTTCCTATGCTTCTGGGCCCAAGGCATAACCACTGGGTGTCAGTCCTTAATGGGCCTGTGGAAGACCCAGGGAAGGCCTGTGCTTTCTGAAGGGGCTCTGTGAATGTATTATCTTGGATTATATTTTGTCTGTCACCATTACATGTAACTGCATGTTTAACTCCCTCAGTAGGCTGTAATTTCTTGAGAAAAGCGAATGCTTTTCTCCCTCCTGGTTTTCCTGGAAGCAGTAAGCAGGGTGCCTTGCATTTAGGACATACCCAATTAATGCCTCTTGGACTACCAGAAACTATGCAGTATAGGGTTAGGTTTGCTCACTGAAGTTTTAAGAGTCTAATAGGGAAGGGAGGTCCTGTAGTCTGAGTGTGCTGCCGTCATCAGTCGTTTGCTTTAAATTACTGGATTCTAACCTTTGATGGCTTCTTAAGGTTGATGAGATCCCAGACCCAGAACAATTTCTGAGGGGCTCAAAGCACACAGCCATGGGCAAGTCCATGAAAAGCATGGTTTCACATGTTCACAATGGCCTTAGAGACCATTTACTACTGATCATTAGTCATCCTATCACAATATGTTCCCCACATGCCAGGCCTCAGGGTCAAGCCCTATGCTCCGTGCTTTACATTTAGCATCTCTGCTAATCCTTGCCACAGACTGTGAGGATAATACTGCTATTTTTAATACGTGGATGCCTGTGCCCAGTGGCGATTGTAGCTTTTGTTCAAGCTTAAGTCATGTTAAAGCTGGGGCTCAGATCTAGATCTGCTTGACTCCAAAGCTTTTCTCCTTTCGTTATGTAGCTTCACCAGTAGTGTGAGTAGGATGGGGTTCTGGGCAGGCGGGCTAGCATCACTGGAAACTTCACTGGCCCTGGAAGACCAAGGATAGACATGTGTGTGGGAATTTGCTTCCTGGAAGATGCCACGGCAAGTAGAACACTACCGCAAACTCCAGGTTCCCTCTTCCTAGCTCTGGAATAATGACAGGTGGCCACCATAACTTCTTGGTGTGTCCAGTTATGATCTAGAACAGAAGGAAGAGATGTGGTTGTGGCTGAGGGGCCATTGTGAGGCAGGACAGTAGAAAATAATGGGGTGTGTGTGTGTGTGTGTGTGTGTGTGTGTGCGTGTGCGCACGCGCACACATTACAGAGATAGAAGCAGCAACCTTAGAGTTTGGTGGTTTTTTTTGTGGACTCTGAGTGAGGTAACCTGAGCAGGTAACACCTTATCTCTGTGAAAGAGTCACACTTTAGGGTAAGTAAACTACAACCTTTGGAGCAGAGAGGCTGTTTCCTCTATAGGGTTTACCCAGATTCAGGGGCTGAAGGGGAGAAGCAGCAGGGAAGAGGAATGTATAGAAGTTGGGAAGTCTAGAACAGCAAACAATAAAGCAATCAAAGAGCCACTGATTGTTTTTGTTGTTGAAATAGTCTGTGTTTCAGCCTCTGGGTCCTTATGACAGGCAGAATCATTTCTTCCTTTTAGGGGATTGGTACAGGAAGACAGTATTCTCAAATGCACTCAAAGTTTGGCAGAATCGTAGGACCCCAAGTTGTTAATACTATAATGTGGCAATCTTTGCTTTGCTTTGCCAATAAAGTTGATATTTTCTTGTGAGCACAGTCAAGAAGTTGAGACACAGTTTTCCCAAAATTCTGATTTTTGTTGGAAAAGTAAAAGATGCTCTTCATTGTCACACTTATGATTCTAGTGAAAGTTCTCCTCGGATCCCCCAGTTCCCTATGTTTTAGAAGATGAGGGTAGAATTATAGTACTGAACATATAGCTTTGGTTTATCTGTTTCTATTATTTTTTCTCAATGGGAGGGAGAGGGCATCTCTGTTTAAAAAGAATTTGGAAAACAAACCCCCAATCTAATTAAAGGCAATTTCCTGGTGATGTTAGATATCGTTTCTTAGAAATTATTGCCATTATAGGGCACCTGGTTGGCTCAGTGGGTTAAAGCCTCTGCCTTCGGCTCAGGTCATGATCTCAGGGTCCTGGGATCGAGGCCCGCATCGGGCTCTCTGCTCAGCAGGGAGCCTGCTTCCTCCTCTCCCTGTCTCTCTGCCTGCCTCTCTGCCTACTTGTAATCTCTCTCTCTGTGTCAAATAAATAAATAAAATCTTAAAAAAAAAAAAAAGAAATTATTGCCATTAGCAGAAGAAATGGTTGAAATTCTCTTGGTAATATACCAGCAGCCCTGAATTAGCTATTTCGATCTGCATCATGAGCAGGTAGTAGTCCCTTTCATTGTGGTAGGCTTACTTCATCCAGGGAGGCTGCAAGTGGTCACTTTCAGGTATGGCTCTGACATGATCAAGGCCACCATAAAAGGGGAGAAAACAAGATATATTGCAATCATGCAGCAGAACAAATGGTTATAGCCCTACCCGGCTTCACTACTATTCTCCCTAACAAAACAAGAGCGGCAAGAATTGATCTGTTTACAGAGAGACAACTTTAGACTATAATGACCCATTCCTGGCTCACCACGTACACTAGTCTCATTAAATCCATTCCAGCCTTCTTTCTCCTTTGTTGGAAAAGCTCTCAATAGCACTACTGACTGAAACAACTTGAATTAGTAAGTTGGCTTTTGAGGTTCTATTATTTGGTATATCTGCATCATTCATTTAACAGAGTTAAGTTACAGAAAATTGCACAAGAGCTAACCTCGCCAAAGAAATAAATGTGAAACATACTTTGTGATTGCATTTTGGGTGCATTTTTCAAATGGCATTTCCTATCTTGAAGTCCTTTTCAGACTGAATCCATCATTCTGAATGGCAGTATTTATAGCAAACCAGATCTTATTTGGATCACCTCCTACAGGCAAATATCCATCTGTGGCCTGGGTTTGAAATCTTCAGCTGGTCCTTTTCTATAGAATCTGGTAATCGGCACACCTCAGACCCAGGTTTTAGGGGGAGAAAATCTGTGCTCCTGAGATGGGAACTATCTCAAAATTTTGCTCAGGGAACACTATGGGTGCTTCTTAACCGTTCTTTTACAATCATTGAAATGATTCTTAGCTCAGAAATAGATGCATAGGAATGATATGAATGTGAACTTCGGCTTTATGCTACTTCAAGTTCAGTGTGAGCCTGGGGCAGGAATGCATCTGTGACATCAACAAAATAAAACACTTCTTTGATTCAAAGGATACCATTAAGGAAGTGAAAAGGACACCCCGCAGAAGGAGAGAAAAGTTTTGCAAATCATACCTCTGATACCAGGCTTGTATCTAGACTATATAAGGAATTATTACAACTTAAAAATAAAAAGATAACCCAATTAAAAAATGGACAAAGGATCTGAATGGACATTTCTCCAAAGAAGATATACAAATGTCTAGTAAGCACAGGAAGTATTCAACATCAGTAGCCATCAAGGAAATGCAAATGAAAACCAAGTGAGATAATACTTGATACTAAGTCGACTTTAGTCAAAAAGATAGTAAGCGTTGATGAAGAAGTAGAGAAATCAGAACCCTCATATATTGCTGGTAGATAATGCAAAATGATGTAACTGCTTTGGAAAACAGTCTGGCAGGTCTTCAAATGGCAAAACAGAGAGATTTAAAAAAAATCAGTTGGAAATATTGAAGGGAGAAAAAGATAGACATTGTATGTGAAATCCCCAATGTTCAAACTTCTGATTTGACCAAGTACAGTTATATCCCAGAATGGGGTGACATGGCGCAGTGGAATTGTCTTTCAATGCTTTCTGCTTTTGTAACCGAGGAGAAAATCTTATAGGAAGTCTGGAAGTTAAATAATCCCAGGAATGGCCAAAGCACGTAGTGCCCAGACTGGGAACTGAAAAGGAAGGAGAAACAAACAGAGAGGAAAGACCTATTTCTGAAGTGCAAGAAGCCTTTGAATCTGATGTTTTTGTGAGGCCCCATTCCAGAGCCTGGTGGTGAATTTTTGCAAACCTGTTTGTCTGTCAATGCGAGATAAAGAATCAAAGCTCTGCCCATGGCGACTCTCCTTAAAACTACACCTTACTGGAAGTTTTTGTGTCACCTGCCTCTGTAGTGTGTTTGGGACAGAAATTGTTAAAAAGAAAATACAACAGAGTCTACAAGCCCAGGCAGCATTGGAAATCGTCCAGGCATCCTGAGGAGCATACACAAAAGAGATGTTGAAAGCAAGGCTTCATTTTGAAAGAAACCCTTAAGGGAACATGTTTTCAAATTCTTTAAAAAGTCTTTGTTTGGCACATGAAAGTGAAATGACCAGAGGGAAGACTGAAGAAGTTAGACGTAGTTGAAGTCCAAACTTGAGGGCAGTTCCCTGTTTGCTGTTCTTCCTTATTGTCTTCCTCATTGGGTCAGCTCTCCTGTTTCCATTTATTATTTGAGTGATTGATGAGTGAGGGAAAAGAACCTCAGAAGAAAGTGGCGTAAAATCCCTATCAGTGAATTGGATTTAAATAGCACCCAGGTGGCTGGCAAAGAAAAAAACCCAATAGCACAATAAATCGGAAACCTGCTCTAGTTGAGAATATGCTACGTATAAAGCAAAGGAGTCAGGATTATTGGAATTTTTGCCCTCCTACCCTTTTTCTTTATTTGGTACAAGTGTGTGTTTGAAGAGCTTAATTAAAAAATATAAAAAGTACTGGGGGAGACGGAAGCAGAAGTCCTTCAGAGCCAAAGCTCAAAGCTTCTTGCCGTATGCTTTCCTAATATGGCTTATCTATGCCGTGTGCTTGTAGGCATATTGTTTTATTAATTGGTGTTGGCTTTTTTGCATGCTAATCAGTGGATACAGGCAGATATTGATGTTAATTAGTGTTCTGTTAAAAACACAAAACAAAAACACACACACACAAAAACCCTTCTCACAGGAGGCACTCTTTGGAATGTGCATTTGTAGTTAAATTGGCCCACTTGGGCTGACCTCTAATGACATTAACAGACAATTTAGATTAACATAATACCCTTTGTACTGTAGATGTTTCTACAAAGAAATTTACACCAGGACTATAGAAAAGACAAGTGGCCTTATAAATATTTTCTATGCATGTTGAAATAGTTGTTCACAGGTTGTGCTTTTAGTCTTTGAGTACAGACAGCAGGGGTCATTCCACTATATCTCGTTTCAGCGAGACACAGAGAAACAGGTGGACACCTGTACTCCAAGATCACATTGTCTTGCCCACCTTAGGCCTCTGGATACCTAGCACCTGCTGATGGGGAATTGTTTCTGGAGGGGTATCTAGAGAACTTGCATTCCAGACATTGGCACTTTGATCTTGGACACGTCCCTTGATTTCTTTCAAACCCTTTTTGAAGCAAGAAGATTGGACCTGCTGAACCCTTGCAATCTTTCTAGCTCTCAGGGTTCATTGCTCTATGATTTACATGCCGCTGCCTCAAGACAACCATTCTTAGAACAGGTTAGGTCTAATCACATAAATTAAAATGTGGATCAGGTAAAGCATATGGGACAGGGACATTACCTTCATTTTCATTCACAAAAAAGGAAAATATGTTTGCATATGCACAGATATATAAACACCACATACACAACACATTCATAGTCTTTTAAATTAGTGACTGAACTGAATTTTGCAGATAAGTTTTCACTGCATTAGCCCAGTTATTTGTGACTCTTACAAATTTCACCAGTGTGCAAACCACTGTCCCACCAAAGTCAACTATAATCAGTCTCTTTCTCAATCAACAACCGGTTATTATGTATGCAGTATGGGTTCTCATTATGCTAGGGACTCTAGGGCAATTGAAGAAATTTAAAACTTAGTCCAATTAAGAACAAATCAGTGCTACATTCTTTGGTATTAATTGTATACATAATAGGGATTTAAGAAGGAGGGAAAAATAGAAAGTCGTTCTATTGTAGAGGAATCACCATTGGGTTTCTGGCTTAGAAGTTGAACTCTGAACATTGAGTGGGGTATGGGCATTCTAGAAGGAGGATGGACGACATAAACATGAGAAAATGGATGGAGATGGTACCAATCATGTGCATAAACTATGTTGCTATTAGACACCACTGTAGAGGTGCTTTGACTTGAGGGTGTGGCCAACATGGACAAGGTGTTTTGAAGAAATCACCAGGGAGTGTGCAGAATGAATGCTCATGCCCTGAGATTACTTCCTCTATAGAACATTCCATATGTTCCCAGATGGAATTAAAGTGTCCACTGAATGCTCTTTTACCTTTTCTTTTAATTTTTATTTATTTTTAATTTTTTAAATTTGTAATTTTTATTTTTGAATGATTGATTTTTTAAAATTTAAATTCAATTAATTAACATATAATGTAATATTAGTTTCAGAGATAGAGGTCATTGATTTATCAGTCTTATATAATACCCAGTGCTCATACGTCATGTGCCCTCCTTAATGTCTATCACCGAGTTACACCATTCTGCCACCACCCTCCCCTCCAGCAACCCTCAGTTTGTTTCCTATGATTAAAAGTCTCCTGATTTGTCTCCCTCTCTGACATCTTCTTTTTTATTTTTCCCTCTCTTGTCCTATGATTCTTGTTTTGTTTCTTAAATTCCATATATGAGTTAAATCATATGATAATTGTCTTTCTCTGATTGACTTATTTTGCTTAGCATAATACCATCTAGTTCCATTCGCATCCTTGCAAATGGCAAGATTTCATTTTTTTGATGGCTGAGTAATACTCCATTGTATATATTTGCCATATCTTCTTTATCCATTCATCTGTCATTAGACATCTGGGCTATTTCCCTAGTTTGGCTATTGTGGACAGTGCTGCTATGGTCATTGGGGTGCAGATGCCCCTTTGGATCACTACACTTGTATCTTTGGGGGTAAATACCTAGTAGTGAATTGCTGGGTCATAGGGTAACTGTATCTTCAACTTTTTAGGAACCTCCATACTGTTTTCCAAAGTGACTGCACCAGTTTGCATTCCCCCTAACAGTGTAGGAGGGTTCCCCTTTCTCCTCATCCTTGCCAACATCTGTCATTTCCTGACTGGTTAATTTTAGCCATTCTGACTTATGTGAGGTGGTATCTCATTGTGGTTTTGATTTGTATTTCCCTGATGCTGAGTGAGTTGAGAATTTTTTCATGTGTCTGTTGGCCATGTGTATGTCTTCTTTGGAGAAATGTCTGTTCATGTTTTATGCCCATTTCTTGATTGGGTTATTTGTTCTTTGGGTGTTGAATTTGATAAATTCTTCATAGATTTTGGATACTAGCCCTTTGATATATAATTTGCAAATATCTTCTCCCATTCTATCAGTTGTCTTTGGTTTTGTTGAGTGTTTTCTTTGCTGTGCTAAAGCTTTTTATCTTTATGAAGTCCCAATAGTTCATTTTTGCTTTTGTTTCCCTTGCTTCTGGAGATATGTCCAGCAAGTAGATGGTATGGCTGGGATCACAGAGGTTGCTGCCTGTGTTCTCCTCTACGATTTTGATGGATTCCTGTCTCACATTTAGGTCTTTCATCCATTTTGTGTCTATTTCTGTGTATGGTGTAAGGAGATGGTTCAGTTTCATTCTTCTGCATGTGGCTGTCTTATTTTTCCAACACCATTTGTTGAAGAGACTCTCTTTTTTCCTTTGGATATTCTTTCCTGCTTTGTTGAAGATGAGTTGACCATAGAGTTGAGGGTCCATTTCTGGGTTCTCTATTCTGTTCCCACTTATCTATGTGTCTGTTTTTGTGTCAGTACCATACTGCCTGGATGATTACAGCTTTGTAATAGAGCTTGAAGTCTGGAACTGTAATGCCACCAGCTTTGATTTTCTTTTTCAACATGCCTTTGGCTACTCAGGGTCTTTTCTGGTTCCATACAAATTTTAGGATTATTTGTTCCAGCTCTGTAAAAAAGTTGATGATATTTTGATAGGGATTACACTAAATGTATAGATTGCTCTGGGAGGCCTAAACATTTTAATAATATTTGTTCTTCCAATCCATGATCATGGAACATTTTTCCAATTCTTTGTGTCTTCCTTAGTTTCTTTCATGAGTGCTGTATAGTTTTCTGAGTACAGATCCATTGCCTCTTGGGTTAGGTTTATTCCTAGGTATCTTATGATTTTGGCACAATTATAAATGAGATCAACTCCTTAATTTCTCTTTCTTCTGCATAATTGTCAGTATATAGAAATGCAACTGATTTCTGTGCATTGATTATATATCCTTCCACTTTGCTGAATTTCTGTATGAGTTCTAGCAGTTTTGGAGTGGAGTCCTTTAGGTTTTCCACAAAGAGTATCATGTCATCTGTGAAGAGTGAGAGTTTGACTTCTTCTTTGCCAATTTGGATGCCTTTCATTTCTTTTTATTGTCTGATTGCTGAGGCTAGGACTTCTAGTACTATGTTAAACAAAGTGGTGAGAGTGGGCATCCCTGCCATGTTCCTGACCTTAGGGGGAAAGCTCTCAGTTTTTCCCCATTGAGAATGATATTCACTGTGGCCTTTTCATAGATGGCTTTTGTGTTATTGAGGTATTTTCCCTCTGTCCCTACACTGTGAAGAGTTTTAATTGGGAAAGGATGCTGTACTTTGTCAAATGCTTTTTCTGCGTCTATTGAGCAGATCATATGGTTATTGTCCTTTCTTTTAATAATGTCTTGTATCACATTGATTGATTTGTGGATACTGAACCAACCTTGCAGCCCAGGAATAAGTCCCACTTGGTCGTGGTGAATAATCCTTTTAATGTACTGTTGGATACTATTGGCTACTATTTTGGTGAGGATTTTTGCATCCATGTTCATCAGGGATATTGGTCTGCAATTCTAATTTTTGGTGGGGTCTTTATATGGTTTTGGGATCAAGGTAATGCTGGCCTCATAGAAAGAATTTGGAAGTTTTCCTTCCATTTCTGTTTTTTTTTTTTAAAAACAGCTGAAGAAGAACAGGTATTAATTTTTCTTTAAATGTTTGGTAAAGTTCCCCTTGGAACCCTGGACTCTTGTTTGTTGGAAGATTTTTGATTACTGCTTCAATTTCCTTGGTGGTTACAGATCTGTTCAGGTTTTCTATTTCTTCCTGTTTCAGTTTTGGTAGTTGATAAGTTTCCAAGAATGCATCCATTTCTTCCAGATTAACTAATTTGTTGGCACTTAGTTGCTCATAATATGTTCTTAAGACTTTTTTGTATTTCCTTGGTATTGGTCATGATCTCTCCTCTTTCATTCATGATTTTATTTATTTGAGTCCTTTCTCTTTTCTTTTTGATAAGTCTGGCTAGTAGTTTATCAATCTTGTCAATTCTTTCGAAGAATCAGCTCCTGGTCTTTTTGACCTATTCTACTATTCTTTTGGTTTCTATTTCATTGATTTCTGCTATAATCTTTATTAATTCTCTTCTCCTGCTCTGGGTGGCTTTTGCTCCCTGAAGTCTTTCTGTGCCACTTTAGGGAATGAGAATGAAAATGATAATCTCCCAATCTCCAGCCTGGAGCCAAGAGCTTGGGCCCCCACTCCTCAGTACTCCCCCAGTGAAAAGTAGTCAATCACTCCTGGCTCTATGGTCTCCATCTGCACTCTGTGCTCACTCAGCCTGTGACCGAGTGTTTCTATCTCAGTGACGTGATCCCAAGTCAAGTCTCCAAACCCTGCAGAGTCCTATGGCATGCTCTTGTGTCACTCCTCCCAGGGGAGGAAGGGGAGTCTCTCTGGTTCTGCTGCTTGCTGGGCCCCTGCTTGGAGAATGGTCACCCAACCATGCTGCGGTTGTCAGTTTATGGCAACACTGAGCTGAAAGCCCATTCCCGGGCTTGCTGATTGCAGTCAGCTTCCCTGCTCTGATGCCTGGGAACTCTGCTGCACACAGGCACCCCTGCTCTTCCTTTGACCCCAGGGATGCTGAGACCACACTGTCCCATCTAGGATTCTGCCCCACTTCACCACCTGAGCACCTTTCAGTCAGGGACCTCCCTCATGGGAGTAGACTTCTAAAAGTTCTGATGCTGTGCTCCAAGGCTGTATCACTTTCAGGTAGTGGGCTGATGGAGGCTCCCTCCCCATTGCAGTTTACTTCTCCACACCTCATACCTTGCAGATAGTGGTTGATTTTCTTTTTTCTTTCCTTTTTAAAAATGATTTTATGTATTTATTTGACAGATAGACACAGCAAGAGAGGGAACACAAGCAGGGGGAGTGGGAGAGGGAGAAGTAGGCTTCCTGCTGATCAGGGAGCCCAATATGAGGTTTGATCCCAGGAGGGTGGGATCACGACATGAGCCGAAGGCAGACGCTTAATGACTTAGCCACCCAGGTGCCCCAGTCGCTTTTCTATTTGTAGAGTTGCAGTTCTTCTTTTCTTAGATCTCTGGTTGAGTTTGCAGGTGTTCAGAATGATTTAATAGCTATCTAGCTGAATTTCTGGGACCAGACAAAACTAAGGTCTCCTACTCCTCCACCATCTTGAACTCCTCTTCTTTCTCCATTTCTAACTGTTGGACTGCAATTAAAATGATACTTACTGAGGAAACCTAAACTATCTAAGACCTACCTTATTCCAACCTACTTCCTTTTGAAGTTTTCAAAGGAGATGTAATGCACAGAGTGGTCTTTTAAAAACAGAAGCATATGACATCACTCCTATGCTTAAAATCCTTTAATGGACTTCAGCTCCACTCTGAAATGTGAAATATTTAGTCAACCCTTTAATCTTTATGACAAGAAAAAGCTGGACATACTGAAAATCAGTGACATTTTTAGACCCATCAGAGAGCTTAGGTCTTTAGGCAAACCCCTAGTATGAAATCTGAAGAAAAAGATGTATCCAGGGAGTCCTGGCCAAGATCTATTTCCCTCAAACAGAAGCTACTGGAGCCATAGACTAGAAGGAGCACTTAAGTGGTAATTTTGATGAATTGTTACAGGCTGAGTATGGACTGTTTGAGAGTGAGAAACACCTGGGGGATGACACTTTATGGGCTTTACCTTTGGGAACCCCATTAGGTTCTCATGGTGAAGATATGAGAAAGATCTTTGTATGGACCTGATAGACAATGGAAGCCTAATTGTTATTAAATTTGCCTGGAGCCCTCTCTATAACCAAAGGACACTCTCCACGGGAAATGGCTTACCATGTCCCAGCTTGGGTCAGGTCATTCCTTGCACCCCAGCTGCCTCCAGCCTTCCTATCTCACCTAAAGATGGAATGGTGGTAGTGGTGAACATAGGTGAGAGGTCTAGGAAGATAAAGAAGCTATGTCTGTGGAGAAACACTGAAGATCACAGCCCCGAGACAGGCCAAGCAGAAGACTAGTGAGGTTTAGTTAGAAGATTATGAAACACTGCCCCTTTCCACACTTTACCACCACATCAGTAGGGATCCAGTATAACTGTCAGTTATAGTTGAAAGAGCTTCAAGACACAGACTTTTTCTGGGGAGGAGAATACTCAGGGAAGCAAACATCGGGAGTGGATTGGGGAGACATAAATAAGGACACTGGCAGATTTTGAAGCTCTGGCCCCTATAGCTACATCAACATTAAATAGAGTCCAGCTCCTAGCAGATTGACATAAATACTCACATGAAAACCATATACCTAAGTTTCTATTACCTGATACATGTGAAACTTTCAGCAGACTATTATAAGGCATGACAAAGGGCAAGAAAAAAACAGTCTAAAGAGACAAAGCAAGCCTCAGAACCAGATGCAGATATGACATACAGTACTGGAATTATCAAATGGGGAATTTAAAATAACCGATTGTTTTGTTAGGAGCTCTAATGGGAAAAGCAGATAACATGCATCATATATAAAGGGCATGAGGTAGAAATACATGTAGAAAATTCCATCTGGGAGCAAATGTTTCCATTTGAAAACCACCAACACTGCAATGGTCTTTTCCTCAGATGTCTCATGCCTTTGCTGCCTTTATAGGTCATTTTTCAAATGCAACTTCATCAGAAAGCCTTCCATGCTCCCATATTTAAAATCTTCACTTTCCCTCCACCCCTCCCTATGTCTTTTCCCTACTACATTTTTTCCCCTTAGCTCTAAACCATCTGATGTTCTTACATTTTACTTTTTGCTTGTTTGTTTCTAAACTGTCTTTATCTACTAGAATAAAATTCCATGAGGTGGATTTTTAAATAAAATTCTTTTTTTTTCATTTATTTGATACAGAGAGAGAGATTACAAGTAGGCAGAGAGGCAGGCAGAGAGAGAGGAGGAAGCAGGCTCCCTGCGGAGCAGAGAGCCCGATGTGGGCCTCGATCCCAGGACCCTGAGATCATGACCTGAGCCGAAAGCAGGGGCTTTAACCCACTGAGCCACCCAGGCGCCCTTAAATAAAATTCTTAATACTGTATCTCCAGGGCTTAGAATCATGCTTGCTACAGAGTAGGTCTTGATCAATATGTATTCCATTTTTGAAGGAAAAGTGTATATATTGTCAAATGCCATGTCCTCAGTACCTTCAACAGTGCCTAGAAGAATGGGAGCTGAATAAAACACTTATTGAATGAGTGAAGGTAACACCTTATTATTAGCTGAGTTTTGGACTCGAACTCTAGTAAACTCTAGGGAGTTAGTCTACTTTATGTGAGGGGATTCCTTTTCTTGGGCAGGTTGGGCCTCAGAAGGGCTCAGATCAAATAGACCATAAGACAGCTCTATCTTTCCCCCAATGCTCTACCATTGGTGTACTGGAGGCAGTTTGTACCAGGTCTGGAGAGACCATTGTTTAATTCTTAGGAATTGTACAAGTTAATTGTTAAGTTTGAACTTGGCCATGATGGGAATATTTATAGCACAGTATTTATACTCCCCTCCTCCCATGGGCTTGAAGAGCTAGTCTTTTACTAGCGTATCAGTGTGGGACAGGAAGGAGATGGGAGAGATATTTTTTTTCCCTTGATGGTTTTCAAATGGGAACATACATTTTGATTTACCTGGGGAACTCAAAATGCACACACTCACACATAAATCTCTAAATACCTGGGTTCCATTCCATTTATCTACTGGTAAAAGCAGTGGTATATTTATTGCCTATTGCTGCTATCACAAGTTAGCATAAACATCATGGCTTAAAACAACAAAAATGTATTCTTCTATACTTGTGAAGGTCAGAAGTCTAAAATTAAGGTGTCTGCAGGGCTGTGTTCCTTCTGGAGGTATCAGGTGAGAATGTGTTCTTGCTTTTGAATGTTTTTTCAGCTTTGACAGACCACCTATGCTCCTTGGCTCATGACCCTTCCTTGCTTCACTCCATCGTCTTCCTTGTATTATCACATCTCTTATTACTGATGCTGAAAGTTCTGCCTACCCCTTATAAAGACCTCTTGTGATTACATCGGGTCCACCTGGATGTCCAGGTAATCTCGTCATCTCAAGATCCTTAACGTAATCATATCTGCAAAGTCGCTTTACCAGGTAAGGTAACTTATTCACAGGTTTTGGAGATTAGGACATGGTCATCTTGGGACAATTATTCAGCCTACCGCAAGAGGTTTTCAACCTTGGCTGAACATTAGAATCACATGGGGAGCTTAAAAATTCTTATGCCCAGGTGGCATCCCAGAACAATTAAATCTGAAGTTTCTGGGCTGGGACCCAGGCATCTTATATTAATAACTCTTCAGGTGATTCCAGTGTACATGTAGTGAAGTTTGTAAAACATCGGGATAGAAGTGCCAGGATGGAATCCAAGATGGGATCTTGCTTATGCAATGCTTCACATCAACACTGTCTTCTACAAGATGCATGCAGTCTTTCTACTGTCCATGAACCTGTACAAATTTATTAGTAGTGCCAAGATGGGGTAGAGAACGGCTAAGTCATTTCAGTGGGAAAAGACCATTGCCTTATCCTCATCTCACTTGCCTGGTGGCTAACTCATTTTCTTCATGCGTTTCCCCCTCTACTGTGGGTCCTTCAGTGTCTGTCTTCTCCTAGTGCATCCTATGAGACATATAGTCTATTCATTCAGAGCAAAGGTCTTGCATATTCCCCAGAAATGTGAGCGTTAGAAGTTTAAAAAGCTAAGCCCCCCATCTAGAGGAGGTGATGCAAAGTAATCTGTCAAGATTTTTTTTATTAACCTGTGGCAACCACATTTTTAAAGGTCTAGAAACTACCCCTACACAGATGTATATGATCAGGTTTCAAAGGGATATGATTCTACTTTGAGTGGGAGGCACCGAATGCAAACAGAGAAAGCCAGGAAGCCAGCAGAAATTCCAGAGGGATCAGCAAACCCCTGCTCTCACCTGTACCCACACTACTGTGAACACATTGGCCAGTCACTGCTCACTGAATGTCCCAGATAAGGCCAAGTACCCTTCTGCCTGGGAGCCTTGGTTGAACTGGCTGTCTTTTCCTCTTGAATGCTCTTCCCTAAGATACCTTCTTAGCTAACTCCCTTGTCAAATTCAAGTCTTCCTCCATGAGGTTACCTTCACCATACCCCTCTTCGCCTGGCCCTGGTCTACTTTTCTCTTTTTTCTAAGGTAGTAACCACAGTCTAGTAATATTTATTTATTTTTTTAAGATTGTGTTTATTTGAGAGAGAGAGCATGAGCAGGGGGAGAGGCAGAGGGAGAGGGAGAGGCAGACTCCCCACTGAGCAAGGAGCCCAACATGGGGCTTGATCCCAGGACCCTGGGATCATGACCTGAGCCGAATGCAGATGCTTAACTGACCGAGCCACCCAGGTGCCCCAATCTAGTAACATCCAAACAGGATGATCGTTTTTAAATTTCTTTGTCTCTACTTTCCAGAATGGAAGTGCTGCAAAAACAGGGATCTTAATCTGCTTTGTTCACTCATGTACGTCCAGCCCCCCAACAGTTCCTGGCACATACTTGGTGCTCAGTAAATACTTGTTGAATGAATGAGAGAAAAGGATTCCAACAGCAAACAGAGAAACTAGAGGAACACAGAGCATGGTGTGGAGGAAACAGGATGCAGTGTCCAGGATCTGTAGGAAGAGAGAACACTTAACATCCAAGCCAGCATGAGAAGAGATACCGAGAAGTCAGCCATGAGGAAGGAGGTTGGGGTGTCAGTGATTTTGATTAAGGTTAAGAGGCAGGAATTATTGTGCAATGGAAGAGACTTATTACTCCTGAGGAATCCAGAAAAAGGCTAAAGATGGTAATTTAACTTGGGAATTGAAGGGAGAAGTGTATAGGTACTAATCATTTATAAGCTAAAAGTTCAGGGCTTTGGAAAGAGGGGAGAAAAGACAAAAGGGCATTTAAGTAGAGTGCTGACAAGCAGTGCCTGGAAAGGATTGTGCTTAATATATTTATACCCGAGCTGTCACCAAAAACGGTAATGGCGCGACTGAGTGGTTTAATTAAATCTGAGCTGTGCTGACCGTACCATGTGAGCCGTACATGTTAAGTACTGTGGTGCTTCAGTGGGATGTGATCTGCGTGAAATTCCCTCACTCGGGCAGCCCAGCTGACTTGTGTGTGCTCGACTCCTCTGAATAATCAATGGTTGTGGCTGGGTGATGGTGCAGGAGGCAGTCTAGAGGGAATCACTCTAGGGATATGGGGAACAGAGCAGCAGGCCAAAGCCTAGGGTAGGCAGTGGAACACACATACACAAACACACATGCATTTGCAGGCATGCATGCACCTTCCCATAATGGTCAATCAGGACCAGCAGCAAGCATATTTTATATTATTCCTATTTGCCTCCTGGTCCTTAGGAGAGTGGTAAGTAAGCCCTTGAAATTGATAACATTGGTGTTTGGGGGATGGCTGGGGGTACATAGAGCATTGTATTTTTTTTTTATTTTTTTGCAAAGGGTTCAAGGAGGGAGGGATTTGAAAGGTGGTTGCTGTAGTTCCCTACCCCACCCTACTCCACCCCTCCTTGTGCTGGAAACTAGCAGGCAAACCCACCCCGCGACTATTAGGAAATAACACCTGAGTGATCATGTAAACTTGCTTAGACATCTGTGCTGTACGTCTTACCAAGGGAAGGAATTTCTTTAAAATCTGCCCACCCTGACTGGGTCCTAAGGAAACATGAGCAGCACTGGTCTGTTTTTCTTTTCTAGTTTGGACTAACTGGGTATTTCTGGTAAGCCCAACAATTCCACCCCTGTCACAGGCTTAGGGTTTGGGAAGGGGTGGAGGTTGAGCGGGCTGGAGGGTGAAGGCGAAAGAGCGTGGGCATATAGCTCAAGCTTTCTCCTTCAGTTTATTCTTTAGATGATTCCTTCTGAAATGGCTCTTACAAAAAAGCCTGTGGCTGCTAATACTACCATGCAAAGTCTTTTGAAGTTACAACACCCCTTTCTCCTTGATCTCTGAATCTCACTGATGAGCTTTTATCCTTGGCATCGTCCCAATCTTGTTTGACTTTGATTGCTGACATAATGGATATGTTGTTATTTTCTGTAAACTCTACAAGTAGGTCTTAAAAAACCTAATTAGCATGGAGGTTAATTAATGGGGAGGAAATTGGCCTCATGATAAAAAGGACAGATATGTCTACAATGTCATTATGCATCGAAGGCTGGAAACTGAAAGAGGAAAGTACGGAATGTTGGTTTTTCGGATTAATAAGACTAGGTTCTGTTTATGTACTTACTGAGAAGTGGACTACTTACACTGATGTGAAGAACATTCTGGAAAGAGCCAAAATCCTCTTCATTAGTAAGATGCTATGGGAAGCTTTTCTCTTCTAAGTTATTTACTCTTTAGTGCTTTGGGGAGATAGAATTTTAATAGCCAGAAGACAGAACATTATGCTCTCTCTGATCCTAGGGCATATACAAAGGGATAAAAAGAGACCAACCTAGATAATATCAGTGGATTAAACACCAAGCACATTAGCCCTCTGAGTAAGCATGGTACTAAAAAACAACAGAGAAATGTTTGCTTTGTTGAAACAAAAATACGTGGCACTTAAATGAATTGTGTCAGGCAGGACTCAGTTGCCAAATGCAAGTCTCTTACTGTATCTTTTAGGTCTCTAGATATCAATTAGACAGAAAAATGACTCAGTATTCTGGATGTCATACTGATAATTCTTTTTTTTTTTTAAGATTTTATTTATTTGACAGAGAGAGAGAGAGAGAGAGAGATCACAAGTAGGCAGAGAGGCAGGCAGAGGGAGAGGGGGAAGCGGGCTTCCTGCTGAGCAGGGAGCCTGACTTGGGGCTCCATCCCAGGACCCTGAGATCATGACCTGAGCTGAAGGCAGAGGCTTTAACCCACTGAGCCACCCAGGCGCCCCCATACTGATAATTTTAAACAACGAACACAGACTGCAATGCACAGAACACAGATTGGTTTGTAATTTCCTTCTTGCCCCAACAGGGAACCAAAAGGACCCATGTTCTCTTGTCCTGTGTCCCACTGGGCTTCTGTTGTGAGCACATCCTGTAAACAATGAACAGTTTTATTATTTGCATTGAGTTCCATTGAGAGGTGTCCACTATGTGTATGTTAGGCAGCCTGTCTACAAAAAAACACGATGATGGAGGAAATTGAATACCAAAGACCAGAAACTGCCCCAGATCTGAGGTGTCAGAGACAGATTTTGAGTATGAAAGAAAATCAGGACATGGACGTAGGAAGTATAGCCAAGAAAAGATGTTTCAGGGAAATGGTTCCACTTCTCGGGTAATTTTATTTTATTTATTTATTTTTACTTTGTTTTATTTACTTTTTTTTTTAACAAAACCCCACTTTTTATATTTTATCTCATGCCAGCTTCGACATTTTAAAGTAGTAATTCCATCCCCCAATGCAGATCCAGAGCCTCCTATCAATGTTGAAAAGTTTCCAGTCTTCCTAAAAGAAGGGTGGTGTTTTGAGCTGGTAGATCAACATCATGGATCAACTCTATGGCCAAGCAACACAGAGTTTGACCTGGGGACATGAAATCGTTCTGGAAACCTAGCAGTCACTGCACAGTGCCTTCAGAAGGCCCTGGAACAGAGTATGGAGAGGTGAGCAAGGATGTCCCTCTTGGCGGCCGTGCTCTTGGGCAGTTTGATTTTCAGCAGACTTGAAAAGGTGGAATGAAAATGGTAGCTCTGGATCTGGTCCCAGAGTATCTGAGGGGAGGACTGGACAGAAAGACAGCTGGGGAGAAAGATGTTAGGGGAACAGGATTCAGGAGCCAAAAATAGATTCGGTTTTTCTGTGTCATCCAATTTCTAGGTAAAACTTTCTGTTTTAAGGAAAATACATTTCTTAGTGCCGGGCTGAACGTTTGGCCAGAATACGACTCAACCTGTGGCTGCCAACAATCCAGGCACCTTTAACAAACCCCAGTCTTGATAGGGTAACACGTGGGGCATCTGGTTGCCAGGCGCTGTGTTTTGACACTTGAAGAGTGGAGTTAAAACTGTTGGCTTTCTGGAAGAACAGCTTTTCGAAGGCAAGCAGTGGTCTCTGCTTGTGTTAACAGCTTGTTTAGTTTTGAGTTGCTCTCAAGGGCAGTTTTTGAGGCTTCCCACCATCTCTGATGGCAACTGTAAAGGTATTTGCAGCTTTAGTACACTTTCTTACTTTTTTTTCTTCTGTTGGCTACTCTTTCACTTTAGGACATTTATCAGGGCCCATTACCTGCTATTTACATTGGCTTGTTCCTTAAACCACCTTGGGCCTTGAAAATGGAAGTCTTGAGAAGAAACGAGTCATAGATTTTTAGGGTTGGAAAGAGACCATGAAGGTCAACATTTATCATTTTTATTTACTATAAGGTTTTTAAGACATTTTACAAAGATCATTGCACCTGTGCTGGAGAATGAAGTGGGACTAAAAATAAAGACTCTAGCAACTGTGAGGGCCGAATTTTGCTCTAGGATCTATAGTCCCCTACTTTGGGTTTCCACTGTTTAGAAGTATTAATGGGATCTGATCACCTGGGAGTAACAACCTTTGTGGAGTCAGTGGGCCTTTTAGGGGCAAGTATGGCAACATGCCAAGCGGCCACCCGGCGGGGGGTTTCTGTCCAGCACACGGCAAGTGGGCTGTGCGGTATGTTGAGGAAGTAGTGTTTACCATCAGGTCTTTGATGATTAAACATAGGGGAGACCCCATAGCTGTGTCTGGCCCCATGACAGGAGGCTGGGCTCCCCCCCACCTTAAAATAGACATGCACAATTTCCTAGAGAGATTGGGAGGCCGTTTAATTCCATTGAAAAAGGAAGACATTGCCTTACCTTTCAGCGGCAAAGAAGAATACTAGAATATACTTACACCAGGCTCACATCTGACACTGAAATTTAGCAGGTGAGAAGAAAGGCTAGGTATTTACTGGGTCATTTGAAGATATTGCTGAGAAATTGTATTCTATCATAGACCATCCTGGAAAAGGGTTCCAGAGTCTTTCTAGTGTGTCAATGAGGACTCATGTACATGTACGTGTGCTATCTGTTGAATGAAACTAGAGTTCGTTTGGACCTGCCATGAGGCAGACATGGTATTAGATCCTGGAGATAAAAAAACAAAGAAGGCTTAGCTACTGCCTTGAGGGAGAAAGCAAAAGACAGCTATAGTTGGGTGTCCTGCTGCTGATGTCATTCCTGTCACCCTTGGAAGAGTAAATCATTTTTCAGGCACTGAAAATAACTCCCTTTTCCCAAAGGTAGGCATAGCCCCCAACTCTTCCTGCCCTGATTTAATTTCCCATACGAAGGAGGCAAGTAGGGTTGATGCCCTTTAGTAGGTGAGTGGAAAGCCCTGTTTTCCAGCATAAGCAATGCAATCAGAAGTCTATAGGGGCGGGGGAGAGAAGTCTATGGGGATGCCCCTCCTGCATGACCACAAATGGTATGGTGTGTGGCTTGATTATCTGGGAAAGGAAATGTACTGAAACATTCTTCATGTCGGGGATGAAGAGGAAAACTGTTTTTACTATAGGTGATGAGAGTCTCCTAGGAGGAAAGGGAATTGAGACCAGGTATGTAAGGGCAGACATTGAATCATCTCTGACACAGAATTCCTAATTTAGCTAATGTCTGGGCTCTGGTGGGTATGGGGTTCTCAAAGCCTTGGGAACCCAAGTCCGGGACATTCTTGGCTGAGGTTAACTTCCAGGGAGTCGAATCATGCTCCTATGCAAGTCCACGGATGGTCTGTGGAAAGACTTGTAGCCCTTCCCCCAACCATCAGCACAGGACATCCCAGATCAATTAGGAGCATTAGGTGAGCACCTTCTTAGCTTTCAAATCCCACTTCCCAGCTCACCTGATCCTCTTCTTTTGTGTTAGTAGAGGTGTTCCTTCTCATGGCAGAGGCTACGCCACCCTATCCTTCTCAGAGCATTCCATAATTACCCATCCCCTCTCGAGCTTGAATATTTAGCTGTGTGTCCTCCTCTCTAGCTTCATCTCATTCTGCATCTCATCCCTTTCCTCTTCCAGGTCCTTAAAGGCGTTAGGTTTCCTTCTGCCCTAGGTTCTTTGCTTGTGCCCTGCTCTCTGTCTGGAAGGTCTTTCCTATGTGGCACTAGACTATACTGTGAGGGAATACCAGATTTGAGGATTGGCAAAATATGGATTGGAACTCAACTTAGGTTATTTTTCACTTTATTTATTATTAATCCAGCAAATGTAGATCAACATGAGAGTTTGAATGGTCGGTCGCCTCTTTTCTTATTCAGGAAGGAAAACCAGGGAGTTGGATAACAGAATAGGGCCCACTGCCTTTTCAAGGCTAGGTATAGGAGAGGGCAACAAACAGGAGAATTCCTGATTACACCAGTTATATGTTTCTGGGCTTACTTAAGGTTCAGTAGGACTGAATATGGTCTACCAGGTTCTCTCATCTTGATACCTTCTCGTTTATGAATGTTAGTTGAATCTTCACTTCCTCAGAGAAGATCCCCACTCTGCGCTCCCTTCTCCAGTGATTTATATAGGGGATTCTGTGGCACATCTCCAGGACCATAAATTCACATAGTAGACTCATATGTGGATGGTGTCCCTTCAAGTTAGGTAGAGCAGCTGCTGTTGGCATGAACAATGAGGCCAATTTATTATCTCACATAAGGAGTATGTGTGTGTGTGCTGGCGGGGGGGGACTTGAAGCTTGTTTGATTCATCTCAGTGATGGCATCAGCCATCGGCTACCTTCTTCAGTGTGTCATCTGGCTTTCCTGATGGCTCCCAGATGTCTGCCACAGTACATACACAGTGCATGAAGAGGGTCTGGCTCTTGCTACATATCTCTGTGTAAGAGCAGGACGCTGTTTCACAGATGTGACCCTGACAGTCTTACATTCATGTCTCATGAAGCTATAGGTATATACATGGTGATCACGGCAAGGGGAATGGTGTCAAACTTCCTGACCTAAACCTTGTAGACTTACACTTGACCTCACCCTAGGATCCCCTCCCTGAGTCACATGGAGGGAAAATACCTAAATAGAATGAAGACTCTGCCACCAAGGAAGAAGAGAAAAGAGGCTTTTGTGCAGGATACTCCCAGTGTTGGTGACATCCCCAGTTGGGGTGGGGGTGGGGAACTTTGTAAAAACTCCTATAGGACCATGTTTCTTTTCTCCAGGGCATTTCCTCTCAATCTGTCATTACATATTTACTAGTGTTACTGTGGAAGTGGTCTCCTAGGCTCGTCTAAGTCTTCTCTGGGAACAAACTGGTGACTCTCAGTCCCTGGCACTTTGCCAGGTGAGGTGGCCAGTGAGCCACCCTCTTTCTTTGGGGCATGGAAACAGGACTGGCTTCTCCTTCCAGACTCCATAAGTCCCTAGGGACCATGTTGGGGTGAATCCTTGGAGGGAGATCCCAAAATTCTACCTACAGTCAATCCTCATTATTTGCAGTCTGTATTTGTGAATTTACTTACTCGCTAAAATGCATTTGTACCACCCTCCCACCAATTTATAAAGCACTTTTGCAGTCATTTGCAAACATTGCAGAGTGATCAAAAATGTGAATTACCTAATTTGCATATCCCTTGCTGAATGAAGTAAAATACAGTGATGCCCTGCCTTGTTGTATCAGCTCTCACGCTGCCAGTGAAGGTCCTTTTTTATGATGTATTTAGTGCCATGTTTTTCACATTTTTGTGCTTTGTGCATTTTCACATTTCGTTGGTGATTTTACTGTTTAAATGGCTCCCAAGTGTAGTACTCAAGTACTACCTCATGTTACTTAGTGTAAGAAAGCCATCATGTGCTTACAGAGAAAGCGCATGTGTTAGATAAACGTCTTCAGGGATGAATTATCGTGTTGTTTGCTGTAAGTTCGATGTTAATGAATCACCAATATATATTAAATAAGGGCCTTTAAAGAGAAACACATACAAAACAGGGTAACACATTGACTGGTTGATGAAACTATCATGACCAGAGGCTCACAGGAACCTAATCCTGCATTTCCCATAGGAACAATGGTTCAGTATTTGCTAATTCAGTGTTCATGGCAGCTTTATGGAGCATAAGTACTGCAAATAAGGAGAATCAACTGTACTTTGGTTTTTTTTTGAGGAAAGACTACATTAGGATTTGTAGATTATAGAAATATTCATAAAGTTAGATGGTTAACACCAAATCTTTGTATATTCTTTGATAGAAATTACATGCTCATGCTCCTAACATTTTCAGACAAGAGAACAAAGGGCTCCTCCAATCTAACTTTTTCCCATCTCTTGTTTTATCCTATATCATGTAGAACATTTTATGCATGTGTGAACTATTCAAATTTCATGTCCAAGCTCCATTCATACTCTCCTGCAAATACTTGCTCCTTGGTGAGCCCTGTAATCCAGGGGTGAGTATGCTGGTGGCAAGGTCTGCGCTTGGGGGTCAGGCCAGGGAAAAGGGCTTTGCAAACCTTGGAAAAGCCTTGGAAGGGGGCTCAGGACCACTTCTTGGATCCAATTGTTGGATCTAGAAGGAGAGCAAGACACAGACATTGGGTGCTTGAGTCCTTCTTCACTTCTCCTAGATTTCTTGACCCCGGGGGAAGGTCACAGCCAGCAGAAGAACAGGGTAGGGCCCTCCAGAGTACTGGGTCCAGCATAGGAGACCAAGTTTGCTAAGTTTAAGGTAAGTACAGGGTATGGAGTATGGTGTGGCACAAAAATGGTTGTTTCTATTTCCATATGAGATAAGAAACAGGAAATTCCTTATGGAGAAACAGTGTTTGAAGTGAGTTTTGAGAGATGATTAGGAACTTTCCAGGTGTGTAGAGTCAAGGACTGGGTGGGGAGGAGAAAATTTCTCAGGCAGAACCAAGTAATGTGGTAATGTTTTCAGTGAGCTGAATTCAGTAGGGATTCAGCATGGCAGGAGAGGTGTGGAGGCTCAGACAGTGGCAGGGGCTGGGTCATGGAGGGCATTGCCTGATGAATTGGAGGGTTTCTTTATCTTGCTGTGCTGAGGCACTACTGAGTGATGATCCCATCTCTGTTTTAGTTGTAGCAATATGCATGTTGGATTGGAGAAGCATGGGGTAGAAGTTGGACTTTGGAAGGAGCTATGGGTATATTGTAATTTTTGCAGATGCAAGATGAAGAAGGGCTGAACCTTAGTCCTAACCCTGTGAGGTAATGAAAAAGAACATAAACAAGAATGATGGAAACACATTTATTATTGTAAAAGGAACCATGCCAAGTGTTTTACAGATGGGATTTAATCCTTATGTCCACCCTGAGCAACAAGTGCTATTCTTTAATTCTATTTTATAGTTGGAGAAGTTCAGGCAGAGAAGGGTTAAATAAACCATTTCTATGAACTGACTGTGTGTGTTTCCTCAAAATTCGTATGTCAAAGCCCTAATCCCCACTGTGATGGTATTTGGAGGTGAGGTCTTTGGGAGGTGATTAGGTGTAGGAAGGTCATGAGAATAGAGCCCCCATGATAAGAAGAGGAGTCCAGAGCTCCTTCTCTCCCTCATGTGAGAATACAGCAAAAAGACAGCCCTATGGAAACCAGGAAGAGAGCCCTCACCAAGAACCACGCTGACCCCTGATGTCAGGCTTCCAGCTTCTAGAACTGTGAGAAATAAATGTTGTTGTTTAGACACCTCCCACCCCCAACCTAGAGTATTTTTCTTATAGCAGCCTGAGCTAAGATATTGCTCGAGGATGTATTGCTAGTAAGTGGTGGAGTCAGGATTTTAACTAACTCTGACTCTTGTCTCCTCTTCCTGCATCTCTAAATACAAAGGGGCTGGAAAGAACCAGCTTTTCATCTCCCCTTTTGTTTTGTGGGACATTCTCCATGTCATAGTCACTTCCATAATGGTGTTATGTTCCCTATTCCCCTTTCTGGAGCTAAGGGGGAAATGAATATAAATTGATTATTTCAGTGATACCAATGATGAGAGCCTGTGTTTCTGATTAAAGAAGGGCTGTTGACATAAACCACCGGAATCCTTGAAGGTAAGATAGGACAACCATAAAACTCTACAAACATGTATGTAATAAAGCTATTCTAAATCTTGTAAAGTCATTTTTAAAAAAGATTTTATTTTTTTGCTTTAGAGAGAGAGTGTGGGGGTAAG
The DNA here is from genome assembly GCA_002007465.1 of Ailurus styani. Lineage (NCBI taxonomy): Eukaryota > Metazoa > Chordata > Mammalia > Carnivora > Ailuridae > Ailurus > Ailurus styani. The sequence goes on from LNAC01000462.1 coordinate 1,191,593, forward strand.
GGGTAGAGGGAGAGGGGGAGAGAGTCTTAAGCAGACTCCACACTGAGTACAGAGCCCGATGCAGGGCTCGATCTCATGACTCTGAGATCATGACTTGAGCTGAAATCAAGAGTCAGACACAACTGACTGCACCACCCAGGCGCCCCTTTGTAAAGTCATTTTAATGCACTTTATATCTTAGTATTGTGAGGAATTCCACAGTGTCATAAGTGTTACTTTAGCATGTAAAAGGAAATTCAATTGTGTCATAAATTGGACCTCTTTAAAACCAATATGCTAACATAATAAGCATTCACGAAATATTTATTTAGCAGGAATTTAGCCTGCTTTTTAGAATGTGGTTATGTCTCCTATGGGCAGGATAGTAATTAATGCATACTCTTACTAACAGTGTGTTTCTAGAAAAGTTACTTAGCTCTTTGTACCTAAGGTGCCCTATTTGTTTGTAAGATGTTTATATCAATCATACCTACGTCATCGGGTTATTGTGAGGATTTGATTAGAACAGTACCCGGCACTTAGTAGGCACTAAATTAACATGCACTGCATTCATTACGATTTGGGTAGGCTGAGTCTCAACCTCTTAACCAATGCTTTCCCTCACTGCTGCAAACGTGGGTGTTAACGTTTATCTTTTTTTTATCATTATTCTTTTTATTATTTTTTTGTTATATGTCATTGGAAAAGCTTAGATTTGAGATCACCCGTGACGCCTGAGGTTGTGAGTTTGGAAAACAAAAGTAACTTGGCTTAAGGTACAGCTTCATTCCCATGGCTTCCCTGTGTTTTACTCATCTGAGGTCCTATCCACTCTTGAATGCCATGATTCTTTCTGCCTCTTCCTTTCTCTCTCTTACATTCTTTGAGCACTAAATAATTCAGGCATTATAATGATTTTTTTGTCATTTTCTACTCAATTTGTATACAGACTTCTTTCAAATGGTGGAAGATACTATGTCATAGCATTTGCTAATCACAATTACACCCTTGGAGATTGTATCAAAGATGAGAAAAGTTGGAAGACAGAAATGTTGGGTGCTGAGGGAAGGAGAGAGCATTAAACCATCTTCTTGTTTAAATTCACATTTCTGGGATTATTAGTGAGGTGGGCTCCTCCTCCCTTTTGATGGCTGTCTATTTGATTATTTTCTTTCCTGAATTCTCTGCTCCTGTCCTTGTCCTTTCATCTGTTGTGGTTTTTACCAGTTTCCGCCTTGATTTACATGAGCTCCTCAAAATTATTAAAACATTATTGGTCATATTTATAGCCAATATTTATTTTTACTAGTTATCTTTTGAGTTCAGAAATGAAAAGAAGTTTTGAAATTTCCCATAACCAAATCTATTGACCATGTGCTTTGAGACTGCTTATGTTGCTCTAAAGAGTGAACAACCTTCCTCTCCAATCCTTTGGCAGAGTCACTTATACTATTCCGAAGTTGGTGGATTTTGACTCATTTAACTCTTTATATCTTACACTGTTCATTGGTTGATATATCTATATCTACATCTAGATATAGATATATATCAAAAGAGAAACTGTTTTAATATCACTTAGTGAATTCATCTTTTGTTTGTTTTTAGAGAGGGAGAGAGAAAAGATGGGAGTAGGGGCAGAGGGAGAGGGAGAGAGAGAATCTTGAACAAGCTCCACGTTCAGCATGGAGCCTGATGCAGAGCTCCATTCCAAAACCCCAAGATCATGACCTGAGCCCAAATCAAGAGTTGGGTGCTCAATCAACTGAGCTACCCAGGCACACCTAGGTTTTGTTTCTTTATAGTTGATTTTTTTTCTCAATGCTGTTTGCAAATTCAGTGATGGTAACTTTAAAATATGTTTTCAGATCTGGTTGAACTAATTTCTAGTCTTTTCCATTTTCTCCCTTCCTCCCTCCCACCATTCCTCCCTCCCTCCCTCCCTTCCTTCCTTCCTTCCTTCCTTCCTTCCTTCCTTCCTTCCTTCGTTCCTTCCGCCTATTTGTTCTTCTGGACAATTTAAACATTTTCGTCAAGTATCAAAAAAATTAAGTCCCTCTGAGTCTTTGATTTAAATCACACAAAATTTGTAAAGTGATTTTTAAAAAAGTGACATCTTTACAAGACTAATAAGGCTTTTTTCCCCCAAGGAAATAGCATCTCTTTTCATTTTTGTCTTCTGTGTTTACGTTTCTCCAGCAGCCTACGTGTTGTTGTTGTTGTCGTTTTTATATAAATGATACACATTTGTTCTTTCTTTGGATTATTATTAGGTATCATGTTTTTATTGATATTGTAGATGTGAGTTATTATTATTATTCTAATACACTTTCTAACTGGTTTATGTTAGTTTGCAAAAAGTGACCTTTAAAAATGAACCTTGTAACTATTTTTACTGAGCCTTTGGAAAATTAATTCTAATAGTTTTTGAGTTGATTCTCTTGTTATTCCCCATCTCAAATTAAAATCCTGTATCACAATGAGCTCCAAGTCAGTTTCTCTAGCTCTCTCCACATTCTAGCTGTCAAAAGCTGATTTTTGAAAAAAGTGGAATGATTAGGTATAAAGTCCTCTTGTTTGTTTTAGATGCAGTTTTATCAGAGTTCATCTGTGATATCAGAAATCACAGAAATAGAATGTTTTTCTTCTGCATTTTTCTTCTTTTCAAGGACTTGATCCAAGGGCTCAGGAAAAGTGGTATAGGATTGAGCCAGCATAGCTAGCAAATTCTCAGCCTCTACATGTGCGTACACTAGTTGTAAGGAAACATTGTTGACTTCTGATAGTTGCTTTTTGCTAGGCATCTTTACATTCATCACCCCAGATGGATACAATGGCTGGCTGAATTATCTTCTCTCTTTCTCTTTTTTTATTTATTTTTTTTTACTTTTTATTTATTTATTTTTTAAAGATTTTATTTATTTATTTGAAAGAGGTAGAGAGCACAAGTAGGCAGAGCGGCAGGCAGAGGGAGAGGGAGAAACAGGCTCTCCGCAGAGCAGGGAGCCCGATGTGGGAATCGATCCCAAGACCCTGGGATCATGACCTGAGCCGAAGGCAGCGGCTTAACTGACTGAGCCACCCAGGCGCCCTTTCCCTTTTTTTAAAAGTTTATTTTATTTTTTCAGTGACCCAAGATTCATTGTTTATGCACCACACCCAGTGGTCCATGCAACATGTGTGCCCTCCTTAATACTCACCACCAGGCTCACCCATCCCCCCTCCCCTCCATAACCCTCAGTTTGCTTCTCAGAGTCCACAGTCCCTCATGGTTCCTCTCCCACTCCAATTTACCCCAATTCACTTTTTCTTTCCTTCTCCTAATGTCCTCCATGTTATTCCCTATGTTCCACAAGTAAGTGAAACCATATGATAATTGACTTTCTCTGCTTGACTTATTTCACTCAGCATAATCTCCTCCAGATCCGTCCAAATTGATACAAAAGTTGAGTATTCATCCTCTGAATTATCTTCTCAATTGTGATTTCAACTTGAAACTCAGCCTTTTTCTTGGATTTCTGAGAGCCTGGGACTTACCCTTCTTTCTTGCTACATGATTATAGGAATTCAATTTTTATTTGGTCTTAAACATCTTTGCTTTCTGCTCTCTGCCTATATCCTTTTACTAATGTCTTTAAAAAGCGTTTTTTTCTTTTTTGGGTAGCACGAATAACACTTTTATTTCATTCAAAAATAGAAGTTTATTTCTAATACAAATCTTTGAGCACAAAATTGCTCAGGTATCATAACGATTTTTGTCCTCTGAATTGACTCATATAGAGAATTATTTCTGATCCAAGAAATTATGATGATGTTGCATTCTATCATAGGAACTGCAGTAGTATAGGACAAAGGCAAGAAAGTAAAGAACCCAGGGTACATGGGTGGCTCAGTTGGTTAAGCATCTGCCCTCAGCTCAGGTCATGATCCCAGGCCCTGGGATCGAGCCTCACATCAGGCTCCCTGCTCAGCCAGGAGTCTGCTTCTCCCTCTGCTCCTCACGCTGTTTATGCTTGCTCTCTCTCTCTCTCTCTCTCTCTCTCTCTCAAATAAAATCTTAAAAGTAGAAAGCAAAGAACTCGAGGGGAGGGACATGTCCTCATTAGAAGGAGTGTTGGTAATCAGCACCATCAGAGATCAAACTAAATTAATACCATGTTGCAAAAGATAACACATATTTGTAGATTACTTGCAACCCTTGCCTTAAGGGGGAAAACTAATTTTCTCTCTTGATGTATTTAAACAAAGTTACATGACTACCCAGAAGAAAATGTTTCCTCTCTAGGTAACTTACGGGGCAAAAGACAGGCTTCAGACTTTTGATGTGTTTGTGTGGGTGTGAAGCAGCTTCCCTCACCTACTGTCCCACTGTGCTGCCATATTAAAGGCAGACAACCCAGTAGTTCGCTGGCATGGATTTTTAGCATCTTTACATGGAAGGGTCCTGATTGGGTGCTTTTGTTAGTCTGCTTTTGTTGCCTGTGCAAAGGGAGAACATGAATCTGACATTTGGAAACATGAGATGGCTGTTACCTTTTATATATTGTGAAAGTTTATGTACACACACACACACACACACACACACACACTCACACATATACACACAGGCACATTGTGTGATGTGGAATGAAATCTTTAATGAAAAATGTTATATTGACATGGTACAGGCATGTGTGTGTGTGTGTGTGTGTGTGTGTGTGTGTGTGTGTGTGTGGTGAAACCATACCATTCCAACCTACTGGGATTTTTATGTAAAGGGAGATTATTTATATATGGTTGGTATTTGGAATGTGACTCTCTTGCCAAGTCCTCTGGTTGGTTAGCTTATTTCCTGGGTAATATAATTAGAAAAGTAAAACCCATAGAATTTAAGGTGTTACACATCTCTTTAGCTCCGAGTGAGAAATCACTTTACATGAGACAGGAATATATTCATTTGTATTCCAGGCACAGATGGAAAAATATCTTGTAAATTTTTAATCCACCAAGTGGCATGTATTATCCTGAGCTGTTGTCCTGGGTCAGGCTGCATTTTATAACTACTTGTTCTCCATTTGTAAAGGAAGCTACGCTGTTGGCGGAGGAGAGAGCCACTCCTTCCCACCACTCCCACCAGTCCCAACCTCAAGAAATACCAAAGTGATGGGTTTTAATGAAGGGATAAAATTGCCGGAATTTATTCTTATTCATATCCTTTTCTACCACTGAACTTCACTGAAGAACATAGATTTTTCTTTCTTCCATCCCAACACTGAACTCAAAACGTATTCTACACAAAAAGATATATATTTTATATATATGTATATATATATTTTTTATTTAGTTAGAGTACATTTTAAAACAGAATATTTTGCTACAGTAACAAGATTCATGACACTGGCTACCGCTACGATTTGAAGAATTGAAAGCATTACCAATAATTATCAATTATTAATTTTAAATGGTTAATATTATTTATTAAGATTAAGTATAGCTTTATTGAAATACGTCATATTCTTATAATTATTAAATTCTGCTGCAGAAATCTTCACTAATCAAATCCAAATGTTTACAGAATGAGTTCTCAAAGTTACTACAAAGACAGATAGTATCAAACAGATTGTTAATTTTTCTCACTTATTTATGGCCAGAGTAGGAGATTGAGATAATTTAGGAAACCTTGTAGGTGAGTACGAAAATATCTTGCAACCAAAAGGCAAATGAGGATATACGATTCTGAGATTACTTTTGGCTAGGATTGTTTAGATAGTTCAAGTGTGGAGTTTACATATTTTAGGTAAGTTTTGTGTAGGTCAGGGGGAGTTTGCGTATTTCAAGTTTTCAGTATTTAGCCCAGTAAATGTGTATCTGCACTTAATAGCGTGGTAAAAATAAGACCCTCTACATAGCTGAGTGCTGCCTTGAGTCTGGGTGGCTCAGTCAGTTGAGCATCCAACTCTTGGATTTAGGCTCAGGTCATGATCTCATGGTCCTGAGATCCAGGTTCCACATCGGGCTCCATGCTGGGTGTGGAGTCTGCTTAAGACTCTCTCTCCTGGGGCGCCTGGGTGGCTCAGTGGGTTAAAGCCTCTGCCTTTGGCTCGGGTCATGATCTCAGGGTCCTGGGATCGAGCTCCGCTTCAGGCTTCCTGCTCGGCGGGGAGCCTGCTTCCTCCTCTCTCTCTGCCTGCCTCTCTGCCTACTTGTGATCTCTCTCTCTCTCTCTGTCAAATAAATAAATATAATATTAAAAAAAAAAAAAAGACTCTCTCCTGGGGCACCTGGGTGGCTCAGTCGGTTAAGCATCTGCCTTTGGCTCAGGTCATGATCCCAGGTCCTGGGATCTAGTCCCACATCGGGCTCCCTGGGTAGTGGGGAGTCAGCTTCTCCCTCTGCCTCTCTGCCTGCTTGTGCTCTATTTCTCTCAAATATAGAAATAAAAATATTTTTAAAATAAACCTCTCTCTGCCCCCCCACCCCTGCCCATGCTTCTTCCCTCTCTCTCTCTGAAAAAAGAAAAAAAAAATAGGTGAGAGGCTAAAATTCTCTTAAATGCTGTCCTACACCAATTTCTCTATTGTGATTTAGTGAGTTAGTGCATAATGTAGTGCTAATATACTTATTCAGGCTTTTCTGTCAAGGATTAGGCATATTTTCAGAGGATGGAGGAGGGTTTCTCCAGGAACATAACTGAAGGAGGAGCCAGGATGAATATTTCCAGCCTGAAGTGTCTTGTTGAATGATTCTGCCCCTGACGTTCCTTCTGTGAACCATGATGACTGTGGCTGTGAGAGAAACAGAGAAACATGCTTTTGTTAGAGTGAGGCTTTCCTAAAAAGAGCATTGTTATAAAATAGCATTTGGCAGTAAAACTCAAGTTGCAGTAAAATATATTAAAAATTGTACTGATTAAAGTTCCCTGGGCATCAGGGGTTATGACCTTCTTCTCTGAGGCAGAAGGTCAGAATTTCAGAGGTGCCAGAAATTAGGACCTACTAGAGTGTCAGGTCGTGGGAACAGCCTGGTCCACAGCAGGAAGGGGAACCCCCTGATGTCCAAGAGGACCTTTGATGTTTTGCCCCCAGCAGGCTCAGCCTCACCTCTATTTCTGACCTTAGATGGAATAACCTTCTAACTAACCTAATTGGTGGTCCAGCACACTCCTCCTGCTGGCTACCTCCAATTCAAATGAGAATGGCTAGATAATTAAGCCCTTTCTTAGCTGCCTCAAGCTTGGCCTCTGTGACCCTGCAGAGCCCTTGTGCATCATCCCCCAAGTTCTCTGGGGTGGATTTTTGGCATCCTTCCACTGAGGTCTCCTTGTTGGGTGCTTATGTTAGCCCCTGCCTCGTACCAAGCAAACAGCTCCCTTAACACCAGACGTGCCCATATGATTAAAGCACCATAAATTACATCCCATCATGATCTTATACTTGACTGCCTCCACCCCTTACCTTGCTCACCCGCTTCGAACCCCTCTGAACAGCAGTTCTTCACTGTACATTCTTTTTAGCAAGGTTATTTACTCGGCATGCCCAATGAGATTGCGCCTTATGTACTAAGTTCTTGGCTTTGCGATATGCCTGAGAGGGCAGACTTTTCAGCTGCTAAAAGAATTAACCTTTTAGTTGAAGATGGGCCTTGTTGCTGGATGTGCCTTCGTGGGCACGTCTGTGACCATTTAAGAATGTCACCGTGGTACGTGGAGACTCTTAATTCCCCACAATAGATCCGTGTCGCTAAGTCAGAGTGACCAGGAGGTAACAGCCTTTGCCAGCTGTGTAGTTAAGTATGCCAATTTATTTCAAAAATGGCTCTGTCAACTCACCTCGATTATTTATGGAAATCGGAGCAAGGAGTGACAGCGATCATCAGAATCCACTCATCATTTCAGACCTCATTCGGCTGCATTCAACCCACCGTCTGGCTCCTAGAGGGGAGGAGAAGAAGTCAGTGGGTCAGGCAGTGGTTTCGTGAGACTCTCAGGATACCGAGATCCTTGAGTGGGAGAGAAACCGTTCCTTAGTTTTAGAACGGTATACTGAGTGGTTTAGACAGATCCAATAGAGATCTCTAGATTCAGCCCAGGGTAGCTGTTCTACAAATTCTAATTCCCCTTAATGGTTCTTGCCTTATTTGTGTGTGTCTGTTGGACAGCATCCGAATACTACCTGTGTCCCAAATAGTCACCGCCGCTGAACTTCCTCTCCCCACGTTAGACATGATGCAGCGATGGGGGCCCTCTTACCACCTTAGACATTACCCTTCTCTTCTTTTCCTTTCGTCCCTGTGCATTTTCATTTTGCTCTTTCTTGTTCCTCCTTGCTTCTCTGTCATGGGGTGGAGAACTTGGCCCCACTGGATGGCATTTGAGCAAGGAGGACGAGAGCTGGCAGCAAGAAGTAAGAGAAAGGCCTTAATACTTGGCACAGCTGCAGAATCTTTCTATTCAAAAGGCACCTCTTGAATGTGGATCAAGTGGTAGTTGTACTTTGCCCTCCTTTGGCCGACACTGGAGGCTATCGTCATGATTGTGGGGTGAAGGGAGAGAGGGAAGATCGAACAGAGCAGACTCAGGGTCCCCTCAGACACAAAATACAAAAACAGTGATTTCACAAAAATACTGCATGAAAAATTCTGCACGTGGGATTCTACAGTGTTACCCTGGAGCCCTCACTTAAAATGGAAAAGGAGACAGACCCTTGGGCTCCTCTGGGCTTGCATCTGCCCCTCCATGGCGAAACAGGGTCACAGAATTGAAGGATTGCCCGGAGGAGGGAAGGCCCAGCCAGTGGAAGGAGGAAATGACAGCCTCACGCGGTTGTGGGGAAGGAATTGCACAGGGGGCTGCCTGCGGATTCATCTGAAATTCTGCCTGTTATTTCCCCGAATGAGAAGGTTCTTATGCTCAGATAAAACAATAGCTGTGAACGGCCTATTCAATGATCTATTGAAAAAGAAGTTCACGGGTAGTGAGTTGTCAAATCTTTGGCTTCTGCTGCTGTTTATAGTCGAATCAGGAACAAGACAGTGTAGAATTTAACCCCAAGTGATCGCCTTTTAATTTCAGCAAATTGCCATCATGCAGCGAGTGCTCTGAGAGCTCCTTGCTATCGTGAGTCCTGAGTCTTGGAAGGAAAGATGTCGTAGCCAGGACACAGATCTTGGAGGTAGAGTGGAGTCCCGGCTTCAGCTCTCGCACTTCCTAGCTTGCTCTTCCCCAGGGAGCCCCTGCACCTCTCTGGATCTCAGTTGTCCCTGGGCTTTGGCCAGTTGGGATACTGACCAGCCCAGCAGATGGTTGTTGGGATGATTAGTTGCCATTATGCATGCTGAAAGCGCTCAGCCCCTACCCGGGTGTGTGACTTGTATGCAGGCACAATGTATGTCTCTCCTTTTTTTCTTCACTTTTCCTGGACCAGTAGGAAAGACCACAAGTAGAGGCAACACAGTTTTTTTTTTTTTTTTTTTTTTTTAAAGGCAATTTGAGTTCTACCAAAATAACTGAGGCCCGTGTTCTCAGACTTTCATGAAATCTTAACCTGAAAGCTCTCTATAAAACAAATAAAGTGGAACTTGGGGAGGGGGCCTGGGGCTTCCACTGTTTAGTCCCTCCAGCATCATTTTCCCTGTGACCTGGGAGCAGATCCCCCCAATTCCTTGGGTAGACTGACTCTGGAGTTGTGCACTGAAATGTATTCCCAGATATCTGCACGAGCTATTCCAACTCTGGGCCACCGATAATTTATTAGAATTACTTGTTCTCCCCTAATTTGCTCATGTATCTGAGATAGCTTAATGGTATCACACACCGGATTCATAAAGAATATGTCAAAGGGTGCCTGAGTGGCTCAGTGGGTTCAGCATCTGCCTTCGGCTCAGGTCATGATCTTGGGGTCCTGGGATCAAGTCCTGCATCAGGCTCCTTGCTCAGTGGGGAGTCTGCTTCTCCCTCTGCCTCTGCCTCCCTCCCTGCCTGCACTCTCTCTCTCTCTCTCTCTCTCTCTCTCCCCCTGACAAATAAATAAATAAAATCTTAAAGGAAAAAAAAAGGAACATGTCAGAACTCTCTACCATGCATTCTCTCTGAAACCAAAGGGAGAGAAGCACATGCCTCGGGGATTCTTGAGTACCACGTGCTTGGACCTGGGCTATTTCCTTGAGGGCATTCCATTTTTAAGCAATACGAGCCAGCTATCAGCACGTTTCGCAAGGAGCATTGCTTGTCCTTGGGTATATTCCGACACCTGAGGTCAAATGAGCCAGAATATTTGCTGGCAGGAAGAGCATTTCCTGCTGATAATTTATAAACAATAGATTTTAGTGGAAGTTATGGAAAATTTTTCTTGAATAACTGAGTTCCCCTACATGTGCTCATTGATGCTTCACTCAGTGGAACATCAGTACTCAGAATATTAAATCCTTTTTACACAATTAGATTGCACACTTACGCATACTAATAAGGTGCGAATGTGGGATGTTTATCTTCTTCCTGAGGATTATAAATTCTTTTGGCAGGTACTGTCTCTTTCTATTTCACCGTATAATATGTGCCCAGAAGCAACTATTCTTTGCCGGAGTGCATCCTCCAAACAACAGAAATCAATGAGGCAAAAGAACATCCTGAAGTATGTGTCTCAAATATGTTGCATTTTCCCTCACTGGTATGTGCACCAACCAGTCGGCGGCTGTCCTTCAACTGTTATATTTATCATATTGATTTTCAAGATAGATCCTTTATTTTATGATCATTTAAAGGAGAGAAATGAAAATTGGTAAAGTATTGAATGCCATACTTTGTTTTTGATTTGGGACAAATACGTAAATGGCTTATGCAAGAGTCAAATTTTATTTTATTTTATTTTTTGAAGATTTATTTACTTATTTGAAAGAGAGAGAAAGTGGTGGGAGAGGCAGAGGGAGAGACTCTCAAGCAAAGCAGACTTCCTGCTGAGCATGGAGCCCAACGTGGGGCTCAATTCCATGATCCTGAGACCATGAACTGAGCCCAAATCAAGAGTCAGACACTTAACCAACTGAGCCACCCAGATGCCCCAGGAGCCAAATTTTAATTCTCAACTTCAATGGACAATATTTTGAAGTCTGAAATATGTCCTCATGCTGTCACTGTATTTGGCTTTTGTTAGTTTGTTTTGCTTTGGCCCATCTTGTTGTGTCTGTGAACTGGAGTAAAGGTCTTGGTTACCAGTTCCTTTGATGTTTCCAACCCAATCAGTATCAGGCAATTTACCAAGAGGTCAAACCTTTGGAGTTGAATTGCTAGACTGGGGAGCTCTCAACCCCTTCTTAATCTCAGGAGGGGAGCGATCCTAGGTTAGAGAGAGACAAGGAAAAAGAGGAAGAAGGAAAAAAATAACTTCCATGCACTTGCATTTTCTGAGTACTGGGGCCCCTATGACTCTACCACCTGTTTGCAAGTGGTCCGTGCTTACCTGTGGATAGGAAGATCGACATCCACCACTGTGGTTTAATCACAGTTTTGGGTCATCTTGATAAATTTGAAAGCCACGGTGTGCTTTAGCCTCTCATGATTTGGTAATAGATGCTTCATAATTGTCTGTGAGGCGTGTAAGGTTGGGCTCCCACAGTGGTGGTGGGGACTGTGTGCTCACTACAACAGTACATCAGTTTGACATACTGGTTATTTGCTTCCTCCACTCCGCTAACCACAGTGGCTCTCAGCCCTTATATGTGAAACCAAGAGAAGTGATTCGAAATGAAAATGACGATTAATCATCTATCACATAGGTGGCTGCTGGCCGTAATTCATTCTGAGTAATGCTGGTGAGGACTCTGAGCACATGCCCGAGAGTCTTCAGACATATGACGAATTCTATCACCCAGGAGCCGCTATGCACAACCACGCGGCAGCAGGCTTCCATGTGTGTCTGCCTCTGTCAGTTTTAGGAACATCATTTTCCTGGATCTGATATCACCCAGGATAATTCTGTCATAGAGATGGATTTTTAGGTGTGGTGGTATTATACCTCGACCACAAGTCTGACGGTAATTGTAGACATTATCTTCATGTCGAAGATGAGTAATTTGGAAGTGGCATGGGAATAGTGCATGCCATTATTACACGTGTATGCAGGTGCATACGTGTCCAAATCGCACACTTGGAAAAAAAGTACACATCTTTGTTTTGTTTTCTGAGGTTGCTTCAGAAGTTAGGAAAGAAAAGCAGAGGTTTGCTCAGCGCATGAGCAAAAAGATAGGTTCCCCGGTGATGGGGCATGAATCAGGGAAGAGGATCCTAGAAGGAGCTGAGAAAGGTAGCTGTCAGAATATCTGGGAGGGATGTAGGTCGGGAGAGGGCTGTCCTCACAGTGTCTCATGGCCCCAAGGGACCCCTATAGTCTCCTGTCTCTTTCAGGCAGAGGTTAGGAATTGTTTTTCTTTAAGGCAAGAAGGACATGTGTAGAACAGAAAAAACAGGGCAGGGAGGTAGAAGCAACAGGGAGAAATCTGAAGGTAAATCTTCGCCGGTTGTTAAAGGCCCAAGAAAATCCTCGCAAAGTGCTGGTTCCAAGTTTGGGTGGTGGACAGCTTGAGGCCCTGAGGGGATTCCAGGCCTCTGCAACAGAGCTGGCAGCAGGAACAATAAAAACGACAGAGATAGCAGCAGCGACAATGACACCATGGGCAGCTGACTCTTACTCGATAGTTTCTAGGTGTCGGTTACTGTGGTTAGCCCTTGACATGCATGACCTTATTTAATACAGTGGGCGGAGAACGATGATATTATGCCCATTTTACAAATGAGGAAATTGAAGTGTAGAGAGGTTAAATTGCTTGCTTAAGGTTATATAGCCGGTAATAACAATAATTTAAATTTAATCAAAAAGGAACCAGATTGCTTTTAGGTGTTTGTAGCTCTCTAGTGTTTTGTTTTTGTTTTTGTTTTTTTCCTGGAAGAGTAAAGCATTTGATGCTCAATCTCAGCTGTGCTTTAGAGTCACTTTGGGAAGTTTAAAAACTGGTGCCTGATACTACCTCCCAGACATTCTTTTTTTTTTTTTTTAATGTTATGTTAGTCACCTTACAGTACATCATTAGTTTTTGATGCCGTGTTCCATGATTCACTGTTTGCATCTAACACCCAGTGCTCCATGTCATACATGCCCTCCTTAATACCCATCACCGGGCCAACCTCTCCCCCCAGCCCCCTCCCTTGTAAAACCCTCAGTTTGTTTCCCGGACTCCACAGTCTCTCATGGTTCGTCTCCCCCTCCAGTTCCAGTGCCCCTGCTTCATTTTCCCTTCCTTCATCCTCCATGCTATTCCTTATGTTCCACAAATAAGTGAAACCATATGATAATTGACTTTCTCTGATTGACTTATTTCACTCAGCATAATCTCCTCCAGACCCGTCCATGTTGATCCAAAAGTTGGGTATTCATCCTTTCTGATGGCTGAGTAATATTCCATTGTATATATGGACCACATCTTTTTTAACCATTCATCTGTTGAAGGGTATCTAGGCTCTTTCCACAGTTTGGGTATTGTGTACATTGCTGTTACAAACATTGGAGTACATATGATCCTTCTTTTCACTACATCTGTGTCTTTGGAGTAAATACCCAGTAGTGCAATTGCTGGGTCACAGGGTAGCTCTATTGTTAATTTTTTGAGAAATCTCCACACTGTTTTCCAAAGTGGCTACACCAACTTGCATTCCCACCTACAGTGTAAGAGGGTTCCCCATTCTCCACATCCTCTCCAACACTTGTTGATTTTGGCCATTCTAACTGGTGTAAGGTGGTATCTCAATGTGGTTTTGATTTGAATTTCCCTGATGCCTAGTGATGATGGACATTTTTTCATGTGTCTGTTAGCCATTTGCATGTCTTCCTTGGAGAAGTGTCTATTCACATCTTCTGCCCATTTTTTGATGTGATTATCTATTTTTTGGGCATGGAGTTTGAGGAGTTTTTTATAGATCTTGTATACCAGACCTTTGCTGATTGTGCTTCTGCTGTGCAGAAGCTTTTTATCTTGAAGTCCCAAAAGTTCATTTTTGCTTTTGTTTCTCTCACCTTTGGAGACATGTCTTGAAAGAAGTTGCTGTGGCCAATGTCGAAGAGGTTACTGCCTATGTTCTCCTCTAGGATTTTGATGGATTCCTGTCTCACATTGAGGTCTTTCATCCATTTTGAGTATACCTGTGTGTATGGTGTAAGAGAATGGTCGAGTTTCATTCTTCTACACATAGCTGTCCAGTTTTCCCAGCACCATTTATTGAAGAGACTGTCTTTTTTCCATTGGATATTTTTTCCTGCTTTGTCAAAGATTAGTTAACCATAGAGTTGAGGGTCCATATTTGGGCTCTCTATTCTGTTCCATTTTGTATGGAACCAGAAAAGATCCCAGACATTCTTTAGTTGATCTGAGATGTGATTGGGCATTTTCAGAGCTCCCTGGGAGATTCTAATGTGGTGGCTGAGGCTACAAACCCCCACTCAAGGGTAGGTTCTCTTCTGTTTTGATAGACTTTCATTTGATTCCATCATTTAATTTAATTGTAACTGTGAACCTGTGTTTATGGTCTGATCATGTGTTTGGTCTGTCCCTCCTAACAGAATGCAGACCCCATTCCCATATCCCCAGCATCCTGCGTAATGCTAGATAAATGTAAATGAATAAGTATCGTCCCTCTGTAAAAATAGTTAATCACCAGTCAGAAAGTATGCATACTTCAGTTTTTAAAACTAGCATTTCATACTTTTATTGAAATAGTAATTTATTTAAAGGGGTGTGGGGTCCTGGCAATTTCTCCTTATATGGAACCACCTACGATGTCAGATGGAGGAGGCAATGAGGAGGAAGAGAAAGAGCAGGAGCCCAGTGAGGTCAGTGGTGTGGAACTGTGTTCCTGAGAGGAACATCCATTACACAAGGGTTTCTTAGGATGAGACATGGGCTTTAATATTTGGTTTAAATGGCATTTTAAGCTTTGATCTAATATTTGATTCAAATTCTTATGTCAGTTGTAGATAAGGAAACTTGATTGACACTGCAGGATGGATGAAGACAACCTGGGTAGGGAGACTTTGGTTTCTCCAGCCCTGTAGCAAGAGACTCTGCCTTCACCCAGTGCAAGCTGGTGCGGGCTGAACTGGGCTGGGTGGGGTGGCGGATTGTCAGAAGCAAGGCTCTCCCATGTCTACTTTAGTACTGAGCTAGGTGATGAATATAAGCAAAAGGCATCTTGCAGCCTGGAGAATAATTCAGGCCCCAACAGCTCATCAATCTGCTATTGTGTTGCAGAGCAAAAATTTAATACATAATAAATAATTTCTCACTGCCTCCAAAGGAATGAAAATTTCTTTGTAAGAATATTTCCTATTTTAAAGGTAACCATCATCACAACTTTAATGCTTGATCATAGACTTAATTTGAAATCCAAATACTGGATATTTAAACTGCAATTCGACTCATAAAATGAAATGATTAACTTGGTAAGTTGTGATTTCTGCATGTAGTTCCAATACTTAGAAAGATTGGCTGTGGAGGAGGAGCTGGAAGTTAAGTTGAGTGGGAAATACATTGAGTCAGGGTATGTGTTTATACAATGAGTGTCATGAACAATTTTAGATTTTATTTAATAGGCATTTTAGTATTACTTAGTATGTACCAGGCACTTTTATGAGCACATTATAAATATTAACTCATTAAGTCATCATATCAACTCTATGAAATAGATATTATTGGTAGCATTCCTGTTTTACAAATAAGAAACCAAGGCACAGAGAGGTTAAGTGACTTGTTGAAGATCACACAGCACATATGGGATACAGTCAGGATTCAAAACTCAAGCTCAGGCTCCAGAGCCTGCATACCTAACTAATATGTATCTCACCTCACTAGGAAAAAGCCTCCCAGATTCACATGCTCTCTTGTTAAAGCTGAGAGATTGTTTCCTATGGAAAGAGGCCATTCTTGTCAGTTCCTTTGAAAATGTCCCATGCCTGAGATGAAATATGTAAGATTGCTGAACAGTGATGGGTAGCACCATAGATTCATTCTGAGGGAATGGCCATCCTGGCTATTAGATCCACGCTCATTGGATCGTCCCTCCCCTCCACAGTGGGAGTGGTGAAGACCAGAAAGGTGAACTCACACATGTGTTTGCAGGTGTGCTAAAGGAGAAAGGAAACACGGATGGGATGGATACAGAAAAAACGTTCTCTAGGAAGTGGGCTGAGTGGTATGTGGCAAGTGGAGATGCACTTTTTCTTATATATTTTCTGTGCTGCAAAAGTTTGTTTTTCTTTTCCAATATTGTGCAAATGCTAGTTTCATAATATTTTCAACAGAAAGGGCTTTCACTCTGCAAATATGTCAGTTGGGGTGAGACTGGAGTCACGGAGGCTAGGTGGCATTTGCCGTGATACAAGTAGAAGTTGTGAGTGTCTCAGCAGAGAGAGAGAGCAGATGAGACTGGAGGGTTTTTAGGTTTGGGGCAATTAAGGAGAAGTAACCTTGAGTCATGGGTGACCTGTGAGTTCTACCTTATTGAGCTACACACCTGCTGATAGGAAGATGAAATGCACATGGCAGATGGACGTGCTAATGGTGATAGAGCAGAGAGAGGCTGAAGAGATTCTGGAGAAGGCAGCACACAAGGTCAGGATGCATTACATCTGTGTGTGTATATATACTCCAGTGGGGCTCACTGGTGTCTGCAAAAGGGAGAGAACTGAGATGCATGGTCTTCATGCCATTGCTCCTTGATGCCCCTCCACGTGTTTGACTCTGAAGCCTGGACAGACCTTATTTTGACAACTTGCCCATAGGAAATGTGTATGGCAGTAGTCTATGCCTCTCCAAGCTGGCAGACTTTTTTTTTTTTTAAGATTTATTTATTTATTTTAGAGGGAACGAGCAAGAGTGAGAGAGAGCATGGGGTCCAGGGGCAGAGGGAGAGAGAGAGAAAGAGAGAGAGAGTCTTAAGCAGGCTCTGCACTGAGCTTGTAACCTGATGGGGGGCTCGATCTCATAACCCTGAGATCATGACCTGAGCCAAAACCAAGCGTTAGACACTTAACTGACTGCACTACCCAGGCGTCCCCAAGCTGGCAGACATTTTTGTTTCTCCCCAAGTCTGTAAATCTAATAGAAAAATGAGGCATCATGAATTAAAATACATATGATTACTTTTCAAAGCTATGGTTAATCAGATCATGACAGAGTTAAATGAATACATTTAAACCCTTATTAATGTTTCTAATGCTAAGCAGTTATAGTTACAATCAATATTTTTCTCAAAGTAATGATTCTAGGTACCGGATTGTATCATTTAAGCATAAAACTTTCTGTGATAAATATGCATTGGGAAATGATTTTGCATCTAACTTTCCCTTTTAGGAGAAGTGGAAAAGTTAAAGGGTTTGGCAAAACCACATCCAGTAGTTTCTTATTTTATGTAGAAATAAATTTTTGTCAATAATTAATATGCATTTACAACACAGTAAAAGTGTGAACTCTCTAATACTGTATGAATTTTAAGAAGGCAAGAAAAATGATAGTTAATCAACTGTTGGATTCGTGCTGATTCTAACTGGGAATTTATATTTGGAATTGTCACAATTATGTTAGACCGGAGTTGTATATTTTATTTGCTGTAATACTTTGGGTCCCCTCATGAAAGTCATGAGTCAGCATTAATAAGAATATCCTTTTAAAATAGAGCTTAACCATTTTATTATTCTTTCCATTCTTGGTTTCCCTAAGTGGGCCTCAAGCGTAAGTTCTTTCTGCTCGCAGGTAAAGAGGAACTTGGAAAGTTCGTTTAGTGTAAAAATTAAGAATGGGAGCTCTAGAGATAGACTCCATAGATTCTAGTCCCAGTTCCAGTGTTTACTAGCTGCATGGCCTTGGGAAAATTATGTAATCTGTGTGTCTCACAGTTTCCTAGTGTATAAAAGGGGAATGAAAGCAGAACCAACCTCTATAGACATGGGAGTCATACATGAGTTAGTATATAAAGCCTTCAGGACAATGCATACATACAGTAAATGTTCACTTAATATCAGATACAATTATTAGTCAAAAGCTGATGACTAAGAAGAGCTTTTGACTACTAATAATACTTCACATCTTTGACTCAAAATCTTGGAATAATGTGCTTTTAAGGCCTATTATGAAAGACTAAAAAGAGAACAGTGCAGCTCACCCTCGTTGAGTGCTTTCACTGTGTCAGACTCTTTTCTAGGTACTTCACATGTACTCTTTTAGTTTGTTAAGAAATAAAGAATAAAAAGGAATTAATAGCCATAGGAAAACTGCCTTAGATAAATATAATGGAGAAGAATGGAGATCCCCTAAGTTGGCATGAGAGACGGTGGGTCTTGGTAGGAGGAGGAGGATGGCCTTGGGTCCAGCTTCTCAGCAGCGCAGCCCCAAGACATACTGCTGATTGGTGTCTCCAGGTCCATGAGATCAGAGGCCAGTCTTTTGTAAAAGATTCCTGATGGAAAGATTTCCATCACGGAAAGCTCAAAGGACCCTCCAAGCAGGGTCGGTCTGTGTTCCAACACGTCTTGTCCTGCAGAATGGACAGTGGCCACTAGAGGGCGCAGTGCCCACGTTTGCACCCAAGGACTAGATCCGCTCTTCTGTATGCGGACACCTCCAGAAGATTTCATTTAGAACTCTAGGGCAGTCCTTCCACCAGGAGAGGTACCTGCCCAGTACAGAGACCGCCCTGTTCCATGTGTACATCCTTCCTCTTCTCACAACAGTCCAGAACGTCTGAGACTAGAAAAGGTGGTATGGCCCCAATCACGCAGAGGGGTGAGCTGTGTTATTGTGGGGCTGCAGTGAAGCCACTTAAAACCCTGAGATGGGAGAGCAATTAATGCTCCCACATTGCATTAATATTTGGTTTATATTTGTGCGTACCTCAGAGAATTTTAAAAAAGCATACTATGTCCTATAGCAAGACAGAGGAGGTAGATTCTTTACAGATTTCTCTATATCCTTGTGAACCTAGGCAAGTCATGTTACTTGTTTTCTTCATCTTGAAGTATCAAGGGGTTGGCTTATAAGATGATGTTAAAAATTTCTGACAGGGCGCCTGGGTGGCTCAGTGGGTTAAAGCCTCTGCTTTCGGCTCAGGTCATGATCTCAGGGTCCTGGGATCGAGGCCCGCATGGGGCTCCCTGCTCATCGGGGAGCCTGCTTCCTCCTCTCTCTCTGCCTGCCTCTCTGCCTACTTGTAATCTCTCTCTCGCTCTGTGTCAAATAAAAAAATAAAATCTTAAAAAAAAATTTCTGACTGTCACGAATATGTTGTGCCTTAGAACTCAATTTGTTGATTTTGAATGCTTGTAGAAGATCAGGGTTACATTTGGAAGCAAGGTTGTCATACAGGGCTATGATTTGCAGATTGACAAGGATGAGGCCTGATAAAAGAAGAGCAGCTTTTGGGGACAGGGACAACAAGCTGGTCAAGGAAGGAAAACCTATAATCAGGAGAACAGGAACAAGATGGTGAGTGCTGGAGAATGTGATTAAGGTCCTTACCCTCTGGTGACATTAGGCAGGGGTTTTGAAATCTTTCTGCCTTGGGTAGATTTGCAGGGTGATTTTTGCTTGTGGACAAAACAGTAATTTACAGCTTCTTTCTAATCTCCTTAGGTTCTTTGATTTCCTTAACCCTGACAACTTCAAGAATAGAAAGGTATGCACTGAATACCTGGACAAAAGGAAAAAGATAGGAAGGGTTGGCAGAAATAATTTTTTAGCTCTCTGGTCCCCAGTACTTGGCTCCAGGATGTAGTCATTCACAAATCCAGGCCCACTTTCTTTAGGGAGGAATGTGGCAGGGAGTGAAGAGATCTTCATCACTCCTTGTGGGCCATGGTGGCGTCTGTGTGAGGGCTACATATAACTGTGACCTTGAAGAAAACCAAGGATAAGAAATAGGTCTCAGGGGATAGATATTATGCCAGCAGTAGCAATTGGGACTCTTCCAGCTTCTGTGCATCAGAATCAAACCACCCTCTCACTGGTTTCTCTTCTTGAAAGCATTAAAAATGTGTATTTATCTCTCATTAGTTTATTTCTTCCTCAGATTTGCAAAATGGAGCCTGCATCTAATTACTTTCTTTTATATAGGGGCATTTATTTTTTAATTCAAAAAACACTTTTTGGGGGGCATTGGTTTCAGCATATTATCATATGTATCTTTTGATATATAATACTCTTTAGATTTTTCACATTTTCATAGTACTTTTAAAAATAAGAACAGGAGATAAAAATATTTGTAGAGGGATGTTTCCTTGATGAGGCTGAAATATGTTTTTCATTTTCTTACCCTTAATAGTTACATCCAAACAACTCGCCAACTTAATAGCCATTTGAAAAAAAATTATACACATGAATTAAAAATTAAAAAGAAATTCTTAAAAACCCACCATTACTTACTAATGAGATATGTATATCTGTTTGGCAATTCCCAGTTTCTCACTTTGAAATAAGACTAAACTACCTTCACATCCTATTCCATGTGGATTTTCATGAAATACTTGCTTTTTATCATAGCAAGTACCCAAAACTTAGCTTTGCAAAGATGTGACTCTCATCAAAAGCAATATAGTGTGAACTAATGTCAAAAGTATGAACTATCTCAAGCTAGGAGTCTGCGCTATGTCTGAGAGATATTAAATATTATAACGTTTTCCTCAAAAATTTAAGATGCTTGAGATGACTGTGGTGTCCCAGGGTGCCTTGGTGCACAGTTTGAGAACCGAGACTCTTAAGGTTAGATGGTGGAACTTAAAAACTGGAATTTAAAACAGTTCCACTGTAGTAGAGAGTTAGTTAAAAACTAACAACTTCTCCATTGCCTGTCACTTTCCAGATGGTGGAAAGTTGAGAAATTACAGTTTGAGCAACCAGGAAGGCAGGTGTGATACTAGCAGGAAGAAAGGAGGATGGCTCTCTTGGGAAGGGGCTGAGAAAAAAAAAAAACTCAGCTCATTTTGACTCAAGGAACACAGTGAAGGTCCTAGAAGAGATAATTTTAACCTGCATTTTAAAAAATTAATATTTGAATAATCAGTGCCCAAGTCTCTGATCTATCTGATACCGTCTTCAAGATAAGATTATAACATCTAGCTTTAATATTGTACTTATGGGAAAGTACAATCTGTGTTAAGTTGGTTCTTTTGCATACTGGTTTTCTATAATGCACTATGGTTAAAATATGGATCATCTGTCTTGTATTATTGGTTTTTCAATATACTAATGCTGAGTTATGTCTATAGTATAGTCTAGAATGTATAGAGAATCTCCTTCAGGTGAATGCTCTAGTCATTAGAATATAACAATGCAGATTTATTTCTCGGCATCTGTAAAGTCTCCAAGCTCATTAATGTATGCATATTTTCCTTAAACCCCAATGATATGTTATATACATGTTTCTGCCCCCCATTAAAAACAAAACAAACCCTCTTCCTTTTCTTTTAGACAAGGTGGAAAAAAGAAAACATCAGAAAATATGGAGACCAAAATATCACAAAGTACAGCAGATAGGTTTAAAGACCGTTAGCTAAACGGTCATGTTAATATGGAGCACCAAAATTCGGCAGACTTAACCATTCACTTCAAGTCAGCATTAGCGTGAGGCCATCTCCCTGCAGGGATAGGCCCTGCACAATTTATGCCATGGGCAGTAGAGAAAAATGTGTGCTTTCCTCAGATAAAGCCTACCTACCAAAGAGGGTTGGGGTGTGCATGTCTCTTATGCTCCCCACATTTACCAGTCCTTAGGAGGAGTGTAAGTCTGGGCCAGCAAATGATCAGGGATTACACTGATTAGCACCCTTCCTGGAACGGGGAATGTTGGGAGCAGGTAAGAAAAATTCCCAGTCACATCTGAGCGTTACTGGAAAGGGCTCAGGGGGGCCCTATTTGGGGCTGAGATCATTGTGTCAGTTTAGAGACTTCTAATCAGTGACACAGCATCTTTAAGGGTTAAGTTTGGGAATGCTTGCTTTAACAATTCCAGACTCTTACAGAAAGCAGTTGTGTATCTCATCTTTTGTTTCTGGTGGTGAGTAAGGACCTACGCAATCTAAACCAGAAAAAGAACAAGCTCTGGTTACAAATAACGACAAGAAATGGGAACGACTGCCCTGTGCTTATGAAAATGGTGACCATGCAATCTCACGTTAATGACTCTAAGGTCATGCTATCTGGCGTCAGTGTTTGCCTATCCCATAGAAAGGCTGGCCAGCTCGGTGGTAATGGGATCGCTCATGGGGAGCTGCACATGGAGTTACGCGCAGAGCGCCGCCCCCAGCACCTGGGCGCAGGCTCAGTAGGCTCCTCGCCGCGCGGCTACCTGGGAGGACGGGGCATTCAGTGCGCATGCTCACTCCAGTAGCGCGACCCCCGCGGCTCAGGTGGGGATGCCAGCGCCTCCGCTCTCATCCCCACGAAGGCAGTTCAACACCTCACTTAGGACTCGGTTTAAGTTAACAGAGTCTCTTTTCAAAATCAAAGCGCCCAGCCGGGGAGAAGGATGATTTCACATCGTGAAAACAATTTGTAAGGGCTTTTGGTGAAAGCAGTTCGAGAAGCTCTAGAACCCTGGACACGGGGAACGTTGGGGTCTCAAGTGAAGAATTCAGGGCAAGTTACAAGAGGAGTCTGTCCACGCCTGGAGGAGGAACCCAAGGTGAGAGACAGAATTTGTCACTAGCTGCTAGGACTTAATAAGGCAAGCAGTAGCAGTCCAGGTACTTATCTTTCTTTACATCTCATTTTAATTGTATGTCTTTAAAAATATATAGAATGTCTTTTAAAAATATATTTACATCTCTTTTTAATTGCATGTCTTTTAAAAATATATATAAAATATATAAACATATACTTATATGTAAATACATAAAAATATATAGAATGTCTTTAAAAATACTATTAAATAAATTTTAGTAGACTTGATATTGAAGTTTTTATTATTTTTATTTTCTCATTTAGGTGAAAAGGATTATTATTATTATTTTTTTATTATTATTTGCCCCAGGGATGCAGGTCTGTGAATCATCAGGCTTACACCTTTCACAGCACTCACCAAAGCACAAACCCTCCCCAATGTCCATAACCCATCCACCTTATCCCTACCCTCCCACCCTAGGTGAAAAGGATTATTGAGTAGCAAAAGTGTCCCTTCTACTGTCTTGCCGTTTTCTTATGTTCATTTTACCACACTTACAGCAGTACTGAACATACAAAATTTGGTGCCCAGACCATGTATCCTTTCTCTTTCTGATCACAGCATATTCAAATAGTAGACAAAGTATCTAAGAAAAAACCATGTATCCTAAGTGTGGAGTTTTCTGTCTCAAATGCATATAATGAAAATATAAGTCCATATAGTGGGAATAAGGTTTTATAGAAACTGAAATACCAGATGTGGAGCCATGGTGATTTTTTCCAGATAAATTGAGAGACAATGAATTGATTTCATTGAAGTAATGAGGACACTTTTAAAAGGGATTTACTTAATTAAATATTTTAAAAGTCTTATTTAAGGTAATGAAGGTAAGGGCTAGTAAAGGTTAGTACCTGGGAGTGTCCATTTGTATGGGCGCTAACTGCCAGAGTGCAAGGTTGCTACAAGCAGGAAAGACTGGAGTCTTTGCTACCTAGATTTGAGTATGGCTGCGGTTAATTCGGGAACATGGAGGGCTTTGTCTGATGCAGAGCCGGACCCATGGCGAGGGGGCTGGAAAGGAGCTGGGAGGAACAGAGGCTGCATCCAGCACAGCTAAAAGAACTTCACTTCCCCTCCATGCTGGTCAGTGACACACAAAATCAAGCATGAAAACAGGAAAAAGTGGTTTTGAAGCCGAGGCGGTCCAAGCCACCCACGATCACTTTGAAAAACTTTTAGCATTCACCTCAGGAAATGACCCTTCACATTTCTTGTTCACATGCTGGCCGGCGGCCCAGAAGTGGGGGATCAAGAAGATGATTATAAAATTCAGAACTTGCTTGCGTAAGGCCTGAGTCGTTTGCAGGTTTAATATTAAATTCGTTCAGTGTTGTGGCGGGGGTGGAGGCGACGGGGAGGAGTGTGAAGGCGAATTGTCATGATGGTGATGTTTTTTAGTTTTGAAGAGAGGGCTTAGAAGGTATTGTAGAAAGCCTTTAATTAAAGAGTTTATTTTGACAAACAAACACGTTAAAAAATTCTTCATCTTTGACGTATTTATGACACAATTTGGGGTCAGACTGATGCAAATGTTAAATCTGTGGGGTATTGGTGCTCAGGTGGATATCTGAGTCACAGAAGATTAACTTGGGATAAACTCTTTCCACCATCCAATCCAACTAATATACTTGGCGGTTGTGGAAGTCCTATCTTAGAGAAGTTCAGTTTCTTAAATCTCAGCACAACTTTATAGAACCCTCAAGACTAGCACCTCAGTTACTTGTCTTGGCATCTGGAACTGCCCTTGCTCTGAAAGGCCTGAAATAATGGCATTGTTACGTTGTCTTGCAGGCTAAGAGGTGGGATATGCACCGGGGCCACAGAAGTTCATCTCTTGCTGAATTCAAATAACTATGATTGCAAAGTTTCCAAGTCCGTGTGGATCTAAACATAGTGCTTTAAGTTATAGGATTTCTTTGGATCAATTTTTTAGAAGTTTAATAGAAACCACTTTCTGCCAAGTTAAGTGGGATATTTTTAATCATTGGGTTGAACGGGCCACCTGGAATTGTGATTCCTTACCAAACGAGTTAGCATTTCTGCCAAACCTGTTTAGTTTACCTTGAGCCCTAACGGCCTTTGGCTGAAAGTGATGACTAAAAGCCCTTCTGTGAGCTTGTGATTGGCCCATTGAGGTGTCCACTTGTGCAAATTCCTGCATCCGTCAGTAAATGTCTGAAATGATGGCTCTGGATTTGGCAGGATAGCCCTGACAACTCAGACTTCCACGTGGGTTCAGGACAGATTCTGTGCAAATGGGAAGCACTCTCACTCTTGGCTCATGAAGTGGACTCATGAATTCTTTCCTTCCAGGAATCTGACCAAATGACCAAACTCTAAATTTCCCTTAACCGAAATTCCAGCCTATCCTCATGAACTTTGGACACTTCTTCCTGAACTTTCAGACTTTGGTTTGCCTGCGAATTGCAAGGGTGCACATATCGGTGACTGGGATAAGAAGAGGGAACTTGGGGCTGGCCTCGAAAGGCATGTGGAAGGTTATATTAAAGTCGACTCAAGACTTTTTACAGTGAAGCCTTAGAAAAGAGAGTTAGCTAAGGGAAAATGGAAGAAAATAAGGAAGAGGAAGAGGAGTGATGTAGGGAAGGGGATGAGAGGAGAAGAGGGAAGGAGAATAAGTAGACACAGTATTTGTTGCATTAATTAGAGCACTGTACACTGAGTTGTCCTGCTCTCCTTGCCTATGAAAATGGATAATTAGCTTCTCTGTTTCTGATGTTGATCATGGCCTTCTGGCTTGCCTGGCTAGTATAATGTGGATGAGAGTAGTACATACTGCTAACAGGCAGAAATGTAAAGAATGTGGTTCTCCGCATTGCCTTCTGTTTGCTGCAATCATAGAAGTGTCTGCCCAGAGGAAGCCCTGTCAGCTTGATCCCTGAGTGACAGTCATGAGCAGAGTCCCTCTGCCAACCTGCACTGGACATGTCATGTGAGCTGGGATATAAACTTTTGTTAAGGCATTGAGATACTGTTCCTGTAGCATAATCTAGCTTATCCTATCTAATACAGAAATTAGGACCTAGGAAGAGGAAGCTGGTATAACAAAGCTATACAATAGGTGGCTTTGTCCTGACTGCTGTGCAATAGAAAAACTTGTCAGAGGCTAGAAAGGCCGAGATCCATATTAGGTAGGGGCAAGTCATTTGGTAAAATTGCTGCCTGCTGTAACTTTGAACAGCTATAAATCAATAAAGAAAAGCCCAACAGGACAATAGCATGATGTGCAAAGAATATGAACAGTTAATGTGTTAGTCAGGAGGGGCCCAGATGCCAAGATGGGATGACATGTGCAAGGGGAAGTGCGTTTGAGAGGAAATGGGAAAGGAGCTGGGAGAGGCTGGGCCAATTCTCAGACCACGATGTGAATCTGATTCTAAGTGAAAGAAAGTTCGGGCAAAAGCGTCCTACCCTGCTATCTCAGGAAACTTCTGCAAGATTTTTGGAGAGTCCTTGGCCAAAGCCGCTCTCGGAGATGTCTCATGGGGCCAGCCTGCCTGAATGTCCCTGCCATGCTTGGTTATTGGCTGGGAGCAGAGGGTGGCAGCTGGGACCCTTGGTTTCTTTCAGACACTTTGGTTGCCAGTCTCAAGACACACTCTTCTGGTCATCACTGTTAGCCTCAAGATCATAGACACAGGACAAGATGGGTAACCTTCCTCATCCTAAGTGGCTTTCAAAGAACACAGAACATTTTTTTGTCCCTCAGGTAAAATATTAAAACTATTTGGTAATACCTGTGTTGACAGAGATGAGAAAAACAGCAGTCTCCTTTAGTTATGAGAATGTAAACGGGTATAACCTTCTCAGAGACCATTTTCCATATCTTTCAAAATCACGCATTTGTATACCTCTGGCTCAGCAATGCGTTCTTCCTAATCTGTCCCAAGGATACATTTGCATATGCACAGAGTATTAAGTCCTGAGATATTTACTTAAAGAGTGAGTGTAATAGCACAAAGTTGGGGACAAATGCCCATTGATAAGGCACCAATTCTGTAAAGTCTGTCTATCCATAGAATTAAATATGTGCCTTTAAAGTAATGAGTCATGTAATGATAAGGCACACTCTCTCAGATTTAAGTTTAAATTAAAAAAAGAAGATATACCAATGGTAAAAGGTGCTCACCTTTGTGTATTGAAAAGAGAAGGGGTCCTAGATACACATGTCACTTGTATCTCTGGGTGACCAGTTAAGAGACTAATGGCAGTGGTCGTCCCTGTAGGCACATCCAATGTAGGGATATTTTAAGGGACGGGAGTGGAAAGGAGACTTAACTTCCCTCTGTGTTTCTTTTTAGTATTATCTGAATATTTTCCCATGAATATGGATGACCAGCTAAAAAGAACAATTAAAGGATAAATAAATAATAAAGTTAAAAAAAAAAGTTTCTCTCCCTTCTGCCACTCACAGCCACTATGCCTCAAAATGATTTCTTATCCTCCTGTCACATGGCCATATAGAAATGTTCTTGGCCGGCATGAGTACATATTATTAAATTGAAAAGGAAAAGAAATGAAATGTTATTTCAGTGACCCTGGAATCATGTATGAGGACAATTTTTGCCGTATTGGGAAGATTTGCCTTTTACTAGGATCTGCCCTATAATGAACAGTGCTACCACAATCTAGAGGAAAACCAGAATGCACCGTTACAATCAAGTTTGAGGAGTTGATTTATTTTAAGCTTTCATATATCATTTTGCCAAAGAATTTTGTTTTGTTGGAAAACAAAACCGAACTCTGCATTTCTTTTGAAGGTCACATACTAGTATGAAGCTGGGGGAACCTCTACACAGAGAACAGAGTGTGATGCACTTCACTGTTTTCAAGGAAAATCAGAACAAGAAATGTTATTATTTTTTTAAAAGAGGGGATGGCCATTATTTGTATCATTTTCTTTGAACATGTAGTCCAGGCTCCCATCTGCATCTCTGAGATGTGGTATTCCAGAATCACCCACGCGAAGGGACTTAAGAGACCATCTCTTTTTCTACTCTCATTTTATTTTTTTAAAATTAAAAAAAATTTTTAATTTTTATTTATTTTTAAAAAATATTTTATTTATTTATTTGACAGAGAGAAAGAGAGCACAAGTAGGCAGGTAGCAGGCAGAGGGAGAGGGAAAAGCAGGCCCCCCAGTGAGCAGAGAGCCCAATGTGAGGCCCCATCCCAGGTCTCTGGGATTATGACCTGAGCCGAAGGCAGACATGTAACCGACTGAACCATGCAGGCGCCTCTGCTCTCATTTTATAGATGAAAAAACTGGAGCTCAGAGAAATTGAGCACATTTTCCAAGGTCACACAGCCAGATGTTTTCCCATTTTCAGCATCGGACCACTCAATGTTAGCATGGCCCCGTCTTTACAAATGCATTGTCCCAGACCACTTCAGGCCACACTTCCCAGAGGCTCAGGAAATCCTTCGGGTGGCCTCCTGTGTATGCTCTTCCCCATCTATGCTTAGGCCTTTCCAGAAAGACTATCTGTTGGTCCACGTTTGCCGGTAAAACCAGGTAGCAAGATGGGTGTGAAGAATTGAGCTTGCTCATTGTTCTCCATTTCAAAATTTATCTTGAGTGCCCCCACTTTTTTCTTTTCATGATTACCATATAAGTATTGATTTTAATTAGTTCTGTCTATTAAGATTCCCTTTAGGTTCAGAAGCCAGCCTAGTAATTAACTGTTCAGCTTGCTTTCTTGCTGGCAGTATTGTTAGGTGAGTTACTGCTGCCCTCTGTCACAATGTGGGATCAATACTCCTCTATGGATCCGCCCTCAAGAGTTCAGACGCAGATGGAGTTCCTGTCTCAGGTGGTTTTCCCTGTCTTGTTATAGACATGGGAGTAGGGGAAGGTGGCTCTCAGACTGTATGACCCTTTTCCTGTTCATTAAGGCAGACACCCTTGTATCAGGGTCTCCAAATGGTGTGGATGTTGTTGGCAAGAATTACGGGGATGTCCAGATGTTTTGAAGGTTGCCTGATTAAAAAAAGCTCATTATGACATAATATCAAAACACACCCCTTTGTATTTTGTGAATAGACTTGGTATTTCCGTTGGGTGGAGTAGGGCTTCAAACAAAAGTTTATAGTTTTCCCTTCTGCTTTCGTTCCATTGTGAGTTCTGGGAAGGGTAGAGAATGCTCCCCAGTAATTTGTGGGATGTGTGAGATCTGATCGCCCAGAAAATGTGTGTGGTGTTTAGAGTTTTAGAATACGCATTTTAAGGCTCAACTCCCAAAGTGCATTTTCTGTGCATGTGCGGATTTTACTGACCAAGTTGTATTTGGGTTTGTAGTTATGATAGAGTAGGTGTTTGGGATAATGATGGTAATTCTGGACTTTGTTTACAGACAATCAGTTAATAATTGGGTGAGAGCCATGACAACAGTCCTTTCAGATTAAATCAAATCCTTCCGTTTTCTGGGGCCTATTATTGAAAGCAATCCATTATTTTTAATGAAACAGCTCAACAGTTTAATGTGTTTGTGTGATGTTTAGCAACTCTGGATTTGCTGATGAGACTAGAAAATTCTCTGTGTTCACCTGAACAAATGGTGAAGGTACAAAATGTCCGGGTCCATCCATTCCTTAGGTGCCAAGTACCTTTATTTTCCAAAGGCCCTTCCCTCCTTCAGTGTCCCTTCTGCCTCCCACACTCTCTCTTGGGTACCTTGAAACCTTTGCAGTCAGAGTTTATTTCCTGATGTTGGTAGCCAAGGCTGTCACTCAAAGCTGAGGCTTTACTTCCCTTGTGACTTTTTGTTCTTACCTGATCAATCTGGGAGAGTTTGAACTGCATGGAGGTTGAACTCCCATCTTGAGGGCCAAAGCCAGAAATAGTGGGTCAGGGAACTCAGAGTCATTATTATAAAACAATTATATAACCAGAGCAGTGTCTTCTCTCATCTGCTCCTGATAATATTTTTAAACAACTGTCATGTGGCAGGCTGAAATGAGATACTTTATGTCCTTTGTCTTATGTTTAGCAAAATATCTCTGGACAAGAAAAATAGAGCAATGCATTAAATCACTCATTGTTAATACAGTTAAGCAATTTACTCATTTGATTATTATTTACTGAATGCATAGTATTTACATACCGACATCATGAGGTATAGAAAATAAACTCTAGGTTTCCTGCCCTCAAGGAGACCATATCTAGGAGCTATTTAGGCTGATCAAAGACAGAGAGCTGTCAGTGAACCCAATGAGTCCAAGTGGACCAATGGCGAGCCTTTGAGCAGCTGTCACGCAAATGAGCCTGAGGAAAGAGTATTCATGTACTTGGCTCAGAAAAGACTTGGGTCACATGTAACTGCATGTAGGAACATGACTCACAGCTGGATTTTAAGGGCAATTATGCAACTATGACAATACTAAGCAAGATCTGATTTCCCCTTAGACTTGAGTCCTGCAAAATAGGAATGTGTTATCTATCTTTTTTCACAGCAATGCTTAATGATGTGTCTGTGCAACAACAGAACAATCCGTTAAGGGGGAAAGTGAGTGACAGTCATTGACAAAATTTGCTGGGAATTAATTTTCTGCAGTTCCCTTGTGAGCACATGCAGTGTATATTTCAAGATCATTGTTGCAGATGAAAGAAATGTAGGAAAAATGGAGCTATATTCGATTCATGTTAAACATAATACTTTATACATCCAGGGGAAAAAATGTTCATCTTTGCTCCAAAGAAGGTTATATAGAAACTAAAGTTGCCAGTAATGAAACATTTAATGTTTGAGTACTAACCCACCTTGAGATGGTTTAATAGTGTTACATTCTGAGGCCTGATGGCTTCAGGTGTGTGATGTATGGTTATTTCCAATGTTCCTCTTCTAGAAGATGGTGCTCCTGGGAAGAATAAACAGGACTAGGAAATAAGTTTTTTTTTTTTTAAGCAGTTTCTTTTAAGTTACTCACAGTTTATCCTCTGAAAGAATTGCTTTAGAGGAGTAAATAGGATGTGAAATGGGATCTACACGCAAGTTTGGTATTAACAAATGACCCCAAAATAGTATGATAGATGAAAGCATACCTCTGGAATCAGACCGCTGAAATGGCTTTGAATCGTGGCTTTGACACTCATTAGCTGTGCGATTCTGGCCAAGTTAGTTAACCTCTCTGTGCTGTAGAAGGTCTATCTCATATGGATTTTGTGACAATTAAGTACGTTACTAATAACCCAAATTGTAGATCTGGTAGGTGTTTAGCATATGCTGGAAATAGTCCTGAGCATCCCTGCCTTCCAGCAAGTGCTCAGAAAGTGCCGTGTGGCCGAACTTGAAACTCATGTAGCATTGTGTATCAACTCAACTCAAATAGAATAAAAATAGTTTAAGAAGTGCTGTGGTTGTGATTGTCATTAGCACGGAGCCTAGCCATCTGCTGTTACTTCATGCCAGGCTTCAAATCTGTCAGTGGCTGCTCAGCTTAGTAACCCCAGAAACGTGTGTAGTGGCCGTGGAAATGGTGAGGATTCCGTACGTGAGGGCCTAGGCTGATGCCCAAGACCTCTGCTTCTTCCCCAAATGCTGCACGTTGGATAAGTTTCCCTTTGTTTACTTGGTATATAATTTATCCCCTATTTCCAAAAAGGAATCACAGTGTTGATGAGGGGCCTCAGTCCTCCAGCTGCGTTGGCATTTCCTGGTGGGCCATTTCACCCTTGTGTACAGAGACCTCATTGTTCTCTGCCACCAAATGTGACACAGTCCTTTTCTTGTTGGACTCTGTGACAGGCTTGCTGAGGAGGGAATTTCTGTTGAAAAATCTCCTGTGGGGTCTAAGGGATCCTTTTTGGCTCTGCATAGACTGTAGTTGCACTGATGTTGGAGGGTTGGGGGACAAAAGCGACCTCCCATCCCACCAGGCCTGTCAGTATTTCCTTAGCACTTGGTCTGTGCAAGGGAGAAAATACTCATCTGCTTTCAGAAGATCTGTTTCCAAATCAGAAAGCATCATATGTCAGATTTTCCCCGTGTCAGGCACCAGAACAGATCCAATGGAAAGTTTCTGAGTATTGTGTGGAAAAACACAACGAAACAAAATGTAAAACAGTGGCTTTCTCTCAACCTCACCTGGTAGAAAATATCCAAGTGTATCATAGTACCAAGACTAGGGCAGCCCAAGAAAGGGGAAAGAAACATGGTGCCCACACCCCATTATACTTAGAGGCTGTATGGGTACAGGCCACAGGGCTACTCTCCAACCTTTGCCTCTTGGTTTGTGGTTTCTGACAGCCCACCATTCTGTTTCCACCCCAGTTCTCAGGGAATCCCATGCTTTTGGATTCCTTCTCTGGTCAATCTAAACCTTGTTAGGCTCTGTCCTTCTGCTGTCTTTATTCTTGGATAGCAGAGAAATAAACAGTGTTACTCACATTAGCTGCCTTGAGGTTACTTTAATTCCAAGGTAGGCATGTGTATGCCTCTATGTGTTGGTAGGAGGTGGGAGAGGTAAGGATCAATATATAGGTTTAGGGAACAATGTGAGTAACTTTTAGGCTATTTCTAATCAATCTAGTCATCTTAGCTGTTAGTTTTGTTGTTGTTCCTCTGAATAAGCTAGAACTATGAATGTTGACTGGATCTATTTCTGTCTGTCCATCTATCCATCCATCCATCCATCCATCCATCCATCATAAAACAGTTTGTCCATTAGTCTACTCATGGGCCAATTTGATTATTTTCAGGAAGAAATATTTAAAGAGATGTGCAGATGAAGTCACAGCATGCCAGCCTGATGGGGTTAAAACAAACCACTGTCAGGATATGGAAAGAAGACGGTAAGGAAGAGTTGTATCTTTACTTTTTTAAGCTTTATAAGTGATAGCATCATGGGACAGTTATCTTGACAAAGAAAAATAATTTCACCCAAACAGTGTGTGGGGACATGCTCATGGTCTGTATCTCAGTGCTGGCCCTACTTTATGCTTTTTAAAAATTTTTAAATTATTTTTTTAAAAGATTTTATTTATTTATTTGACACAGAGAGAGAGAGAGAGAGAGATCACAAGTAGGCAGAGAGAGGAGGAAGCAGGCTCCCTGCCAAGCAGAGAACCCCATGCGGGGCCCAATCCCAGGACCCTGCGACCATGACCTGAGCGGAAGGCAGAGGCTTTAACTCACTGAGCCACCCAGGCGCCCCCTTTATGCTTTTTAGAAGCCATGAAACCAGGGCTCCTGGTCTGGCTTTCCCCCATCTCTTTCTCCTGGTCAAGGGGAGATTTTTCTCATCATCAGACCCACCCAGGAGCAGCTTCTTGGCCTGTAACTGCTATGAGGCCCAATGTCAAGGACCTTCTAGTTTCCACTGCTCTGGCAAGGAATTCAAGAGACCTGCCACATCATGTAATTTAAAATCAGAGCTTTCCTAGGGAATCCAGGGTCCAGAGAACAGGCAATGTTTTGCTGGATGACCCCCAGCCACCACAGTTGGGTTGAGGAGGAAGGGTACCTACCTGTCAAGTGTCTTTTCAGCATGGAGTCCTCTTCTGATCATGGATGACCACCATCCATGTGGCATTATTTACAGGTGTTGATAGTTTCTTTGTTCCTTATCATTTTGCTCTGACAGTCGGCTTGTGATTTGGATATTTATACCCATGCATTAGCTTTTGTTGTTTATAGCAATTATATCTACTCATTTAATTGCTAACTATTTAGTCATGCAGTTAAGTGGAGAGGGACAGAATGCAAATAATAAAACGATAAAGATATATGGGAGCAGGATATCGGGAGAAGTAATGGGAACAGTACTGGACTAGGAATCCCAAGGTTTGGTTGGGAGTCCAAGTTCCCATGTCTCGGGGTTTGTCCAAGGATATCTGAGGTTCTGTCCATGCTTGGTTCATTCTGTGTAGTCCCTGAGTGCCTCTTCTGTCTTCTCTTGTCCAACGACATGTTGACCCTCTTCTTTTGATTTCTTATAGTTTTTCTAGACCAGGGACAGGGTCAGCTCTTTCTTTCCTCCTCTCTTCCTCTTCCTTTCCAACCCCTCCCTTCCTTCCTTCCTTCCTTCCTGTACTTGTTACCCTTTATCAAGCTGCCCAAACAGAGGAGGGGGAAGTGAACTAGCATTTATTGAGAATCTCTGTTTGCCAGGAACTTGACCTATATC
Source organism: Ailurus styani (assembly GCA_002007465.1). Lineage (NCBI taxonomy): Eukaryota > Metazoa > Chordata > Mammalia > Carnivora > Ailuridae > Ailurus > Ailurus styani. Next base: position 1,225,443 of record LNAC01000462.1, read on the forward strand.
ATATCACTGTATTCTTGAAACAATGCTGAGTGATTGGATTGGTTATTTTCATGTTTTTATTATTTTGAGGAGGAGGAAACTGAACCTAAGCGATGTTGAATACCTTGGCTAAGATCACATGGTTGATATTGGCAAATCTACATCTGGCTAAGTCCAGAACTCTTTGATCTTCCCATTGGAGAGAACTGCCTCCCCTTGAGAGAGTCTTGCCTCCTGGGGTTTCCACTGCTTTTAAGAGTTGACCCTGTTCCAGTTTTCATGAATAGAATCTTGGTGTCTCATCTAGAGCTCTTCTCTCTTGACTCTTCATAATTCTACACTGAGACAGACAGTTCTAATATTTTTTTCAGCCTCATCAAAGTACTTACTTTGCGCTCCCCTTCATCTATAGAGATCAGGATTAACCTTTCACAAGTCATGGAAGTAGAGAATCTGATGAAAGCTATCCTTATGAATTTTCACATGCGTGTGCATATGCACACACACACACATACCCTCCACACTTACCCCAGGGTTCTCTGGGATTCAGAGAACCCCAGAGGCCTAACTCTGGACCCCTGTTAAAGGTTGTTGGATCAGGAAGATTACTTTCCACTGGTCAAGGACTGATTAACTGGATAATGTCCAGTTTTCTCTGTCCTAAGTAGGAAAGTAATTCATTTTCAGCACCCTGGTGCTCATGTCTCATCCCAGGAGAAATTTTTTTCCAGTAATGTGTTGGCATGTGCTGTGCGTGTTTGCTGGCCTCTTTGGACTGACAAGCCCACTGGGGCCATACACTAAAGATGATTGATATGTCTGGGGTCTGTATCTGTGCCTCCTTTCTTCACCTGAAATTTTGGTATAATTCCTGTTCTCTCTGCTTCTCAGGGTAAAAGGAAAATGGGATAAAATATACAAGCACTTTGAAAGTAAAGCTACATGTCAGTGTGTCACTGAAGAAAACACTCTGGGCTTGGCCATTTTTTGCATAGTCTTCTATTCCAGCTCTTCTTGCTTGAATCATCTTGATTCAAAACAGCTGTAGCCGACATTTCTCAAACTTTCTGAAGGAAGGGAAATTTTGGTATTCCACCTGAGGCTTAGCTAAGGACCATCAGCCTGCTGGTGTGCTTCCCAGCTGCTCCAGCCCTTCATTTTAAATGCACTCTGAGGCTTAAATTGGACAGACCCTTGCATTTTGCATTTTTTTCTGAGAGCTACCCAGCGCTCCTGGCAAATTTATTGCTGGCTGGTTTGGTTAATTAGGAAAAAAGTCTGATGCATGAAGATTATGTAAGCCACGAGCACTGTAAAGTAAGCATCTTTTGGGGGTCACAGTCAACCCAGGGAGACGTGACACCTGTCCTTAAAATGGCCGACGTGGTAATTTTATGTTACAGATTGGAAGCTGGGGATGTGTCCTGGCAGTCTCCCTGCTGTTAACTTAGGTGGAGACACAATGCGACCGAAGCCCTAACATAATCTTATTATAGGAATGGCTCCGATGTCTTCCACAGAGTGAGCAATTCTGATTCATTTTCTCGTTGTGATGCAGAAGACACTTGCAACTTTAATGTGGTCTTTGCTGCCTGTCGGAGCCCTTTTTAGGACTAATCATTTGACTTTGCACTAATGAGATTAAACCCAGCAGGCGCAGATATTTTCCTTTTTAATTTTCATTCCTGTTATTTAATTGGCATTACACACACATAATGAGACCAGAAAAAAAAAAAAAAACCCTGTAGCAATCTGTTCAATACAAATAATTCATCCAGATGCAGTCAGATGTATCCATGGTGACCTCCTTGACTCTGTCACTACCTGCATGATAGGGAAGATGGCCCAGGACACTTAACTCCCTGGTTGCTGAATGTGCCAGAGAGGCCCTTTCTCTCTTCCTCCTTCCATAAGAAAAGGCGTTTAGCCCCATCCTTATGTTTCTCTGATTGGGAGTTGTCTGCTCAGCATTTGTATGATACAGCCTGGGGTTCAGAGTGGGTGCCTGGTCCCTGGAGTTAGTGCTGGTTCACCACCATGTAGCTCCAGTGGTGTGGACAGAGACATCATCCATCTGTTCCCAAGGCTCCTTCGTATAGTATTCTTAATGGAGGACAAATGCTGACCCACACTGATGATGAGGCCATCAGAACAGCTAACAAACAGGAACCCTCCCTTTTTTTGTGCACCAGGTTTTTGTATCAGAACCAGCCTTCTCTTCTGAGAAAAAGTTAGTGTCTTTTGGAGTCCAATAGGTGGTCCTTTCTGATGAGCCTTCATGGTGTTAATCTTTCTAGGACCTCTCCCTGGATTTAGGATCCCAGGATCAGCCTCTTGACCCAGTGATGTCCAACAAAGCACTATCCCATGGTGATGACCCATGGGGCTTCCTTCCATGCACCAGAAGTACCTCCTTTCTTCCTACCCAGGTAAGTGCCCATTATTGTAAACTCCACATCCCATGGAAGAAATTAGGTGATTCTAAAATATATTTTGGAACTTTCTTTTGTTGACACAGCACATAGAACATAGACATTTCCATGCCTGTAATATACAGGACATTAATGTGATATTGTCCATGTTGCCACTGAAGGAAAGGGACAAAGGAAGGAAGCCTTACTCCACTTCGTTATGCTCTGTCCTCTCTTGTGATTTTTTTCTACCCAGAGCTGGTTCTCTTTCACTGTTGCCTTTTCTATGAAATGTACCAGCATCCTGGTGATAGGGAAACCAAGAGGCATCTTTCAGACTCCCTCCCTTTTGTCAGTGCATTTCCTTGTGTGGCTTGGGCTCTGGCTCTTGTCTACTAAGATGCCACCATCTCTTAAAATTGCCTCTCCTGCAATAGTCAGTCACTTCTTTATTGTCTTTGTTTCATTCTTAGACAAAAGCAGAATGATGAGCCTCCCTCCCTGGCTCTGGGCTGTCTGTCCTTTGATAGACGCTCCCGGCTCACCTTGTTCTTCCTTCTGTCTGCTCCGGCCACTTCTTCCAATTCTCTAGTGCTGTGCCTCTCCGTCCTGGAGGAGGACTCTACCTGCTTCAGACTTTACCAGGAGCATCCTTTCCTCTCCCTGCACTTACCTTCATTTTGCCAGCTGTCCCCAAGCTGGCTCTTCAGGTCACGTCCTACACTGTCATTCCAGCTTCTACGGGGGTTGCCCCTTCCCACTCACCGCATGGTGCACACTTCATCTGTAAAGAGACACTGATCTTCTGTTTTCTCAATGAGAAGATCAATTTTTTTTTCCAAAGAAGAATAAAGAAACCTGAAGAGATAGAGTTGAAACCGTCAAGAGCCTGGTTATGATATTTAATGTTGGCATATACTCCACGTTCTCAATCACATTACATGAAACAGTGTGAAAGCAGAGACATGCTTTTTCCTTCTTTCTCTTTGTCCATGGTCTTCATATTCCTCTTTGACATCATGTCTTCATCATTGGCAAGCCACTTTTTGAATTCTCTGATGCAGTTTTGTGATGCCTGTCACCTTCACTTCTGTCTAAGTTGTTTGAGATATAGCACTTTCTGAATCATGCATGATGCTGTCACTGGAAATTTTTTTTTAAGATTTTTATTTATTTATTTGACAGAGAGAGAGATCACAAGTGGGCAGAGAGGCAGGCAGAGGGAGAGGGGGAAGCAGGCTCCCTGCCGAGCAGAGAGCCCGATGTGGGGCTCGTTCCCAGGACTACATGAAACAGACCTGAGCTGAAGGCAGAGGCTTAACCCATTGAGCCACCCAGGCGCCCCATCACTGGAAATTTATCCTGAGCCACTAGAACCTGCTCACCAGGGAGAGGAAAGGATGCTCCTGGTAAAGTCTGAAGCAGGTAGAGTCCTCCTCCAGGACGGAGAGGCACAGCACTAGAGAATTGGAAGAAGTGGCCGGAGCAGACAGAAGGAAGAACAAGGTGAGCCGGGAGCGTCTATCAAAGGACAGACAGCCCAGAGCCAGGGAGGGAGGCTCATCATTCTGCTTTTGTCTAAGAATGAAACAAANGAGATCATGACCTGAGCTGAAGGCAGAGGCTTAACCCATTGAGCCACCCAGGCGCCCCATCACTGGAAATTTATCCTGAGCCACTAGAACCTGTTTGTGTAACATAAGGACATTTTATCTTCCCCTCTGTTTGTCCAGTGACTATGTATTTCTGATTGCCATGCTCTAGCCACTCAACTGTATTGCTTTAAAAGTAATCTTTAAAAGGCTTGTTTGCAATGACATCCAACATTTGCAATTGCTAGGTCATCCCTCAGGGACAATTACTAAATCTTCGTTAAATTCCATTCCTTCTTTATTGCCAATTATGTCCGTTCTAGGTTAATTTGCTGAAAGACAATTCAGTGAACGACCAATTTGCTTAATTTACCTGTTTCTTTTCACTGTTTAATTTTAGCCCACAGTCTTTTGTTTCGTCTGCCTAACAGCATTGTAAGGAATGTGAAATTGGTCTCTGCCTCAGTTCCTCCTGCTTGAACTGGATACTGTTTGCCAGCTCAGCAACCACCCTCCCCTCCCCAGTTTCTGTTTTCTAATAGACTGTTTTCTTTAGGTGATGCATCTCACAGCCCTGGGGCCCTGGAAAAAACTGACGCTATCTTTGTTTTAAGCATTTTGCCTTGGGTGAGGCCAGGTGCAGATGAGGAGAGAAAAACCAACGTTTTATAGTTTTGTTAGACCACAGACCCATGGGGAGAACACAGTATGCTACTCAGGGATACTTAGGGGAAGCATCCAGGGCCTTCATGATGCAGCGTGAGGGAGCAGAACTGGGGGCAGGAACGTAGATTGTGGTTTCGGTGGGAAGGAATGGGAAAGGCGGATCGGCCATCTTAGAACTGGATACCACGCTTGGAAAGGGGTGTCCCCACGGAGTTCATGTTCACTGTGATGTTAGAGTATACAGTTTGGTATTATTTAAAATTTCCAGATGTTTTTGGGTGAGTCCAGTTCATTTGGGAACAGCTAGTAGACATTTTGTACATGTTAAGGCATCAATTTACAGAAATTAAAAGAATGTCTGATATAATCCCCTCTTCACATGTGAGTCTTGATGAATCTCAGCCATGTATGGAATACAGAATTTCCCTGGTGATATTGGACGTATGTTTGCCTGATCATGTCTTAGGATGAGAAGGACTCAGAGAGTCCTGGCCATCTGAGGCTATGCAGGATGGCAGACTTCATACTGGATGCCAGTATGGACAGTTGGGACCCAGATGAGGAAGATTACCTCTTAGCAGAGGCCTGTGTGGACAGAGCATTTTCATGGACATGTTGCCCCCTTCTCCCAATGTCTGCAGATCTTCCACAGACCATAGATTGCCCTCAGGGAGAAAAGAAAGAGAAGTGAGAGAAGATAAGAATTGTGTGTTTATCCAAAGGAGTCTGAGTCAGTGGGGAGAAAGTGGATAAACCTCTGGGATGGGCTCATTTACTTGACTTGATATATTCAGGTTTCTACCATGAGGGTCTGAGAGCTAAGCTGATGTGTTCAGAAAAAAAAGAAGCAAGACTACTGCATTCAATCCTGCTCTGTAGCAAATATTCTATCTTGACGTCTTTAAATGGTCCTTGATGCAGAAGTTTACAACCACATTTCTCCTTTGTAAGTTTGGTGTTTTCTTTGGCTTTACCTGTACTTGTCCTGCTCGCTGTTCTTTTAGTATGGTACCCCTCATTGGTGTTGTCAGAACTACAGGGGTCTAAGCCAGCAGTGAATTGTGTTACATTGGATTGGCTGTAGTTAGTGGAAATTGACTGAAGGTGGCCTTGTCAAATTATTTATATTGGCTCATTTGACATTACAGAGATGCCAATGGAAAATTCTTTAATTTTTCTAGACTAAAAGGCCACAGTATTTCAACTCATAGGTGGGTGTCAGAGATGGTCTGTCAGTCACCTTGCAAGTATGGATGCTTGCAAGCCTTTCCTCTCTCTCTCTCTCACTTATCTTGATATTATGTAATAATATTCTTCAGATTAAGTCCTGCCTTTCACATTTTTACGTTGTTGCTTAAAATTTTTCATTATATATTTGGGTGTTCCAAAGAATGTAATTTCCATTATTTGGTAAATACTGATACCTTAAAGTAAACTTTTAGATGACTCTTTTAAATGTATCCAACACATATGAATTCCATAGTAATTAGATTCCCACTATAATCTTCTAAAAAATTTCATGAAGAATCTTTTCCATAATAGTAGGAAATCTTGTGTCATTTCATTCTTTGTTAGCCATTGTTTTTCTATTGGTCTTCCTTCACAGAAATGTGTTCTAACATAATATATTGTTATGTTTGAAAGTCTTTCACCTCAACCTACTTTTCTTTTTTTTTTTTTTTAAAGATTTTATTTATTTATTTCACAGAGGGAGAGAGATCACAAGGAGGCAGAGAGGCAGGCAGAGAGAGAGAGGGGGAAGCAGGCTCCCCGCTGAGCAGGGAGCCCGATGCGGGCCTCGATCCCAGGACCCTGAGATCATGACCTGAGCCGAAAGCAGAGGCATCAACCCACTGAGCCACCCAGGCGCCCTCAACCTACTTTTCTAGCCCCAAAATAACCATATATATTTAAATTTTTTTTTTTACCACCTTAAGGTTTTTTTTTTTTTTAAAGATTTTATTTATTTATTTGACAGATTACAAGTAGGCAGAGAGACAGGCAGAGAAAGAGAGAGGAGGTAGCAGGCTCCCCACTGAGCAGGGAGCCCGATGCGGGCCTCAATCCTAGGACCCTGAGGTCATCACCTGAGCCGAAGGCAGAGGCTTTAACCCACTGAGCCACCCAGGCGCCCCCACCTTAAGGTTTTAAAGTGTGAATATTTTTCTTCTAGATCCATTTATCATTGTAATTAGTCATACACAGTGGATCAGAAAGCACACATTTGTTACAAATTATGATAAAATACACAAAATTATGACAAATACACAAAAGTAAAATTATTATTGACAGTGCATTTATTGGGAGATGGTTAAGATGACTTTGGCTTCAAAGAGCATACATCTTGTCTCTCTGTTCAGCTACTCTGTTTGGCCCCTTGGGAAAATGGACTGAGATAAGACTGGTCAGGTATTATGAAAGGGGCAACGAGCCATATGACTCGAGAAAACCAGTGTTAGGAACATGTGCATACAGAAGTTGAGGATCAGTAACTAGCCTCACCCTGCTCAGGGAATCCTTAGGGGTATCCATAACCTACTTTGAAGACCAGTGTCTTTCACGATGGGAAATATGGCAGAGATGTATTTCAGTGAAATATCACCCCCACTTTCAGGCTCCTCTTTTTAGGAAAGAGTGGTACCAGAGCAAGCCTTGGTCTACTCTGCAGACTGGGATGCCTACCGTGGCAGCTAGGCACCTGAAGTAAAACGATGATTCTGCATGGCTGAAAGAGTAAACTCCTGTATTTTGAACATGGAAAATATCTGAAAAGCAAGTTAGACGTGATAGATGACCATTTCTTGGAGTAGAACCAAAATTCTCAGGTGCTGGGGAATTAGCATAGCACAGTGAATGCTAAAACTGAACTTATTTTTAGAAATCTATAGAGATTTATTTGTTCTGATACAAGGCACTGGCATTATTATGAAGGGTAAAATAACTCCAGAAATCAGAAGACATTCTGAGGTCCATATCAACAAAATATCAGAGCAGATATCAAAGGGAAATCTGAAATGATTTATCATAAAAGGCCAGAATACCTTCGGGGAAGGTTTCTTCCCTCCCAGGTTAGCCGATATGCAAGCCAAATAGATATGTCAAATGTAAGACAAATAATGGTCTTAATAGAATTGTACAACCAAATTGCTTTGATGGAATTGGATCAAGGGAAAGCAAGATAAGGAATACATTTGTACAGGGTGAAGATTTGTCTCCAAATACATCATCTCATGAAATTTGGCTTTCCAAATGGGCTCAATTTAATTTTAAGAATAGCCCTTTGAATTGAAAATAAGCCCTCAGAACCCAAAGAGGAATAATAACAACACTGGGTTGAGCTGCAGCCAGCATGGGGCTTTTCTGAGGCTTCATGATACTCTTGGTTTGACCTGGCTATTCCAAGTTTCCTGGACAGGTCTGGTGTACCTACTTGTGACTTTGACAGTGCGCATGCCGGACCACTGTGCCAGACCTCTTCTGCCACGTCCCAATCACAGGACATGTTCCTTGGTAACTTTGCTCTTGGGCAAACAGTCACACAATAGCAAAGATCGCCAGTGACCTTCTACTTTCAACTTAGCCTTTTGGCAGGTGTGATATACTATTTTAATATAGAAAGTGTTATAGACTGTGAGGTTCTGGACACTTCAGCAAAATTTTTTGTGGGCAAGTGCAAGGGTTTTTCCTCTGCTTTTATTTACGTTCTGGCTTTCTCATGATGCACCTTTATTGAGGAGATGTAAATATCTGTTTCTGTTAATTTATTTTCTGGTGTCTCTGGTGGCAGCGATTTTTTTTTTTTTTTTTTTTTTGGTTCTGCCTCTAAGGAAGATAACTATTTTGAGACTCTGTTATTTTTTATCCTTGGGGTCTCTGGTAATTGAAAATGATGTCACTGGAAAGAGAAATAGGTCATTATTTACAGTTAAAGGGATATACTTTAAAAAGCATTGTAATCATATACAATAATTCTGTGCAGTTTTTAAAATTATATGAAAATATTTTAAAATTCGGAAGTGAGGGAAAATGGGTTCTATTTTCCTAATATTGTATTTTACAGAATCTGGTCTCATTTTTTGGCAACACCATAAATATTAGATGAAAATCTCATTGATCCAAGTTGTATTTGTTGTGTGAGTCCATGAATATTCTAGCCACATACATGACATATATATAGTATCATCATATTCATACTCATAGTCATTATGAAAGTCATAGATCTATGACCTGAACTACTCCCCTCTAAAGTTTGGATCACCTTGAGCAATCGTCACAAGGACATTTCCATTGCTTTTGTGATAGGTACAGATGCCCAGCTCCAGATACACAGAAAACCTAAAGGGTACAGGGGGAGGAGTGGGGAGGGTGGGACAGCTTCATATTTAACCAAATGCTGACTTGGGATTAGATGACCTTTCCTATAAATCAGAAGGAAAGCTGTCAGCTGGGCCCTTTCTCATTTGCAGCATGTACGGGTAGCAGGAAAATGAGGCAAAGCGTTCTTTGAAGCACAACATTCCATGCGATGCAATTCGTGCTCACCATTGTCTCTCTCCTCCTAGAAGCTATTAGTGAACATAAATCAGGTGAGGCCCCGGTACACCCTGCTTCTCCACGGGCCCTTCCTATTAGAACCATCTTTATTTTCCGACCTGTAGTGCTCTCGCCCTTCCCAGCGAAAGGAGGGAGATAAGGTGGGCTTCTGCTGAGTGGGCTTTCTCAAACAACAGCAACAACAAGGAATGTTTTGCAGTACTAGAAACGGAAAGTGTTTGGGTCACATTATTCCACAGGTTGGTAGCGAGACGCATTTACATTTTTCTGAGCTGCGGAGCGACAGCACTCTGCTGTTCCTGGGAACTCTGCATATTGGTTTGGAGCCCTGGGAACCTTCCCGGTGCCCTCGGGAAGTCACACCCATCTCGGCCTTCACGTTAGACTCACAGAAAAAATGCCAGCAATCCCAATGGCCACGTGAGGCATGCCCCATTGTTAGACTGCGTTCGTCATTCTCTGGGGGGATAATGTTTTTTATAATTGAGTTCTTGTTTTCCTGTGCCCTGACCCCGTATCTTTCCAAGCTTCTTTCTGCTGACATCAGACTCACTGCTTCTTCCAGTCAGATCATCCTCTTCTAGGTGGTTCACTTGTCATGCTCTTCTCTACTCTAGACCCTGCTCCCACCTCCTTTTCTTTTTTAAGATTTTATCTATTTGTCAGAGAGAGAGAGAGAGAGAGAGCACAAGCAGGCAGAATGGCAGGCAGAGGCAGAGGGAGAAGCAGGCTCCTTTCCAAGCAAGGAGCCCGATGTGGGACTCGATCCCAGGACCCTGGGATCATGACCTGAGCCAAAGGCCGCTGCTTAACCAACTGAGCCACCCAGGCATCCCTCCCCCCACCTCGAATTCTGCCCCCCCTTATCCCCTCAGCTGTCCAGATTTCATGCCCTCCACCCACTGCAGTGAGTTCCCAGGGCTGGTATTTTTCTCTCTAACCCACTAACTGTAATGCTCACAGTCTTCACCAGCGTGACTCAGTTCAGGGTGTCGGGGAGGAAATACTCCTTGAGAGCTGCAGGTGAATCTTACCAAAAGGGGACAGTCATGACATATCCTAATCATGGCTCAAATTAGATTGTTCACTTAACCGCCTTGGAAGCCCACTCTATCCTGAAAATCATGTCCCTGAAACTCTATGCCCCTGTTTCAGCCACCCAAAATAGAGTGTTGGAATGACACGCTCCTTCTAAGGACCCTTAATGCTTAAGGCAGTCATTTTGCCTGTGTTTCAAGAAAATTGTCGTCTTGCCTATGATTTTAAAGAAAGTTAGGGGGACCTAACTTAAGTGGCTCAGTCAGTTAAGCGCCTACCTTTGGCTCAGGTCATGATCTTAGGGTCCTGGGATGGAGTCCCGCATCGTGCTCCCTGCTCAGTGGGGAGCCTGCTTCTCCCTCTCCCTCTGCTGCTCCCCCCTGCTCATGCTCTTTCTCTGTCTCAAATAAACAAATTTTAAAAATAAAAAAAAAATAAAGTTAGACTCTGGTCTTGCCTCCTGGGAACTCTCTCATCCCATTCCTAGGAGTGTGCAATTTGTGGCTGGGGCGAAATAAGGCACCCTGACTGTGTTCTGGATGGCACCTGGAGGTCTGGGTGCCGCACTCAGCATACGACAGTGGGTGGGCAGCAAGACAGCATGGTTGCTGTGCTGGAGGTAGAAATCTTCATTCTTGCCCCATTTCAGCAGGTGGTGACAGGACTGCTATGATCTCCTTTACTCTGGTTCCTTTTGTCTGCAGATACGTCGTAGGACTTACAGTTTCTGCGCTGTGAGTTTTAGCAAAATTAGCTACCTTATATTTATTGTGAATTCCCTTCTTAAGAAGGATTTGGCACCAACTTTTAATCGGGTTGGGCTAGAGAGAATACCATAGCTAATATATGTCGAGGGCTTATGCTGGACAGGCATGTGTTTGCAATATCTCGTTGCCTTTTCGTGATGACAGGAGGGAAAGATGAGGCACAGGGAGTGATTTTGCCCAGGTCACTCAGCGGTCGAGAAGTGGGGCTGATCTGTCCCTATCAGCCTGACTCCACAGCTGTGATCTCACCCACTGGTGTCCCTGGTGGTTGGAACTAGTTTAGTGACTCGGATGTGTCAGAGCCAACAGCCCTGCCAATCTTCTGAGCTTTTCCTTGGAGGTGACTGCTATAGTTTCTGCTCTCCCTTTCTATTTTCAGGATGAGAAGGATGAAGGGAGGCTGGGATTTGAGATTTCCAGTTAGGTTTCGTCCGCTAGAGCTCTGCCCCACGGTCTCTAGCTGTGGAGGAAGCTGGAAGAGGGAGTGTGTAGCTTTTCAACCTTTATAGTTGAATGAGTGAAAAGACAAGATTTGGACTTGGTTGTGGGGTGGCACAATTGAAAGGGTCTTCCACATGCCTGAATCTATGGAGGTCTCTCTTACTTAGATTTGAGATGGGTGCCAGGCAAAGGACACTCTCTTTCACTGAACATTACTGTTCCCTGTGGAAGGCTGAATAATGTCCTCCGTAGACATCCAGGTCTGTATCATGACAGAATGTCCTTGCATCCTTGTAGCCCTTCTATGGCAAAAGGGACTTCGAAGATGTCATTAAATTAAGGATACTGAGATGGGGAGATGGCCTGGATTATCCACTTGGGACCTAAATGGAATCACAGGTGCTCACCTGAGGGACAGCAGAGACTGGAGAGGCAGAGGTTAATGTGATGACGTGAAGCAAAATGATATGCTTCTGGTTTTGAAGTTGAAGAAGGGGTCCTACGCCAAGAAATGCAGCTAGAAAAGGAGCTAGAAAAGGCTGGAACAGATTTTCCCTGGGGGTCCCTGGAAGGAGTGTGATCTCGCTGACACTCTGATTTTTACCGAGTGAAACTGATATTGGGCTTCTGACCTCCAGAACTGTAAGAGAATACATGTGTGTTGTTTGAAGCTGCCAAGTTTGTGATAATTTCCTTGAGCAGCCTCTGGGTGCGTGCGTGTGTGTGTGTGAGAGAGAGAGAGAGAGAGAAAGAGAGAGACAGACAGACAGATGGCCAGAGATAGAGACATGGAAAGAAGTAGAAGGCAGGGCAGGGTGACCTGGAACTCGCCCCAACTAATGGAAGTTCTCTGTCCCGTGACATAGTTGCTTCATGTCTTTGCTCACAGCTATGGTCCTGAGTAATTAAAGCTGAGAAAACAGGGGGGGAATCCCATTAGATTCCATTAGGCCCTCGATACTACCCTGTGACATCTGTGGTAGTGAGATCTGAAAGAACAGAGCCTGGAACTTTTTCAAAGGCAGGAACTTTCATAGGTAAGTGGAAAGGGATTGGTTATGTACGTTGGATTTCTACTTTTCATTCCACCTGCACTCAAGTACGGGGTCTGTTGGCCAACAGGGCAGTACCGCAATGATGTCATCAGTTGTCAGAATGGGATTCTTCTCTCTGGTTTTTGCCGAGGTCCTAAAGGCAGAGAAGAGAGCCCACATTTCAGAGTGAGTGCCCCAGTCTCCCGTGCAGGACCAGCAGAAGAAGCGGATGAAAGCAAGTGTCAGAACCTTACCTGGAGGGGATCTAGGAGAGGGGCCAGAAGGAGGAATGACTTAGGAAAAGTCTGTGGGAGAGCAGTGGCCTTCTCTTCCCTCCTCCCATACCGCCTTCTTCTCAGCCTGAGAGGGGCTTCAAGAAGTCACCTGCAGATTTCCAGCTCTCCTGTGAAGTTGGTAGGGGCACAAAGGATGGATGTCGACCCTTTCTGAGGAGGCAGCTAGAGCTGTGTGCCTGGTAGCATGACACACACAGAAGGCTGTGCCAGGAGCCATCTTGCCCCCTCAGTAGGAGGACAGAAGGCATGAGTTTTCTTGTGGGGCATGAGGGTCTGTAATGGTGGGGGCAGTGGGGAGCTGACCAGAATGTGGGCAGGGAGCCCACGTGGTGTGACAACACAGGAGAGTCTGCGTGGGGGTCTGGTGGGGGCCCAGGAGCTGAGACGGTCAGGATGGACCAGCCAGTGGAGATAGCATCACTCATATCTGGGGCCTCGGTTAGAGGTCACCAGAAGGGGGCTCTCCGTGTTACCCACCAGTGGCCTCATGAGACAAAGAGCTGGGTTAATGTTGCCAAATGTTGGATGCTAGAGAAAAGAGCCATGCTCAGACTGTGTCCTTCCCCTCATGCTTCCTTCCTTGGGCCCGCTGCTGGACTCTGGGTCAGCAGGGAGGCCTGGGAGCATTAAGCAGGGAATGTGAGATCCAGTCCAGTGGACCTCCCCTACTTTATATTTATTTCTAGGCCAAACACAGTAACACAGCAGAGATGGAAAGGGACTTGAAATTAGGTAGGAGTTTGGAGTGTTGATTTTCATGTTTGAGTAGGCATTTATTTCCCCAAAGAAACTCTTCTTGTGCCTCAATCAAACTGAAAAAAAATGAAGGGAACTTTCAGAGATCTCCTCCAAGATGTTGGGAAGAATGAGCGTGCAGATGAGATTTGAATGAGTGAGCAAATGAAGAATCCGTTGTTTCCTACTTGACCCCTGTGGCGGATAGCTTGTGTCATTCCCCAAGTACAGCTGTTGTTGTCTGATTCCTGGTATGCCAAGGCAGAGTCCCTGGGTTGCTTTAGATTGAGTTCCGGATGATCTTTTAAAATGTACTTGGCCAGACTGAGTAAAGGTGAAACCTCTGTGCATGTTAGGGGTGGTGCTTTAGCCTCACGGCTTCCTTGGGTAACTCCATGTAAAGTAAGTCTGAGCATGATGAGCACTACCTGGGTCACTCTGACCTAGCTCCCCGCCAGCCCCCTCCCCCACAGCTGGCCTCATTCTCCCTCCTTTGCAAGAACACAGGCTCAAGGCCTTGAGTGCTCTGCTTCTGATGCCGTTAATGTGCTCAAGGCTACATTCAGCAAACATTACTTCCATCCTGCCTCCCACCTTCACTCCACCTTAACCCTTCTTCCACTCATCGCTTCAGGTGTCCTTTGGATACAACAGCAAGGATTGAAGTGAGCGTTGGCTGTGGGTAGGGGTCCTTTGTCAGAGCCGCAGCCTGGGTGGAAGATGAATTTCCCTTTCTGCTGTTGTTATGGGGACTTTGGCTGAAATGAAGGGATAATATGGGGGAAATGGAGGAGGTGGTCTGTATAAAAGGGGGGAGGGATCCATTTTTTGGTTCAAATTAAGGGTGCATCTCAGGGAAACACCGACTCCTCTGTACTTTTTAGAGGGGAAAAAAAAAAGAGATTGATTTAGTGAGTCATTTCTGAAATGCACTGAAACGTGCATTTGTAGGCTCCAAGCCGTGCGATGGATTGATCGGGACTCAATGCAGTTCAACAATGCTCGTTGAAGCAATCGCTGCTAAAAGGATACACTAGCAATGCTGAAAAGTGGAGGGTTGAATGGGTTTCAACTTCCTCAGCACTGAGCCAGAAACTCCTCATTTGTTTTCCTTTTCTGAGAATCACCTCATGCCATTCGGACAAGGTGACAGCCATGCCTGAAGAAGCTCTGTTAAGCCAATTTACCTCAGGAGACATGGTTTTTCCAACTCCACGGAGATTTCCAGGGACCAAATAACTGAGCTATTCTTTCAGAAGAGTCTGGGGGTAACCTGGTGACTCTATTTCCCCTCGGACCCCTCACACGCTGTGAATCTTGGCGAGCCATTTAACCTGATAGGTCTTCAGCGGCTTCACGTATAAATGGCAGAAAGCAGGCTTCAGCTGGAGGCCATGGGAGCAACAATTCTGATTTCATGTCTGTTACTGGCAAGTCAGTGTGGATACCTGGGTGGTTTTCACTGTACTGTGGTCTTGTGATGTCACAGATAAGCCTCAGTGACCGAGGCGGTCCGACCGGCAGGTTCTAGCCTTGGTATTTGAAGACAGACTCTCCAAGCTTTGACCACCTTGGTCATCTTGCCTCTTGCTGCCCTGACCAAAGTGCATGTAGATTCCTTACTCAAAGAAAAAGAGCTAAGAATACTTTCTTTTGGACTTAAAAAGTAAATCCTGGAGGGGTACCTGGCTGGCTTGGTTGGTGGAGCCTGAGGCTCTTGATCTTGGGATTGTGAGTTTGAGCCCCACGTTGGGTGTAGAGTTTACTTAAAATCTTGCAAAAAAAAATTAGATCCTGGATTTCTTGTTTGTAAGTATTGACTATTGCAATACAGTATTATAATATTTCTATTAATTCTTTAAAAGAATTATATAATCAGACTCAACTCATTATTTCTAGATAAGATATGAAGGCTATGTGTATTATTTGCTCTGTTTTATTGGACCTTTGGTTGTTTTCAAACATTATTTTGGGTGGAGGTGGATAAGGGAGGTGATTTTGCCTCCTTTCTTCTGCTGGGTGTTATCACGTGTGCCAAGAGAGAGATAAAACATGACTCCCATTTTAAAACACGGACAAGAGAGTTGGAGGTCACACATATGAACCAAAGTTTGACAATGTAGAAAGGAGGCTCCTCACCAATACACCTGATGCTCCCAGGTGTGGAGGGCCCAGGTGAGGACTGGTTGGTATGTGAGCAGGTAGGGACGTTCTTGATAACCTGTCTCTCACCAATACACATGAAGCTCCCAGGTGTGCAGGGCCCAGGTGAGGACTGATTGGTACGTGAGCAGGTAGAGACATTCTTGATAACCTGCGTCACTATATATGGTAATGGATTTGCTTGCAAAACCTGGTTTCCTCTGTCACTCTACTCACTAACAGTGTCTGGTCTTCTGGGTCGGTTCAGTCTAAGAGTCTCTGCATTTTGAGTCTCCATGACCCTCTCTGTGCCCCAAATTACCCTAAACTTCATGGGGGGAATTGTTATATCCCTGATTCCTCCTCCAGTTATCTCTCTTACCAAATGTCTATAAGCCCCATGAAAGGTCAGATCTCTCTTGCTTACTATTATTTTCCCAGTGACTGGCATTTATTGATTGAAGTACTTATTGGTTGAAAACAATCATTGATAATTTAATAATATGCTACTCTTGAAAGACTACTGGAAAGTTTCCAGAGTAGGTTTAATGATTTTCTTCAACTTGGCCCCTCTGTACTTACATTTCCCTTCTCCCATCGTAGATTGAACATATTAGATGCTGTTTATTAATTCAACAGAAAAGGATTTTGCATCATCATTGTTATGTATCAGGAGTGGTTCTGGGTTCAGAGTTTAAAGGGGTGAACAAGAGACAAGAAAACCCTTGCTGTCCTGGAGAACAGGAGGAGATAGAAAGCTAAGCAAAGAAATAAACAAGAACATTTTATGCATGCATGTATGTATTTAGGGCATTTTAGATAGTTCTGTTGCTTAAAAACACAGGCAGCATGCTGTTCTGGAGATTGAGTGGTGTGGGAAGGCCTGAGGAGGGAATGTTTGCCCCCTGAAAGATGGGGAGGAGCCAGCCATGTAAATAGCCTGGAGTGGGGTAAGGTGGGGAGACAGTTTAGGCAAAGACAGAGGTCCAGAGATAGGGACAGGCGTGTCATATTTAAGAACCAGAGGGAAAGCCCAAGTGGCTTGCGAGGAAGTGAGTGAGAATGAGTTCAATAATATGAAGCTGGAGTAGGAGGTAGAGGTGAGCTCATATAGGCCATACAGAGCAGGAAACCAAAGGCGCACTAAAATTGGGTTCTTTGGAGAGGGTTTTGATGTGGGCAGGGTTTAGGAAAAGCAACAAGGATCAGTGCAGTACCCCAGGGCTGGTGAAGGGGGGTGGGCAAAGGGGAGAGAGCAGTTCCTGACTGAACCAGCAGGGAGTTAGCTGGGGGGAAGCCATCCCTTCATTGGCCTCCATGTCCCAGAGTTCCTGAAGCTGCCCTCCATGGGCCACAGCAATCAGAAGCAGGAAGGCAAGGGAGCCCAATGTTGCAGGGCAAAGGATGAGCCCACTGTGGTAGAGACGAGAGTGCAGCTCACCCTGCTGACAAATTTGGATTTTCATCCCATGCATAATGGAAAGCCTCTGGGAGATCCTGACAAGGGGAATGACACAGTCTGATGTCTTTTGAAGACTTGACTGCAGCTGCTGTAGGGAGACTGGACTGGAAGTGTAGACCCGCAGCAGGCTGCCCTGTTATGAGACCCACGCTGTGGCCCATGGCTGCCACCCCACTTGGCCCAGCAGGATTCAGTCACTGTAAGTGGCTCCTGGCCCTCCCCGAAGTGGCAAAGCTGGATGAGCGGTTGCTCAGGTCCATCGGTGATGTTACATGCTGGGGTGTCGCCTGACATTCCTGAGACGTAGTCGCACAGCTCTGTGGGACACTGACCACAGCACTCTTTCTAACGTGCAGTTTGGTCTGAAACTGGACACTGGGTCGACTTGCCAAGGTGGTCCTCTCTCACGTTGGGCTGCCCTCCGTGCTATGTGTCACTCCACGAGGGGTGCTCTCTGGGCTTGCGCGGCAGAGTGTCTGGGGGAGGAGCTCAGTGGGGAGGGTCTTCTCCAGCAGGAGGGACTGTGTGTGAAGGTCTTTGCTCTTGTTTCTGTTTATGGCATCAGGATACTCCTGGCCATGCCTCAGGTCTTCTCTCGCTAAATTGGGCTTTAGTAAAGGAAGATTGTGTCTGAAAGAAATTTTTTGGAGAAAACATTGTAATAGGTTGGCCATCTTGGGGAGAGAGTATATATTATGTATATGCGTCCATGTGTATGTTTATGAGGAACAGGGAGGGTAGAGGAAGGGAGGGACAGAAGAAGAAGAAGAGAGGAACTGAGAGGTGTTGACAACCATTAGATGAGTTCAGCTTACCTTCCAAAACTGTTTTGTAGAAAATGTTCTAAGGTGTGCTCTGCCCAAATTGAGGATAATGATAAAAATTCTTGAAATTTAAAAAACAACGCACAGTTAAAACTTTCCCCTCTTTTTGTGTTACAAGCGTTGGACCTATTAGTCTGAAACGCTGAGATTCTGTACATAGTTTGTGTTGCTATCTATAGCTCTGATTTTAAGTGAGGGTCACCCCAAAAATCTACAGGAAGAGTGTTCTTGAGTCAAAAAGCAGCCTGACTTTTGACCCCATCATAAGTCTTGGGCTATCCTAATGTGATTGGAGCCTTGAAGTTTGAATAGTCTATTTTTATTGCCAAATAGAATTTTGATAACATGGTAAGGTATAGAAAAAAGTGGCTCGAGTTTTTCATTTATTTATTTTTTAGTTTTTAAAGATTTTATTTATTTGAAAGAGAGAAACACAGTGAGAGAGGGACACACAAGCAGGAGGAGTGAGAGAGGGAGAAGCAGGCTTCCCACAGAGCAGGGTGCCCGATGTGGGGCTCTATCCCAGGACCCTGGGATCATGACCCGAGCCGAAGGCAGACGCTTAACGACTGAGCCACCCAGGTGCCCCAGTTTTTCAGTTATTTTTAAAAGACATTTTAAAAGACAGGTTATAGTTTTCTATATTGGAATTACTAACGAATAAGCCAAATGTTAATGACAGATAATAATTTAATACTTTGTTACAGGTGTATTGATCTAAATTGCCCAAGAAACTTTGAATCGTTAGTTAGTATTCAAGGGATGGCTATCATGTAATGAGATGGCTTTTAACAAACTCATTAAAACCCATTCAATTGACAAAAAATAAATTGAATGTGCACTATTTGTAAGGCAAGCTAAGGAAACTAAAATGCATAAGGCATAGTCTCTGCCCCCAAGGAGCTGATGTATTGTGATAATTTTGCATTTCACTACAATCACCTTGGGAAGCTATCACTGTTTTCAATGAGATCATCCCTGCTAAAGGTCTAGGAACTCTTTCGGAATTGGCTTTAGAGCCAGTTTAACACCGGTGTGTGTGTTTGTGTGCGTGCGTGCGCGCTTGCACGTGCGCACGCACGCACACACACATGCAGGAATGTGCATTAACACTACTTTCTTTAGAACATGGTTTAGCAAAATACGACCTGCGTTAAATCCAGCCTGACCACCTGCTTGGTATGATTCCAGAGCTAATAATGGTTCTTACATTTTTAAATGGTTGAAAAATAATCAAAAGAAAGATAATATATTGTGACACATGAAAATTACATAAAATTCACATTCTGCTATTCATAAATAATGTTTTTGTTGGAATGTAGCTATGTTTATTCATTTACATACTGTTTATGGCTGCTTTCATGCTACAACGACAGAGGTGAGTGGTTTTGACAGAGACCATATGGCCCTATGCCTAAAATATTTATTATGTGGTCCTTTGCAGAATCATGTTTTTAGGATCATATCTAATTTTTTTTTTGTTTTTTTGTTTTTTGTTTTTTTTAAAGATTCTCCAGTTAGGTCCTCTACCTTCTTTCAAAGACTTGACTCTGAATTACTCTTTCACTCTTTTCTAGTTTTCAAAGAACTTTTCACAGAGATGAAAGATTTCTTATCATTTTATGGACATACAGGAGACTCTTGTTCAGGTTTTAAAGTCATCTCCAAAAAGTTCCCAGATACCGTGTGCAATGGTCACGTTGTTACGACACTGAAGGGGGTACGTCCCTGAGGCCATTAGAAGCTAAGGAATATGGAGAAGGAAAAACCACCTCAATAGTCCCTCAAGAAGACCTCAAAGAGAAACAGAACAGTGTCCAGGTACAATAGAAACATGAGTCCACTCTCTTCGCCTGAGTGTGTCTCTGCCTCTCTGGTGTGTTCACTGTGACTCTCTCCTTCCGAGGATATCGACTGCCCCCACTCTCTCCTAATATGCCCTACCACATGGCCTCTCTTTATGGGTTGCTTCCATTGTCTCATTGCTTTGGTTTCTTGTCTGTGGGTATCTTATATCCCTCCTTCTTGGTGTCTCACATTCAGTCACTCTAGGAGAGAGGATCTTAATGGGTCTGTCAGTCACTACTCTGTCAAGTATGCCTTTGACACACAGTGTTTGACCTAGGTCCCTCCCGGAGAGTGGAGCAGTCCTCCTTGTTGGGCAGGGAGAAAAAGCAGGCCTGATTAGTGACTTGTTGCCACCATTTGGAAAATGTTTGTTCTTAGTCATCTGTTGATCTGTTGGTCCCTAATGTGCACTGGTATATGATGTCCAGGCATTAGGGATACTGCTCAAATGACAGGTGTCCTCCTCATTATTGAACTCAACAGCCAGTGCGTATCAACTTGGTGAATCAATATGGTGGAGAAATGCTTGCTATAGCCCAGTCACTCGGAGGTGACTACACAGTATTGCAAGAGGAAAAGAAACGCAGATCTTATTGGATGTTATCCAGGTCAGCTGAAAGGAGGAGAGTAATTCAGGCTGAGATGAGTATAAAATACTCCATAACAGCCAGCCTGTGACCCTTAAACTGGGATCCCAGGATGGCCTAACCCAAGCCTACTTACATATCTGCAATTTTACATCTCTGCAACAAAAATTTGATTTTTAGTGACTTCATTGGAATATGCAGAGGTCCTCATTTGAGATCAAGTAATTCGAACCTTTAAAATAAACCATTTGTACTTTAAAACTCCAGACCTATTTACCGTCTCCTGGACCCTCATCCCTCTCTTCATGTGTTCTCATTGTTACTTGTACCTTTTCTCTCACAGTTTTATTTAACCATTTTATATAAAGTCAGAGTAAACCAGAGGAAAATAGAGCACTCATTCCAGAGACAGTTTGCTTTGTTCCAGACAAGGGTCTAGGACACACAGAAATGAGAGTGACCTCAACCCCTTAGAGATGCACCCAGTGACTCTGCAGACGTAAAAATCCCTGCTTATTTATTTCCCTGTGACAGCCACATCTGCCTCTCTGGAACATTTGGGCCACTTCACTGGCATAGGTGGGATTCTCTCTGGAGGACTTAGCTCTTTTCAATGCCAGGTTGACTTTGTCTGCCTAGAACTTGGATTGCTTGCTCTGGGAAGCAAAGGAGGTGAAGGTGGGGGCCATAAAAACCGTGACCTTGGTATATCTTAGGACCAGGTAGCTCTAACTGGGTAACTTGGGCAATATTAAAGGTGGAGATCCACCAGGATTACTTGCATATTAGGAATTAAGGATTAACGGTCGTAGAGGAAGATATGTATATTTTGGGAAGGGTGTGGAAAGAGATTCTTTGTGCATTCTTTTATGAATTTTATTTATTTATGTATTTATTTGTTGAGCAAGAACACAAGCAGGGAGGGGCAGTGGGAGGAGGAGAGAGAGAGAGAGAATCTTTTTTTTTTTTTAAGATTTTATTTATTTGACAGAAAGATATCACAAGTCGGCTGAGAGGCAAGCAGAAAGGAGGAAGCAGTCTCCCTGCTGAGCAGAGAGCCTGATGCAGGGCTTGATCCCAGGACCCTGAGATCATGACCTGAGCTGAAGGCAGAGGCTTTAACCCACTGAGCCACCCAGGTGCCCGAGAGTGAGAATCTTAAGCAGGCTCCGATTCAGGGCTTGGATCTCACGACCCTGAGATCATGACCTGAGCCATATCGAGAGCCTAACCCTTAACCAACTGAGCCACCCAGGCTTCTGTGAGTTTTAATGTAACTGTTATTGTTTCCCTTTTTAGTGTTCTCCCTGCCAGTGATCTCCCCTTTGCCATCAAATGGCCTGAATTATCTCAAACACGAGTGAACTTTGAGTAGCTGGTACCAATTGACTAAACCCCACAACGTTATCCCCATGGCTGTACCTGTTTGTGTCTGGAGGAACATGGTGGGAGGCAGCTGTTGTGGTAAAGCCGGATCCCTGGCCTGAAACACAGCTCACCAGCATGATGGGTGGAGTTAATGAACCCATCCAGATAAGAGAGAGAAGCGAGAAGCACATTTCAGAGCTCCAGACAGTTTTGAGCATCAGGATCATTTTAGAGGGAGTAAGATATTTTGAAATTACTCAGTGATCGCTATTAAAGTGGTAACAGCTGGTACCAACTTGACAAATCAAGGAATTTTATACGAAAGACAAAGTGCACATGTCCTGCAAAACCCAGCCAGGCTAATATTATCAGGGATTATAGCAAAAGCACTTGCTGCTGTCGAGTCCACACACAGCCTTGTTGACCTTTTTTAAATGGATTGAAAATAAGTTTAGCAAAACCCAGCAAAATATATTGAAAGGTAGGCTGGAGATGAACAGTGGGAGGTCTGAGCAATTGTACTAAACCAGCCAATCGGCAGTAATTGGTAAGTGGCCTTCTCCCTTGAGAACCCTGAGAATCTGGGGACAGATGTGGTCGCCCACTGGTAAGCTTGCATGTGCATTGCTTGGAGGGCACATTATTGACTGTTTTTTCCCTTTTTTGGTCGGTATTTCTCCCTTGGGCATTAATAATAATGCCCATGAATCTGAACCTCGTGACTGATAAATGTTCTTTGGCCTTGGCAATAAGTGTTCAGCTTTGCTTCAATATTTATTTTCTGTCAGTGCCTTGGCCTTGATGTACTGAGGTGTCTCTCTTGCAGCCCAAGACCATTATCTGGACAGCACACTTCCATTTCCTTGAACATTATCTCTTAAATACTTTGCACCGAAAAGAACCTTTCTGAGGAGATTAAGCTATTAAGTTTAAAATTTTATTTTTTATTAAGTTAAAATCCTTCTTGGGGGACACCAAGGTGGCTCAGTTGGTTAAGAGTCTACCTCCGGCTTAGGTCATGATCCCAGGGTCCTGGGATCGAGTCCTGCATTGGGCTTCCTGCTCAGCAGGAAATCTCTTTCTCCCTCTCCCCTTGCTCCTCCCCCCTGCTCATGCTCTCTTTCTCTCTCTTTCTCCTTCTATCAGATAAATAATAAAATCTTTTAAAAAAACAACTTAAGCTTTAATAAAAAAAATCTTTCTTGGAGGGCCATAAGCAATTTTTTCAGTAGATTCCAGTTCAGTCCTTGCTGTTTGCCTTTCCTATGTCAGGAACACACACCAAGACTGTCTTCTGCTGGTACTTGGATACAATTCTTTAATCAGTGATCACTTGACTTTTCCTCTCCCCACCCTCAGCCAGAAAAAACAATTTAATTAGGTCCACTGGTACGACATTCATTTCTCAACTGTGAGACTGAGCCCACTTCTTTGCCTGAGCACAGAGCTCACAGAATTCCGAGTGACCCCCCGCCCCAGGACATTCCCCTCCAAGGGCAATGGGGCCAGGCCTTGCAGAGGAAATGGGATGCAGACGGCCTCCTCTTTCTCTGTGGCTCAGTAACGAGGCCCGTTATTTACAGTGCCCTCTCTGCTCACTGACTCTGTTAGCGTTTTTTCTTTTCAATTTGGATCCTGGCCCGCATTGTACCCCTCTCATGAAGCACGTGCCATTACGATTTTAAAATAATGGGAAGAACACTACGGCACCGCTCGCTGGTGATACAACTCTCAAACTGTCTACAGATTGCCGAGTAAGTGAAATGTTTTGACAGAGAGAAATATGTGTTGTCAACATTGCTTTACCCATGGTTGAGAAGGGAAATTGAAACTGTACTTCAGCGGGGTTCAGATGTTGATGACTAGAATGATCTCCTCAAAACAAATGACTACAGACCATTTTGTTTTCCTTTATGCCTCATTCTTCTCTAATGAAATGCCCAATTAAAAACAGAGCTCATGTGCTTTAAAAAAAGGCTTAGGAAGGATTCTGGGAAGGCGCTGTGACAGGAGCCATCCTTCATCATGGGAGAAAATCATAGCGCCATTGTGAAGAATCAGTCTGTGTTGTGACCTCCAGTGTCCTGTGCAGAGATTTTAAAGGAGACTCAGAATAAGGGTAACCTTTTAAAGGTAGAAGATTGTGTGTGTATTTGTGTGTGTGTGTGTGTGTGTGAGAGAGAGAGAGAGAGAGAGAGAGAGAGAGAGGGAGAGAGAGAGAGAGAGAGAGAGAGAAAGAGAAAGAGAGAGAGATGGGGGTTGGGGGGAGAGATGTGAATTATTTGTGATACATGAACTAGCAAGACACTGGGTAGAAATAGGAAAAAAAAATCTCCAGTAGAGTGATATGTTTAGGACAACTTGAGAATTTATCTCTGGGATTAAGTGGAATGTGGAACTGTGCAGCTGTGTGTTGTCTCCTCTCGAAATGAGTTTCTCTCTGTTTCCCTGGCAGGCGTGTTCTTGTTAAGAGCTTGTTCGTAGTGGGAACATGGGTAGCTCCCGGAGCCCCACTGACCATTATCTTCCCATTCAGGTCGGCATTGTGGAAGCAGCTCTCTATTTTCTGGCTTAGAGAACATTTTTGATAAGAGAAAATGTTGACAACTTGGCCTTTCTTGAGACTCACTGAGGAGACATTTCTTCTTGTCAGTCTCCTTTCATGGGCTGAGCAGGAGAAAGGAAAGGGGGCATTGCTTTGGGGAATAACCTTGACTTTCAATGGGCATTCAACAACCAGGATTTTCTTGAACACCTACCACATGCAGGGGTATATGCTAGTCATTGCAGGTCATGCAAAGAGGAATGAATCTAGATTCCTGTTTTTAAGTAGGTCCGTATATTCTTATTTAAAAAATTGATGGACTAATTGGAAAGGCTATAAAATGGGCACAGATAAAGTAATAAGGGGACTTGTATGAATTGGATGTCCTGTGGCTCACTCTGCAGGTTCTGGCATTAGGCACACCTGAACTTGAACATTGACTCTACCACCTACTCCCCATGACATTGGTGGGCACAGTATACTTTAAGCTAAGTGTCCATTTTTCTCCTTGGTCAAATGAGGATAATGATACCGACCTTGTAGGGTTGCTGGGATGTGTAAATGAGATCCCAAGAACACAGTGTCTCGAGCAATGCCTGGGACAGATGAGTTTGCCTGGCATGCCAGCTTTCTCCCTCTGACTTCATGCCATTCTCCATTCCCTGGCAGTCAGGCTGGTGCCTGTCACAGATCTGCCCTAAACTCCAGAAGTGATTTACTGGTGTTATGATGACGTCTTCTGCAGTGTCACAGCTCTGCAAAAATAAAGAAATCCAGCACGGGGGGAGTAAGCAGATAATAGGATGGTTTTCTGAACACTGCCTTTCCAAGGTTTATAAGGCCAAGGGAGTCTTGTCCCAATCAAAGGACAGTCACACAGGGGAGGCATGGTGGACATACGTCCTTGCACCAGTATCCTGACCTTTCTCTCTCCAGGAACACGGCAGTGTTACACACGTCTTTCCCCTTGGAAATTAAGCATTCCCTGTGACTTGCTGTGGACAGTGACAGGGGAGCAGAAGTGACTTGTGTCACTTCCGGGAGGGGGCCCTGGAAGATTCCATTCTTGCCACCACCATGATAGTGGAAACACAGGTTGAGGTGGAGCTTGTTTCAGCCCAGGCCCATGAGATACTGCAGGGAGCAGGATCCCTCTGACAATCCATGTGAAACCTAAAGTGTGAGTGAGAACCTAACTTTTGCCACCTTGCACCCCAGAGGCTTTGGGCTTGTTTCTTCATTGGCTGCTTAGACTGAGGAGATTGCGTGCAGATTCCAGTAATGCTGCATTTGCTCAAAACATTTCAGTGCCTCCTTGGGCGGAACCACTTTCAGGGGCAGTATCAGACAACCACAGCATCCGAGTAAGACCGTATTTGCGCTCCACCCCATGGCAGTATCCCCTGGCTTCCTCCTCCACTTTCTTCATTAGAGTTGATGGATGGTCGCCACCGTGAAGGAGAGATAGGGCACCACTGAGTGACTGGAACGAATGCGCCTTCGGAAGCAATGGTGAACAAGGCCTGGGTGGGAGTGCAGCGTACAGAGGCAGCTCACCCAGGGTGCGGGCAGTAAGAGGGGTTTGTTTATAGAAAATGTAAAAATAATAGAACCGATGAAGATGCAGTCTGCTTTTTATTATCACTGCAAATGTGCAATTCTAAGCAACATTAAGGACAAGTACTCCTCTCCTCTGTGCTCCCACTTTCACGCTTTCTCACGCACCTGCTCAAAAGCAATGACAAAAATT
This sequence comes from Ailurus styani, assembly GCA_002007465.1. NCBI lineage: Eukaryota > Metazoa > Chordata > Mammalia > Carnivora > Ailuridae > Ailurus > Ailurus styani. The sequence continues at coordinate 1,251,482 of LNAC01000462.1, forward strand.
GTGAGCAACAGAAATGTGATGGGAACATGTTGTCCCCACTACAGAGTGTTTTGAAAGTGATAATATTCTTTTGGGATATTTACCTAAAAGAAAAAAGAGAAGTCATTTCACTGTGTCCTTGCCATTCGTTTATGAATTGGAATGTTGGTTTATGAATTTGGTCTAGCTGTATGTTCATTTGTCTGCATCCTACTCTTGGCATGTTCAGATCTGTGAGGGCAGGGCTGGGCCTCCTTCCTCCTTAGGTGTCCATAGGGTCTGACCAGTGCTGACCAGAAAATTGGGCCCCCATATATGATGGATGTCTCAAATTATATTAGCAGCAAAAACAGTGTTTTCCTTTTTTTTTTTTTTTTTTTTTAAATCGCTCATGCCTACAAGGGGCAGGCCCTAGACCACTCCTTTGATGGACCTTCCTGTTGTTGCAGCTGAAACTCTTCAGGACTCTGCTCTTTGGAGAGAGATGTATTCCAGCTGCTGGAGCTAACAAAGATCCATAACTGTCATTTATACCCACATGAGACAGTGTACATGCCCACCTACGAAGGAAAATCAAGAGCAGATGACTCCTCTTTGTCCATACAGATGCCCAGGATTGCTCTTCATGGATATCACTGTTTTCTTCATGTTCTTTGCACACCCTGTGATTTGCATGCAGTGAAGATTAAGATTTGTCTCAGGAACCATACTCTTCCTAAGTGAGAGTCTTTAGTGCAGGCAGGGCTCTACAGGAGCTAGGAAGGGGAATAGACTGAAGAGAAGCTTGAGTGTTGGCTGGTGACTCCAGTCTTCAGTTTTGGAAAGTGTCAGTGAATAGAACACTGGTGAACATAGTGACTAGGATCAACCTACAATAATCAGTAACGGTGGACTGGTCCTGAATACCAGGTCAGAGTGAACTTGGCCTTGGAAAGAAAGGTTACTCTTCTCAGCTCTCACAGTTTTATGAACAATTTATGATCATGGAAGTGGGGATTTGGGGAGGCTTGGGCATGAGACAGAGACTTTCTACCATTTTGCACGCCCACCTTAATGTTTTCTGGCTCAGAGGCTAATGTTAAAGGGAACATGTGTAACCACTGTCATGTTTGGAGTCTATCCCATCTTCCAAGGGACCTTCCAGATGGTGAGTGGCCCTGGGTAGACCTGAGAGCTGGAACAGGTCTCCAGGGCCGGGTGGATGTCATCTAGAACTGTAAGATACGTGGCCCAGGTTCTGGGATCATGACTTGGGGAAAAGGGAGACAACCCAGGAATTTTCATTTCTGATTTTTCCAGAAAAATGTACAGTCATTTTGAGCTCCTGAGATGAGACAGTAGAGCATGAAGAAGCTGGTAAATATGCCTACTTCTCTGCTGCAAGCTCTCTTCACTAGAGTTTGCATTAAGGATGTGGTTGACCAGTGTGTAAGTGCTTCTGAACTTGTAGGCTTGACATGAGCTAGAAATGAAAGAGGTGGCCAAGGGTTGGCTTTCTTTCTGCTCCCCGAGAAAATTTCTGGACTTTTTTCACTGTCTTCTCTGGAAAGGACACCTGAGTGGGCAACCCAGAACTGACGCCGAGTGAAGCAAGGATACCCGACAGAATGTCTGAGTTTAAAAAAAAATAATTCTTGCTTTCGGAGATGTTGTGTATGTATTAGATTTCTAACACATACTGGAGCATAAGTGAATTGGGGAACCGTCATTTTCTTTATAGGAAGTCTTTGAGTAAATTGCAACATGATCTCATTTGTTCTCCCTCATTTGCCATTTGTTATTCGGACAATAAAAAAGAATACAACTCCAAGCATGACCTTGGGCAGGTCACTGAACAATTTTAAGCCTGTGGTCTATGAAATTTCAGAGTTGGACTGGGCAACTTCTGAGGTCCCTGCTAGCCCCAGAAGCCCGTGCCCTGGATGCAGCAGGGAGAGCCATCCCAGGCGAAGCTCTGTGTGCCTCCCCACACATCCTTCCCTTCTCATGGCTTACATTTCCCTTGGCGGCGCAGTCATGCTCTTTTCTATAGGCAGGACTTCCACTAGCGTTTTTCTCTTTTAGCTCTAAAGCCACATTTTAGACTTTGCAAGAAGTATTCTGGAGAAAGCGGAACAATTAGAAACTACACGGAAACATTTTTAGCCCTGTGCATTCCCAAACCCACTCCCTTTGTCTCTTCTTTGTCCCAGGATTTAGGTGGCTTGTTTCTCTGGCTTTCATCAAGTATCTTTTTCCCCTCCCATTCCAAATAAGCTCTGTTTCCTTTTCCCTGGCTAGATGAAAACCCATGTCCCCTGCTCTTCCCGGTATCAACCCAACTACGTTGGTATCAGGGTTTGTGTTCCTCTAGGCTGTTGATTTCAAAGGAGGGTTTGGAGACAGGGGGATGAAAAACAAGCTTCAGTTCCGCTTCAGATCTCTCCCACACAACTGTGTATTATTTCTGAAAACCCATTGGAAAGTAGACCGTTTCCCTCCCTTACTCAGCTCCAAATCAAGAAGTGGCACATAATGTATTGGTGTGTTTATTATGCATCATTTTGCTGCTGACACCAGGGCCATCAAATATTGGGAAATTTACAGCCAGGGAGGTCCAGCCATCATGCTGCAGTGAAGGGCAAAGTATTCTGTTATTCATCTCCAGCTCCGGACCTTTATGGTCAGACAGCGAGCAGTATACTTATCAAAGTCAAAATAACCTTCACTTTAGAAAACACACTTGTCTTTAATTGCTGGAATAAGGATGCAAAAACAGCTTCCGTCTTGATCTTAGAAGGAAGGCTGCATCGATGTAAGTTTTGAGTGTTGTGTGATTTGCCAGTAGCAGTGTGCTCAATTAAGTTTTAACTCACCAATTATGTGTATATTATACTAGAGGAGTGGAAACACTTTTGGAGTTAAAAATATTTATATAGTCTAAATACATTTTATACTTATATGTACATAATTGTGGTGTGCATGTACATACTAACGATATATATATTTATGTTATGCATTGTTTTCTTTTGAGTCAAAGTTAATGCCAAGAGTTCTCCTTCTCTGCCTTGGCCCATAGCAAGTAAGAGTCTGGGTACTAGAGGGTAGAAGAATCGGAGTTTGAATCTCTGACTCCCTCTGTGACATAGGCATAGGCCCCCATTTACTCTTCTATGACATGGTGGTAATGATAACAATACCTACTGTATGATCACATTCCACAGGTGTTTGAAAGATTAAATGAGGGTGCCTGGGTGGCTCAGTTGGTTAAGTGTCTGCCTAGGGCTCAGGTCATGAGCCCAGGGTCCTGGGATCAAGTCCCACCTTGGGCTCCCTATGGAGCAGGGAGCCTGCTTCTCCCTCTGCCTGCTGCTCCCTCTGCTTGTGCTCTCCCTGTCTTTCTCTCTCTTTTTATGACAAATAAATAAATAAAATCTTTAAAAAAATTATATTAGATCGCATGTATGGAAGAATGCTTAGTATATTGCCTGATCCATTTTAAGAACTTGAAGAATATTTGCCATGATTAGTACTCTTCTCCCGCCCGCTATTGTTAAGTATTCCTTAGAAAATACACATTGCCAAGTCCCTTATATAGAGGAGGCAAGAAGGAAATGTTATTCCGACTTTACACATTTGTATACATATATGCATATGTATGTATATTTTGGTACTTAATGGTCCTTGAGAAGCATATGATTTTGGGAACCTCACTGAGATGACTCTGAAAACCCAGCCAAGCTGTGAAAATAATTCTTGGTTGATAAGGCATTTGTGCTCACCTATTGTCTTGCCTACCCTTCTGAAAAGGTGTTACTGTTTAGAGTTAGTGTAATCTGTAGAGTGGCCATCTGAACACATAAGGGTAGGGATGGTGGAAATAGGCAGATTCTGGAATGCAGTACCTTATGCCTACGAATCCCGGTGTGGCCAAATGTAAATGACAAAACTCAGTTAGAAGATAAACTCTCAATGCACTTCTGGGAAGGACCAGGAGAATCTGTGGAATGTGATCACTCTTCCTAGCTGAGAGCTGGAGGCAACACTAATTGACAAACATTCTCTGAACAGTCAAGTCAGAGTGACAGCCTTTGCTTTCTTGGGTGTCAGAATTCCTTTGTGATGATGGTAGGTGAGTTGTTGGTTGGTGACTTGGAGAAATAGACTTGAGAAATAGCAGGAAAGAAAATGGCTGGCCATTTTAATTATAGACAGTTGGTCTGAGAGTTTTCTGTTGTCATTTTTTTCTGGTTTTTATTTATTTTTTTGTATTGCTGTAAGATGAAATTTAGTCAAGTTAATGGGCTATAATTTCAGACCACTAATCTATTCAGAAATCATAAGACAAGCAATAGATGACCCTATTTGAAATGAAAATTATAGTTTGAGTATATATGTGTTTCTTTTCTGTCTTTCTTCAGACTAAGTAGAGTGGACAAGTAGAACTATTAGAATCTGCTCATGATTCATCTCTCTCTTTCTTTCCCTCTCATACACACACGCTCGCACACACCCTCTCTCTCTCTCTCTCTCTCTCTCTCTCTCTCTCTCTCTCTCTCACTCTAAAAACACAGGACAGAAGTCTTACCCAGATCTGCTTGAAAGTTCCCATTCAGGCTACACATGTATTTCATAAACAGTGCTTGGCTTTCATAAGAACCACCGTTCAGAGAAGAGGAACCATAATACATGTTAATAAGTGAAGAAAGCTTTTGGGAAAGACCATAAAACCTTGGCGGCCATAAACTCTGGAAATGGATTCCAGAATGAAAGTACTCTGAAAGCCCAGTATGCAGGCTAAGTGTGTGTGGGGCCGAGTCAATAAAGTTTTTTGTCCTGAATTGCAAAATACAGTTGGTGCATTGTCTCCTGAGTTCTTCTACCTCTTCTCTGCCTTTTAACCTACTTGTTGCTTTGTGAGGGTGACTGTGCAATTGTAAGAGAGAATATAAAATTTAATGAAATGGGAACATTTTGGCTGGATACATTTTTTAAAAAAAGGATCACTATAGATATTAAAGAGGTGTCTTGGCTAGCATTTTGGACTGATCAAGAAAACAGTCATCAAATTAGTGCGCTCCTCTTCAGAGCCACAGATCTCTCCAGAAGGTTCTGCCTTGTGGACACAGCTGTCTCGTGGGGCTGAAGGGGAAGCCCACCTCCGGCTTATCTTGGGTATAGTCTGGAAGCCTAGAAACGATTCTGTATGAGGGTCAGGTTTCCCAGGGGCCTCCCTCTGTCCTGACATCATGATCTTAAAAGCACATCTGTTTTCACCATCTTTGTAAGGCCACGAACCACTCTGGAGTGCTAGTCACCCGCTTTACAGCTCCACCCCGGGTTCCCTCTAGAGTTTCTGCCAAGCTCTGGGGGTCCCACCTAGGCCTCCCACCGTGTGGCCACAGCGCATGTGTTTCCTGAGTGAACTCAGGGCTGCTGTCTGTGTGCACATTTTCAGTCTATAAATCGTCCGCATTCCTCTGCCTGTTTGTGAGGCCTCCAGCCAGTGCTGTATTGTTTGTGAGAGAGCTGAGCACTCCTGCCTGGACCGTGCGGTGAAACCTCCGGTTACTGAATGGGAACAGGCTGTGCCTTGTACGGGGTGGGGCCCAGGCCCTTTGTGTGCAGATGAGTTTGGTTGCCCTTGACTTTGGGGTGTGTGACCGCTCTGCCTCACCTCTGGAAGGTGGCAATGTATTTATTCTGTTTCAGGCTTAATGGAGTCACAGCCACTATTTTCTTTTTTTCTTTTTTTTTTTTTTTCACTCCAGTATGATGATTGGGCTTCTCAAGGTTGGCAGCACCAGAGGCGAAACCATCTCCTATAGGAAGTCTAGCCGTGGCTTTAATAAAGAGTTGACCATTGTGGATGATGAGTCCTTGGAGTCAGGAGAGCAAAATGTCACTTGTATTGGTTTTAATCACATGATTCCTTTTTCCCCTGGGATTTTAACAGTTGTAACATTTCTCACATTTAAAATTCTGAAAAAAGGCAAAGTCATGGGAGAAGCTATAGAGTTGGAGAGGAAGAAATAGAGCAGATCAAATGCTGAGTGGTAACGTGTCACATCATAAATATTAGGACAAGAAGTTAGTGGAAGTGGGGTTATGGGTACTAGTAAGGAGAAACGGAGGGATCCCTGCTTTGGATTTCTCACTTAGGCATAGAGATGGTATTTGGGCAACCTCAGGAGGGTAAGGGGAGGGTGGAATATCCTAGAACCATGAACAGAATGCCTATTGCTGCTGAGCGAGTCAGTAGAGTTCCTCTTCTTCATTTAACACATCTTTATGGACTGCTTATTCTGTGCCAGGGATTGTCCCCTGGAGGTACTAGCTTGTCATCATTAGTCACATCTACATCTTTATTAAATGCTTCCATCCGTCCCTGCTTGCTAGGTGTTCCAAGGGAGTTAACCGGAGTCAGCAGCGGCCTCCTGGAATTCTGCGGGAAAGACAAGATGCATATGCTGCTTCTATTACAGTGTTCTGTGTTGGGAAATGAGCAGTTTTGCATTGTTATGCAAACACCAAGGTAATAGAATGTGTATAAATTACAGTAAGTACAATTACTCACAGGAAAATTTGTTGGCACTTAGTCATGTTATTGTGTTCACTGCAGATTATAGCTTGTTACTTTCTGTTCCTCTAATATACTTTACCCACTTAAGATTTGAAATAGAAATGAAATGCTGGTGTATCATCATTTTGCCAGAAAGATATATATGTGTCTTCTGTTGCATTAGACAGGTTAATATGTTTTTTCATTTTATAGCAGGGAACTTTATTAGCATGATGAAATTAATGCATGCAGGGCAATATCTTCCGAACCAGTTGTTACCAGTAGATAAAGTCTGTTGTGGTAATTGCTAACTGAGTGTCGGATCAGGGTTATTACTGAAGTAAAATCATTCACTGTGGGATGATCAGAGCTACAATGTCGTGAATGATAAAAGAGCTGCCTCTACTCCCTAGTTTTAATTAGCTGTTAAAGAGGTGTCCTGGGTGATTTTGAAAGGCTTGTCTTATCAATATTGTTATTTAGAAATGATTTATAATATTGTTACAGAGTCTGCTAATGTTTCTATCATTAAAAGTCTATAATTGTTTCCATTATGAACTCTGTTGTTTGAAGGATTTGCAGACAGAGCTTAAATATTTCCTTCAAAGCTTCAGGTGCATCTTTCTTTAAAACACTGTAAGGTCTTAAAACCCCGGGCATTACTATTTATGGAAGGACCACAGCTGATCTTTATTCATATGACAATACCCAGCTTCAGTCCCATAAAGAGATGGAAGCCTAATTTTAGAGGAGAAAATGCCTTCTCTCCTTTATCCATTGATTGTTTTTGGAAGTGGGTCTTGGTCACCCTGGAAATCCGCCTGAGTAGATTTAATGTACTATATCTTCCACCATTTAATTAGTCAGTAGACTTTTCTAGTATTAATGCTTTGAAACATTAATAAAGTTTCCAGAAACACCTAATTTATGGTCTGAAGTGGTCCTGAGCGAAATTTCCATGTTGGTCAATTCCTGAATAAGTATAAACAGAAGGATTATTTGAAGAAAAACGTTCCCCAGAAGGCTGGAGCTGACATTATAATGACTGTGTTCCTGAATAATATGTTTGCAAAATCACAATTCTGTAGCTTAGGGTCCTGTTCATGGTCCCTGCATTTCCCCCAGTATATCACTCCCAAGCAAGAACAGCAGGCCTGTGGCCATTGGGTTCATGTTTCTGCGATCTTTGGATTTCTAAATCTTTCAGGTAGCCAGAAAGTTACGAACTTTCACAGAATTTTTTGTTTTTGTTTTAGTTTTAATGTGGAGGCAGTATAGAAATTACCTACTCTTATTTATGGCTTACAGTTGAGAAAAATGAGACCAAAAGAGACTGAACACTTGTCTAGAGCCAAGTATCTATTTAACCAAAAGACCCTGTATTGGAATCTAGCCTTGCGTAGCAGTATTTCTTTCTGCTAACTGCTTGCCTTGCATTGTTATTGGCTATATATATTTATATTTAGCCAATAACAGTGCAATAACAATGCAAGACCAGCATATATATACACACATATATATGTGTATATATATGTTATTTATATAAATATAAATATATTTATAAATATACATATGTTATATAAATATATGTAATATATAAATATAAGTTAAATATAAATATGTGTAAATACATATAAATATAAGTTACATATTTATATATATAATATAAACATAGTAATAAGGTAATTTAGATAACATGTCAGTCACTCTGACGTCAAAATTCCATCCCTTCATTATTCAGTTATGAAATTTGAGCAGGTTGTTGTGACTGCCACTTTACTTGACCCTCAGTGGAATGAGCTAGTAGGCTTCAGGGATGGTGGCTTTCTGAGGATGAGGTACAATTTATATCACAGAAATCCTCAGAGATAATGGGTCCAAATGAGCCAGGAAGAGATTTTCTTGCCACTTTAAGGGTGCTGTCAATTTGAACACGAGTGCATCTGTTTCCATTTTAGCGTCTACCGTAAGAAGGATGTTGAAAGTCCAGAATAACTGGTACCATATTTCCAGTATATCCCAGTGATGTGTTGGTGCCAGGATTACCCATCATTTATTCCAGCATGGCATTTCATTACTCTTTCCCATATTATTCCACAGGTTTGCAACTTGACCAGATTTATTTATGGCCTCTGGAGAGATGTACTACTTCTAGTGCTGACAGAGCTAATCAATGCCTCAGTGAATTTGTCTGCATAGCACAGTGATACCTGGAGGACTTTCTGAGGTAATTGTCCTTTTGAAGTCACAGGGTGCCTGAAGTTTTGTTACAGTAGTTCTCTGTGCTTCCTGAAGCAATGCTTCTCAACTGTGGTGGGCCTTTAGAATCGGTGGAAGACCTGGTATGCAGTCCCAGTGCCTGGGTCCCAGTTTTGGTGACTGTATTCTGGGATGAGTCCTGGGCACTAGCTAAGTTTTGAAAGCCCCCCAGGTAACTCTAGCAAGATCCCCCTTTTTAAAAGCTTACCAAGTGTGCAGCCAGGGTTGAAAACCACCAATGAAAAGCAATGGCCCCCTTTGTAGCATTGTTTAATGAGAGGGTATTCTTTTACTAGAAATCACCCATGATTTAGCAGTCCATGTGCCATCGCTCCAAAGAGTTGGAGCGGACAGTTTTATTATCCGTGGCCTCAGTGTGCTAAGTGTGTTAATTTTCAGCTGTTCTGTTTTCACCTCAAGGGGCTAACAGCACCTTATTAGTGTAGGTTTAACCTGACGACAGGAAAAATATGAAAACCAAATAAATCCCAGCAATGTGTGTATAACCCAGAGATGATTTTTTGTTGTTGTTGTTATTTCTCTTCTATTACTATGAGATTTCACCAATATTGAGGGACTTCTGCTCATGTTATTAAGTAGATGCTTTGGCATCCATTCATTTATTGACTCAAAATATTGGCTTATCCTTTTGTGTATCAGGCACTAGAATAATCAGTCTGCAACACATCATTATCTTCATAACCAAAATTTGCTGTGGAAATAGACAAATTATTTTGTAGGGTTACTGTTGATACTGCTACATCTTTGAGACAAATGCTTTAAAGTATCATGTGATAGGCAATTGTATGGCTTTTTCAACAAAGGAAGTCTGCTAGTTTTTACTTTTGTTGGATGAGAGGCATTAGAAAACCCATGGTAATGACTCTAGAGTTTCTAATATAATTTGCAAACTCTGGTGCTATGGTTCTAAAGCCTTTTGTTCTTCAGGCACAGGCTTCCAAATTCGAAAATTTTTGATAATATTTATGAAGGGAATAAAATATAAAGCATGAGTAAAAATAAACACAAAGTTATTAATAAGAGAGAAGATTGAAGAAGTAAAAACACCCAACAAAAGGGGTCAGTTAACAATTACGGTATATCCATATGATGAGATGTTATGATATAAATTTAAAAAATTATAAAGAAAATGGGAATGTGCTTATATTATGGAGAGAAGAAGCTGAAGATAAAGCAATAGTAACAGTATCATCCTCTCTAAAATGCAGAAATATTCACGTTGATTTTGTTTTTCTCCATTCCCTGGACACTCAGGGGTGATGGCAAAGTCAAGGAGGTTCCCAGATGGTCTCCTGTGTTCTGGAAGCTTACCCAGGCACAGGGTATTTGCAGAGCTGCTTTTCCCAGGTGTGAGTTTCCAATTTCTGGTGATTTCTTCCAAGCATGATGCTGGGTTATCCTGGGGAAGACAGTATGGATGCGTAACTAAAAGATTTAATGCCTAGCAATGACTCAGAACAAGGTTAACTGGCCAGGTGATAGGTCAGCATTTCCTCAAAACTCCTTTCCCTAAAGGAAGCCATCATTTCCACTCATCACATGGTGCCTTGTAGCACAATAGCCCTCTCGAATCCCAACAAAACCACCCCCGAGGGACATTCACTAGACCAGATGCACTTCCGTCCCTCATTCGTGTTCTTCTCTTTTGGTTGTTTTTTCTCCCATCCAAGTACTAACCAGGCCCGACCCTGCTTAGCTTCCGAGATGTTTTTTCTCTTTAACTTAAAGCAGTGGTTCTCAAAGTGTGGTTCCCTGGGTCTGCAGTATCAGCTGGGAATTTAAACTTGAAAAACAAAAATTGTGCTAGTTACATACAATGTGTTTCTTTCCTTTATAATATTTCTCTCCCAACAATTTATGGAATTATGATAGCTAAGATGTTCATAGCTCTTACTTTGTTTTGAACATTCTTTGAAGTGTTTTCCAAATATTAACTCCTTTAATTCTCACAAGCATATTACAAATTAGGTGCTGTTATTTCCCTATTTCATGGAGAAGGAACCTGGATACAGGCAGGATAAGTAACTCACCTGGGGTCATGCAACTATAAAAAAGGCTCATAGGAGAAAGACTGGAAGCAAATATACAGTGTCAGCAATGGTTCTTTCTGGGTGTGGGACTAGAGAGAGCTTCACATTTCTTCTCCATGCTTTTCTCTGTTTTTCTTTTTTTAAAAGATTTTATTTATTTATTTGACAGAGAGAGAGAGAGAGAGATCACAAGTAGGCAGAGAGGCAGACAGAGAGAGGAGGAAGCAGGCTCCCTGCTGAGCAAAGACCCCCCCCCAATGCAGGGCTCGAGCCCAGGACCCTGAGATCATGACCTGAGCCGAAGGCAGAGGCGTAACCCACTGAGCCACTCAGGCACCCCCTTTTCTCTGTTTTTAAAAACAAATATGTATTATATTTGTCATCGGGGGAAAAAAAAAAGCTAAAACAAACAATCCACAATATTATTGAAAAGAACGAAGGCAGAAGTTACAGAGAAGACCTGGAGTAAGGGCAAACCAGAACAGGAGCAAGAGGTGTTGTGATTTATTCAAAAAAATCTTCTCCCTCAGGTCAGGTCTTTCAAGATCCTGGCAGCTGCTAAGCAAGTAAGGACATAAAGAGCCCCAAGTGTGGGCTCGGTGAGCAACAGACCTGGAAATCCAGAGAGGGCGTGAGATTGAGCCATCTGATCTTTTCAGGGTCTTTGCAGGTTTTGGAACTTAGTGTCTTTCTGGACTGGCCGTGGTAAAGTACATTTCATCACAGTATGTCCAGAAGGTCTTTGATGAAGCAGAAATCAGCTCTCTGTATCCAAGGTAGAAGGGGAAGTTTGGCCATAAAATAATGCCCTGACTCATCTTTAATTAAGTGTGCAATGTGGAAAAGGAATTAGTGTCTTCCGCTGTATGGGATGGAGAAACAGCTATAAGTTTTCAAAATAGCCCATTGTTAGCAATCTGCACTGAATCGATTGGTACCCACAGCTCAGTCAGCCTTTGAACAAGCTGGACAATAACTGAAGTAATTATTTGGGATAAATTATTGCCATCGTAAAATGTAATCAATGTTTTATTACAGCAGAAAGAGATGTTTTTTCTTCATTTCTCTCTCCATTCCACCTCTCCTCAGCCGGATCTCCTTGCCAGAGTTTTGAAAGAATGGTATTTTGTTTCCTCCCTTACATTGGCGAGAGTGTCTCAGGCATCCACGTGCAGCAAGACAGGACACATCTTGTAAAGGTTTTCCATTTTAATATCCCTTAATGACCAATAATGAATTCTTTATAGTTAATCTGCTGTTCTCATGAAAACAATCTAGATGGTTAAAAAAAAATCAATCATTAATGAGCAGTAAATGACAGCTCCCCAACAACACAGCTGTATTTTTGTAAAAGTGATTAAACATTGTCTGCATTCATAATTGCATGGTTAATAAGAATGTTGAGCACCAAGTCAAGCATTGTTGCTAATGATGACAGATTACGATGCTACAAACGCTTTGGAGTTATGGGGCTAAATTTTCAAAGGCAGTCCCTGGAACGGAATGTATACAGACCCACTAAGTATTCAATTTGCATGGACCATTACCAGGTTTGTGCATGGCATTTGGGAGCTATGCAGTTGAGACTCTTTTGAAAATCTGGCCCATTATGACAGAAAGCATCTGTAATTAACAGTAACTGATCTCCCTCTGCCCAGTGTTGGGGAAAGGTGTAAAATGCTCTGTGGGTGGTTTGATGGAGCCTAAAGCCCCTTTGGTGAGGAGTCCTGGAGGCTGAAAGGAAGACAAAGAGTCTCTGGGGTGGTTTTTCAGGCTTAGAGGTAGGTGCGAATATCAGAGATGTGTAAACAGGTGACAGACTAGGCAAGTCATTGAGGAGGGGACCTGGTAATACTCTCACTAATGATTTTGCCTCTCTTGTTTTGGCCTTAAAGGTACTCCCTACACCTTGGGAGTTCCTGGAGCATCAGTCATGGGTCTAACTATTAAAAATCTGAGGTTATCCCAGGGTCCACTGGGGCTTGATAGCTGTGCTCAGGGATGAATTGTCATCTTTATGAAGCCATGGGCACTGATTGAGCAGGTCCTGTCTACTGCTCAGTCTGTCTGTACTCTGATCAGGTATGAAGCAACTCTGTGTATGAAGCCCTACGTAATCATTATTTATGAGGAGAATTGCACGCTAAAAACAGAACTTATAAATTCTAGGACTCTTGGAAACCTCTGGTCTCTCTCTCTCTCTGGGATATTGAGGTTCTATTGGACAGTTCAGTGGTTTCATGTCTCATGTTGTTATTTACTTATTCCAGTTCCTACAGATATCTTCTCTTGATGGTACCTTTGCCTGGAAAACATGGACTATGTATATTGGTTCCCTGATTGTGCCTGACTCAATGATGTTTTTTCTGGATCAGTCATCCTTTGTCTGAGTGGAGGGTTACAGTGTCTCAGTCTGCAAGACACGCTCACCTGGGGCGAAGAACATGGTTTTGAGATGCCTGGGTTTGAAATGTGACTCTGCCCCCCATTGCTGACATTCCACGTGGCTGAGGATTCACCTTTCCTCATTAGTGAAGCAGCAGTACTAGTAGGTACTTGCTAAGGTTATTGTGAGGAGTCAGGGAGATATTTGAAACTCTTAACTGAGTGACCAGGACATAATATGTGCTCGATAAAAGTTACTTGTTCTTGTATTTATCATTGTTAAAGCCATAGGTTTGGGTCCTGAGTGAGTAAGTGCTGCAGCTATGAGGGTGTGATTTCTGTCGATAGACAGGGTCATTTTTTATAGATCCAAGAGCCAATGATGGACCGCCCTTGGCCCGTGTGTGAAGTGGCTATAGCTGATAGCAGTTACTTACATAGTATAGGCTGAAATGGGTTCCTTCTCCACCTAATATTGAAAGAAAGAGGGTCACCAGCTCAAGCAGGTGGGTCAGCCTGGAGGCACGGCAGCTATGATAGTTAGAGGCTCCCACAACCCTAGTCCTGGCATCTGAAAGCACACCCAGACCTTTCCTGGGGCCACGTTCAGGAGTGGGGTTGAAATGTGAGTAGGTCGAGGGGCACCTGAGTGGCTCAGTGGGTTAAAGCCTCTGCCTTCGACTCAGGTCACGATCCCAGAGTCCTGGGATTGAGGCCCGCATCGTGCTCTCTGCTCACCAGGGAGCCTGCTTCCTCCTCTCTCTCTCTCTGCCTGCCTCTCTGCCTACATGTGATCTCTCTCTCTCTCTGTCAAATAAATAAATAAAATCTTAAAAAAAAAAAAAAAAAAGAAATGTGAGTAGGTCGAGCTTTCCAGAGCCTATGAATTCCAACTCAAGCTTCTGCTTCTGACATCAGTGGGCAGGGGAACTTCTTTCCTCCCCACATCCTAAAATCAGTATTAGTATTTTTTCTTCCATTGTTTATTATTTAAAATACAAGGAAATAAGTATACATAGATTTGTTTCCCCCCTCTTCTTGTCACATAAATGAGGTATACTGTGCACAGTTATTCACTTTGCTTTTGTTTACCTAACAATATCCTGGAGATGTCTTTTAGAAGTATATATCAATCTTTTCTATTACTTTTTACCACAGATTCCATTGAGCAGATGTACGATAATATAGTCAACTAGCCCTCCACTTGATGGATATTTGGGAGGAAAACTTTCTTTTGAAATAGCAGAGCCTGGATGGCAGTTTAAACATCCTACAGGCTGGGGCATCTGGGTGGCTCATTCGGTTAAGCATCTGTCTTCGGCTGGGGTCATGATCCTGGGATCCTGGGATGGAGTCCTGCATTGAGTTCCCTGCTCAGCAGGGAGCCTACTGCTCCCTCTGCCTTTGCCTCTTTCTGTCTCTGTCTCTCATGAAAAAATCAATAAAATCTTTAAAATAATAAAAAAAGAAAAATACATCTTACAGGCTCTCATCCTTTCCTGTTTCCCCCTTCTACCTCCTTCGGTTGTTTGCCCTCTAGTGACTTAGCAGGCCCTCCTCCCAGGGGACACTCAAAAATCCTGAACCAAATGAAACCAAGTCACAAAGGAAGAAATAGGTTTGTGCCTTTGTCTTAGTTCTCCTCTAGTCTATCCCAAACCCTTCAGATTCTTCATATGTAATGGCAGAAATCTTAAAAATACAATGAAGAATTAAAACCAGAGGCAGACAGTGATATATGTCAATAGTGTCTCAATAAAACTGGAAAAAAAAAAACCACCCCAAAGGCAGAAATAAATGCACGGTGTTATAAAATTTTAAAGACTCACGTGAGTGCTCAACATTTGGAAAATAATTTAAGGAATGATGTGATGGGGGAGTGTGTGTTCAGGGATTTAATGAAAAACTTGAAATTATAATTTTAATACCCATCTTAACTTTAATTCTCCCTGTCTTCATCTGGCAAATGAAAATCATCCTGGGTGTTACACACTTTATACACTTCTCCTGTGGATGGAGTGTAGTAGCCGCTAAGTTATTGGCAAATATTTTGTAACTATGAAATGCACAATCACAGTAGTGATTTGCGTGGTGATGGTCTTCATACCTTATTGGCAGGAGTGATTAACCAAGAAGATTAGCAAGAAGATTAGGCAGGACCGTACATTCTTGGGAGCCTTCATAAAGACTGGCAAATGCCAAGGTGTGCACATCTTTTTTGGTCATGAAGCATAGTAATCTGAGACTGTATGTAGGTTGTTGGACATGGACATTGCTGCACTTGAAAGAACTTATGATTTGATCCCATCCAGTAGCAACTTTCTTCTTTGAGTAGCCCAGGCAATATCCTCTTACATCCCTGACCTTTGTCGCTATCTTTCTTATTTACTTGGCTTCTTCTATTTCTTGTGTTTATTCATACTGTCCCCAAGCTAAGAATTGGCTTTTGTTGTGCTCTGTCATGGCACATCTACACTGAGAATACATCTTCAAACCCAGTTCAGTCTAGCACTACGTCCTCTTGGGTGGCACAGAAGCTGATGTAACTGGCAGTGGAACCTTGGGTCAATTTTTTTTTTTAAATTTCTCTGAGGCTCAGCTTCATAGTCTGTAAAGCACAGAGTATGATATTTATGTCTCAGGATTATAATGAGGATTAAATGTGATGTGAGTAATTAGTGGTCAGTAAATTTAGTCCTACTCTGTGAAACTCTCTTTGATGAGCCTGCCCTTCAGTGATACCTCTTTTGTTAAAATGCCTGTTACATTTATGAGACTTCAGTTTGTGACACACATCTTGTCACTTGAATGAGAATGGTTTTGCATTGTGTTCTTGCTGTATTGTATGTAGAAAAAGCCTCTATCTCATGTTTTTTTCAGATGGCCTTCTGGAGAGCAGAGGCTGAATTTTAATTGAGCATCTACTGAGCATCAAAATAAAGTTTGGAAGCAGGTGTTTAGAACAAGAAGGGTAGACAGGGATGTGTCGTGTTGTCTTTTCCAGACACGATAACTTTTATCCTTCATGTTCTTCTACAGTATGGTCTTTCCACTTCTCCATCAGAAAGTAAAGTCTAACTCTTGAATCTGAGCAAGCTTCAACCCATAGAATACCGTGGAAAGGACATTATGTGACTCCCAAGATTAGGTCATAAAATGTCATGTAACTTCTCCCTTGTTGAATAGGGTCATCATATTTTGGAGTTCCCAGTCTCCCACAATTAACTCAAACTCTCTGGGTACCTGGGTGGCTCAATCTGTTAAACATCTGCCTTTGGCTTAAGTCATGGAGTCAAGTTCCACATTGGGCTCCCTGCTCAGTGGTAAAGTCTGCTTCTCCCTCTCCCTCTGCCTCTCCCCCCTACTTGTGCACTCTCTCTCTCTCTCTCTCAAATAAACAAAATCTTAAAAACAAAAACCCAAAACTCAAACTCCCTGAGGTTGCCGTGCTATGAAAAGGTCCACATCACATGGAAAGGCCCTAGACACATAAATAAAGAAGTTGTCTTGAAAGTGGGTCTTCTAGCCCCCACTCTTCTAGCCCTAACCATTGGTTTTCCTCATGGAAGCCCCAGATATCATGGAGTAAAGTTGTTCCACTGTGGCCTTCCCAAGCAATTGATCCATAGAACCCATATGAATAGTAAAGTGGTTGTTGTTTTATGCCACTGAATTTACCATAGTTTATTACACCACAAAGATAATTGGAATAAGTGATCATGATTTGAATACCATGTTTTGGAGATTACATAGGCTTAGAGAAATTAAATAAATCATTTTATTCAAACAATGATTCATTCAATCATTTTATTCAATCATTATCATCTTAAACACTGGGTTTCAGTTTTGAAACTACATGCCCTCATGACAATGGTCATGTACTTTTCTAGCTCTTGACATTAGCCCTGTGTATTTGTCTAGTTAGAACTTGACTTCAGCCCCCTGTTCTCAAGTGGTACACAATTTAAGGAGTACTCTGCTCATGTAGTAAGCAATGAGGAAGTGAATTAAATGATAAGCCTAGCATAGAGGAATCTGTTGCAGACTTTAGGTAGTGGAGACGTACTGGGGGCTCCTAGGGCAGGGACAAGGATGAAGAAATGAAAAGGAGAGGTGACACAGTCCACTGAGGTTGGAGCCTTGCAGGAGAGGAAGTGGGAAGCAGCACAGCAGGATTAAGATCACAAGGCACTGGTGGAAAAAGAAGGCTTGAAATTGCTTCCACTTTATTGAGGCAAACAACTGTGTGCTGACAAGTTGAAGGCTGGTGAGCAGCTTTAGCCAATCTCTTACTGTCTACAGCTAAAGGAGAAGTGAGCAGGGGGCAGCATATGGAGCAAGAAGGAGCAGAGGGAGGCAGCAGGAGAGGGAGAGAAAGCTGTAGGAGGGATGGGAAGACACTCAGGAAGTCTATGGAAGCAGCTCAATGACTTCTGCCAAAGAGAAAGATGGGGAGCCCAAGCAAAGCATTGGGGAACAGTTGGCCCTAAGCATCCAAAAAAAAAAAAAAAAAGGAAGAATTAGAGACAGTGGGAGACAATGAAGGGAATAAAATCACAAACAAAAGATGTTCAAAGAGAAATTGGGGGTGGAATTTAAAGCAGTTAAAGAGTGTCTGGAAGAGATGGGGAAGGGGGATTGAAACCTATTTTGGGTAAAAATCTTCAATTGATTCAATTTTTGATAAAAGAAATAGTTTGGTTGAGAGTTTGAGTGGCATGGCATATTTTGAGTCACCTGCTTACAAAGAAGGCCTTACTGTATTTCTTATTGTATTTGTAAATATTGTATTTCACTTCAAAAGTAAAGTTCTAAACATTGTTTTATTATAAGAGATATTATACATATTCACATTTTTTCACTGGATGGGCTAGGAATTGCCTTTCCTTTGTTACTCAGAGAAAAAAATAGCACTAAGAATAAAAACCTATCATTGTAATGCCACAACAAAAAATCAGTCAGAGAGAGTGTTCATTATCTAACCAATGCCTGTATTTGAGACCAAAGGAAAAGGAAACTGTAAGAAGATAATTTGTCTAGCTCATACTCTGGAGTTCTTTCTCATATCCAGAGACCTTCTGGTCCTTATATTTTGACTCGTTAGTACNACCAAAGGAAAAGGAAACTGTAAGAAGATAATTTGTCTAGCTCATACTCTGGAGTTCTTTCTGATATCCAGAGACCTTCTGGTCCTTATATTTTGACTCGTTAGTACTTAAGTCTGAAATGATGATGATGATTATGATGATGATCATGATGATGATGATTTTGATGACAACGGTGATGAGGATGGTGGTAGCAATGACTAAAATGGTGCTTCCTATATGCCAGGCACTGTTCTAACTCTTTACATATATTAACTAATTTAATCCCACCAGTAATTACTTGTGGTTAGTTACATGACTTTGGTTATGTCCACTTGGTGGATCAGGACACTGAGGCATATTTCTCTTTTTCTCTCTGACATCCTGTGTATGTCTATTTCTATCTAAGTAATTGGGGGAAGATTAGAAAGGAAACCTCAAGCCTGATTAGTAATAACAAGCAACTGTCTGCAAGGTCCTGGTCATCCCAGAACGTTGTTAGCTCCCTTTTCTGAAGCTCTGCTCAGGAGTGAGTCGCGTGTCCTCATGTCCCTCACTGCTAAGGTGTTTCTTATCAATGAAATGATTGATATTATCAATAGAGTTGTTGCTTTTTCTGATGGTGGGAGAGCATTTTAAGGCCATGCCCAGATGGGGTTTTATTCCTCAGCAGCTGTCTGATATGAATGAAAGAGAGGAGCTCTGGAGTGGGACAGGGCTTCACATTTGAATCTTGGCTCCATTTTTTTTTTAAATTAACATCTAATGTATTATTTGCCCCAGGCATACAGGTCTGTGAATCATCAGACTTGTACATTTCACAGCACTTACCATAGCACATACCCTCCCCAATATCCATAACCCAGCGACCCTATCCCTCCCCCACAACCCCCAGCAACCCTCAGTTTGTTTCATGAGATTAAGAGTCTCTTATGGTTTGTCTCCTTCCTGATACCCTCTTGTTTCATTTTTTCCCTCCCTATCCTGCCTCTCTTGGCTCCACTTCTTAATAACTACTTGACTTTGGAACATTTAGGTATCATTGTTTTATTTACTTGTAGAATAGAGATAATACCATCTACTTTGCAGGGTCATTTTGAAGAGTAATTGAAATGAGAGATAGGAAGTGACTAGGAAAGTGCTTGAGAGTTAGAATTGTGTTACTTCTGCTTTTTTATAGAACTGATAATTGGTAATTACAGATATTTGATATTAAATCAAATGTTGGTAAGTCCTCTTTGTATGTGAGGCTGAAAAATTTTAATTTTCAAGGCACAAGGGTTATTTATCTCCATTATGAAATGATCACTGAATGAAAAATTCAGAATAATAATGAATTTTAAGCACGTGAGAGAAGAACACCCCAAAGAGAAAACTATAAGTGTCTTTTAATTTCAACAGCCTTTCTGTGGAAAACAGAACAATGACTCCCCAAATGTGGCCACATCATAAGCCAAGGACTCTGTAAATATGTTACCCTACATGGCAGAAGGAACTTTGCAGTGGGATTAAGTTAAAATTCTAGAGATGGAGAGATTATCCTGAATTATCTGAGTGGGCTGTCTAATCAAATGGGTCCCTAGAATCAGAGAATTTTTCAGACTGTGATCAGAGCAAGAGGTGTGATGATGGAAAAGAGTCCAGTATTCCAATAGCAGGATTGCTGGTGGTGAAAATGGAGAAAGGATCTATGGACCATGGAATGTGGGTGGCCTCTGAAAGATGGAAAAGGCAAGGGCATGTATTCTCCCCTAGAGTCTCCAGAAAGGAACACAACTCTGCTGACACCTCTATTTTAGCGTAGTGACAGCTATGTTGGATTTCTGATCTACAGAATTGTAAGGTAATACATTTTTGCAAATAACTGGTATAGTGGCCTTTGTTCTCAAGATGCCTATTGGAAATATTCTTAATTCTGGCAATTTCTTAGCCTTTATAATAAGAGCCTTCCTCCCAATAGAGTCCTTTTTTTTTTTTTACATCATTTGCCTCAGGGGTACAGGTTTGTGAATCATCAGGCTTATACCTTTCACAGCACTCACCATAGCCCAAACCCTCCCCAATGTCCATAACCCATCCACCCTATCCCTACCCTCACACCCCCCAGTAACCCTCAGTTTGTTTTTTGAGATTAAGAGTCTCTTATGCTTTGTCTCCTTCCTGATCCCATCTTGTTTCATTTTTTTCTCTCCCTACCCCTCATGACCCCCTGCCCTGCCTCTCAAGTTCCTCATATCAGAGAGATCATATGATAATTATCTTTCTCTGATTGACTTATTTCACTTAACATAATACCCTCTAGTTCCATCCACATCATTGCAAATGGCAAGATTTCATTTCTTTTTTTTTTAATTTACTTAGAGAGAGAGAGAGAGAGAGAGAGAGAGAGAGATTATAAGTAGGCAGAGAGGCAGGCAGAGAGAGAGGAGGAAGCAGGCTCCCTGCTGAGCAGAGAGCACTATGCGGGCCTCGATCCCAGGACCCTGGGATCGTGACCTGAGCCAAAGGCAGAGGTTTTAACTCATTGAGCCACCCAGGTGCCCAAGATTTCATTTCTTTTGATGGCTGCATAGTATCCCATTCTATGTATATGTGCGTGTGTGTATGTATATATTTACATATACATATATACATGTGTGTGTGTGTGTGTGTGTGTGTGTGTGTATGTATATTGACCACTTCTTCTTTATCCATTCATCTGTTGATGGACATCTAGGTCTTTCCATAGTTTGGCTATTGTGGACATTGCCTCTATAAACATTTGGGTGCACGTGCCCCTGAGGATCACTACCTTTGTATCTTTAGGGTAAATACCCAGTATTGTGATTGCTGGGTTGTAGGGTAGTTCTATTTTCAACTTTTTGCAGAACCTCCATACTGTTTTCCAGACTGGCTATACCAGCTAATAGAGTCCTTTTTGAAGATAGCTGTATTAGTCTATTTGCCCCCCTTTGGAGTGACTTAACAGTGACCTCTGTTTTCTGCAGCCTGTCCCCTTCACTTCATCACGAAGATGAACCCTTCACAGTCACATTTGTGTTATGGGATTGCCCAACTGGACACAGTTAATTTGAAAAGAAGAGTTATATGGCTTAATATGGGCCAATGAGCATCTCTTTCCCAGGAGTATGGATTGGGTTGAGGGAGAGTTAGTCACAGCCTCTGCTGTGGCTTGAACTGAGATGATCCTGTGACCTTGGGGGCTGGGTGATGGCCAAAAGCATGGATAAGGTTAAAATCAGGTCTGTAGGGAGAGGAGACTGACCCTGCTGGACAGAGCAGAGATGAGGGTCTGGAAAAAAAAGGTGGTGTCCTTGTTTCTGCTGACTCTTAGTCAACATTTTTACCCTTGCTGGGGCCCAGGTGTATCTCTGCCCCACAAGTCCACAAGACAACATTGTACCAGTAAAGAAATAAGTCCTTTTTTTCCCCTTTAACCTCGCTAAGAGGTTTTCTGTTCCTTGAAAACAAAATAGCCTTGACTAAAATACCTGCTATGATAGAGATGAATCAAGAAGATGGGAAGGAGATTCTACTAATGTCATTTTGGGTTCTCTTTCATGGTTTATTCCCACTAAGCTTATAGGAAGTTTTAGAGCAATATGATTATGTTGAAGGCCAGGGAGCATTTCATACTTCTATAGCTCTAGCTGGAGCTCATGGCAGAGCCTGCCTTGTAGTTGTTGAGACCCCTGGCTGTAGAATGCTTCTTTTTTTTTTTCTAAAGATTTTATTTATTTATTTGACAGAGAGAGAGATTACAAGTAGGCAGAGAGAGAGAGTGGAGGAAGCAGGCTCCCTGTTGAGCAGAGAGCCTGATGCGGGGCTAGATCCCAGGACATTGAGATTTTGACCTGAGCCGAAGGCAGAGGCTTTAGCCCACGAGCCACCCAGGCACCCCTGTAGAATGCTTCTTTAGGCTCTGGCCAAATGCATCTGAAGCTCATGTACAAAATTAATGTTGGCAGAGGGGTACTTTTAAATCAGGATTTTCACAGGAATTCCACATGACTTTGCTGCAGCATACTTAAATATGCAAACTTGACCTTGAAACCCAACCTTAGTTCTTTTCTGTAGTTAATTTTAAGAATATGCATGACAGAGATTTTGGTTTCGTGGAGGAGAATGTGCAGCAGAAATGATAGTTTTCCTAATTAGCATTAACTCATAGAATTTATTTATTTTTATTTTAAAGATTTTATTNCGAAGGCAGAGGCTTTAGCCCACGAGCCACCCAGGCACCCCTGTAGAATGCTTCTTTAGGCTCTGGCCAAATGCATCTGAAGCTCATGTACAAAATTAATGTTGGCAGAGGGGTACTTTTAAATCAGGATTTTCACAGGAGCCCCTAACTCATAGNTTGAGAGGAGTGAGAGATGGAGAACATGAGCGGGGGATGGCAGAGGCAGAGGGAGAAGCAGACTCCCCGCTGAGCAGGGAGACCACTGAGGGTCTGGATCCCAGAACCCTGGGATCATGAACTGAGCTGAAGGCAGAGGCTTAACTGACTGAACCACCCAGGAGCCCCTAACTCATAGAATTTAAAATCATAAAGTCAAGCTATCCAACTTTTTAGTTATGCTGACAAGGAAATATCCTTAGAAGGGTTACATGGCTTATGTTATGATCTTGATGGGGTCTGTATGGGTATCTATATACAGAATTATGAAACTCATGATATTTAGAGAATGAATTAAGTATCCAAGAACACAGAAATCTTTGAACTGAAATATTTCTATGAATACCAAGTAATTTTTTTATAATGCATAGAAAATATTACCTTTCTTCTTATGAATTGGAATTATTTCTATAAACTCAAGTGTGCCCAAAGAAATACAATTTCTTTGATGGACTGTATGTTATTAATAAGAAGTTAGATAAAGTTAGACAGTTAGAAAGTTAGAAGTTAGATAAAGCCCTGAAGATAAAGTATCCATGCGTTTATTCATCTTCCCTCTCCTCCCCCTCCTCCTCTTCTATCCCTTCCATCCCCTCCCTCCCTCCCTTCCTTCCTTCCTCCCTTCCTCCCTTCCTTCCTTCCTATTTTTTCTTTCTAAGCATTAATTATTTAATGGTTGCTGTATACCTAGCGATTTCTGATACATAGAGATATAAGAATGAAATAATATGCCCTTATGGGGTTCTCATCTTATAGTGCTCCTAACTTCATGGAGCTTACATTTGAGTTGGGGAAAATAAGAAAAAAAACTCATAAATATGTAATATAATTTTCGATAATGATAAAGTGCTATGAAGAAAATTAAAAGTAGTTATGTAATAGAGAATAATAGGCTGGGGTAACACAGGGTATGATTTCTTAGGCTGAGAAGGTAATGTTTAATTGATCTTTTTATCTATCTGTCTGTTTATCTATCTGTCTATCCATCTGTCCATCCATCCATCCCATCTATCTTCTCTGATTAAATAAGCGTGTTGATCTGTTTACTCTCAGTAAACAGAGATTAAGTCACTTTCCCAAATTATGGAGTTCATGATTTTAAATCTGGTTTTCTTTCCATTGCTTCTACTGCCTCCTCAAAAGGGCACTGGATTGAGAATCTTTTCTCAAAAAATTCAAACTCAAGTTGGAGAGAAAGCACAAATATGGGATAATATTTCAAAGTGCTAGTTGGTTTCTCCCCCTTCACAATCTTCACAAAGTCCCATTGCTTGTATCCCAAGGACTTCTTTTATGGCTCCCACTCTCTCCCCCAGAGCCCTAAAACATAGACATGAGGGAAATTAGAAACAAATCCTACAAAGACTCATCTGTTCTATTGGAAAGCTCCTTGTAGATTGAAGGGAAAGGTTGAGACTCATACTTGTTGTGTTCATTTTTCTGATCTCAGAGTCTAGTCTCAAAATTTCTGTTACTGAAGGAAACACCTTCTGCCATCAGTTCTAGCCAGCCACACTTACTGCTTTCATTGATGGACCTTGAATAACACCAAGGAGTCTGTGTTAGTCATCTGGTGGAGAAATCATGGTTGTCTGTATGAGAAGGTCTTCCCAGGAGCAGGAAAACTTCACAAATGGGAGGGTAGAGACAGTGGTGACATGAATAGGAAGCTTCAGTTCTGACCATGCTGAGGCTAGATATTCTTGGAAATTGTGTAATGTGTTTTGTCATATTTGTTGTCTTGTCATAACAAACCATGTATCAGTGGCTAAATATGTTAAGCATTCATTTACTTTGGTCTGTGGGTTGGTGATGTAGGCTGGACTTGGCTGAGTTGTTCTGGTCTCAGCTAGGCTCCTTTCTGTTTCTGGTGTTGGGCTATTGGCTGATCTAAGATTTCCCCTTCCTGGGGTGACTGGGGATGCTAAGTTCTTCTCATGTCTCTCATCCAGTAGACCACTCTATGCATGTACTCATGGCAGTATAGAAGAGTGAGAGCAGTCAAGGCCAATTGTGCAGGTGCTTTTTAAGCAAGCATCTTACTGGCCAAACAGGTGTCATAACCAAGCACAGGGTCAGCATGGGATGGAACTGCAGATTTTCATGGCAAAGAACATGCAGTTTCAAGGGCAGGTGAAGAATTGGGACCACTAATGCCTGAATCTGGGGTGACTGGGACAGTGGGAATGGAATGGTGGGAGATACTGCCCAGCATGGCTGTGCTGTGGATGAGGAAATGCAAAAGAAGGGGAAGAAGCAAGGTGGACCCTGGAGTCACTGATCTGGAGGGTGGTAGTGGCTATAACAGGCAGGTAACCCATTATGCCTAGTAAGTGAAGGCCTGGAGATATCTTGTGAAAGAAGAGAGAAACTTGGTGACATGAGGAGGTCAGGAATGTGGGAGATACAGCATCAGAAAAGCAACATGGTAGGAGGGTTATCTGCTTAGAGCTGCAAGGCATGCTGGGAGGGTAATGGTTGTGAGTGCTAGAGGTGTGGAGAGGCCAAGAACTTAGAGAGCTTGAAACTCATGGATGATCATTTGGATTCACCATGTTGGAGAATTGGGAGCTTGCCATGGCTCTGAGGATGGTGTGTGTGTCTTACTGGGTTACCCTCCAGTGTTCCCAAGCCACCTTGTCTAAAGGGTCATGCTTGACGAGACCCCCCAAATAGGTGGGGCCGTGACGGTGTGCCCAGATCATGCCTCCCTGCCTCCTCACTGTTGCCAGGCTCTGCTGAAGGTCTAATCAAATACATTGCTTTCACTTTGTCCCCAGCCACCTGTCCCAGCTCACATTCAGGTGCTCTCTGAATGCGTCTCTTTCTTCTATGCTATCTAGTTCAATAAATAGTTGTAAAACCTGGCAATCAGGATGAAGCCAAGCATTCTAAATCTTAACTTATTTTTCTGTTTTTTTTCCAATAAAAAGGTCTTTTCAAGGCACCCAAAGTAGAAAGTATTTTGAATTACTTTTCTTTGACTGACTGTTCTTAAATTCCTCAGGATCGCCACTGATAATATTCAGAATGATTTCTGGGACACAGCAATATGCTTAAAATAGTTTGAAGGCTTCTGGGGCAACCACTTGATATGAGAAGTGATTTGTTAGGCGTGTTAAGGAAGAATCAGACATGATGTTATACAAGGTTAATGAGCGGCAACTGTTTCATAGCTTGAGCGTGCCCCATACTGCATACCCTGGTTTCTCCCTGCTCCACAGAGAGTCCCAGTGTTGTAGGTAAAATGGAAGTTGTTAAATACAGACATTATTTTTGCTAGGTCTTAGATCTGCTCAATCCATCTTTGTCTCCTTTGTCCTTGTGAGGTAACTCCTGCCATTTGAAGTAAGCCGAGTCTCCATAAAGGGCCAAGTTGTTTTTCCATTGTCAAGGAGACCAGAAAATAGAACCTGGGTAGCAAAACAAACCCTTTGTGGGTGTGGGTGTTGCTCAAATGTGGAAAATCTGAAACCATGTTGCTTTTCTGCTCCTTCTTGGAGCTGACTTGTGCTAGAGTTTTATGAGGGGGCTGTCAGAAGACATGCATTTCTCTTCTCTCCAATATGGCATTAAGCAGCCATTGTATCATCACCAGTCATGAAGGAACTGTGGTTCTAAGCCAGGGTTTCCCAGAGTGTGGTCTGTGGGCTTGAGGCAACAAATCAGGTATGTTTGTGAAAACAGCTCTGCATCTGGCATCTGGGAATCTACATTTTAAAAAAGAATTTTTTTAGCATGCATCCTAGGTAATCTCATACTCCTGATAAGAATCCACTAAGCCAGGGGACAGGTGTCCAGTTATTTGTTATTATTTGTATGCTTCAAAAGAACACATAGTAGCAGGAGCAAATAATTAAAAATGTGATCCTTGCTTGTGGCTATGAAAAACAATCTTAAGCTGACTTCTGACTTTAAAACATCATGTTACATCACTTACCCATCTTCCATTGTGTTAGCATGGTGTCGTGGTGATGACAAGTTATTCACTGACCAGTCATGCTCTCTCTTCCATATAACACAGAGTTGTTCCTGGACTACATGGCCTACTTGACCAGGAATGGCTTATGACTAGCTATCTAGTGGAATGGAGCTGAAATGGTGTGTGCCTATTTCTTTCCCTTCTGTTGGGGTGAAGAGGATTCTGAGGCCTAAGTAAGGATTGAATGGAGCCTGGGTCCTTAAATTTACCAGGTGCTAGGAGCACCTGTTTTGGACTTTTACCTGGGTAGGAAGTAAGATTTATAGTGCTGAGCCCCTGAGATTTTAAGGTTATCAATGGCTTTTGTTACCTGGAGTAATTCACAGAGGTTGGTCTATTACTTAGGCAGTTTGAGATAAGAACTATGTTCTTTGCCAGCTCAGATTCAGAATACACAAGGTTTACTCAAACAAACCTAGTAATCTGAAAAGTAGGGAATCATCTCTTAGTACAAAAAGTACAGGTCTTAGAATTAGGAAAATGGATCCAAATCCCAGTTCTGCCACTTACTGGCTCTGTAGTTTTAGGCAAATCACTCAATTACTCTGAGCCTCAACTCCTTCCATTATTTAGTGAGAATAATAATATGGTATTATTTGCCTCTCAAGGTGCGTGTGAAGGTCACGGATTCTCTCGTGAAAATGCTTCGGAAATTATAAAGCACTGTTCTACGAACGGGAGGGATGACTTGGCTCTTTTTTTACAGAGCTGGAGCAAAGTGGTATTTTCTAGCTTTGATATTTTCAGAAGCTTCCCATGTCTCATTTTTCCCCCCTTCAGAAAATGGGGATAATAAAGCTTACTGGGATTATTGTGAGAGTAAAAATGAGATCACGTATGTGCTGGTGTCTAGCACCAGATCCAGCGTATTGCAGGAATGCAGAAAAATGTTAGCTCCCTTCCCTGTAGCGCTGTGTGCTTGAGGGAGGTGATTCAGGAAGAATCCATTTGGCTGATGACAAATATGAACTGAGTGCTTCCATTGCTTATATTTTACTCACCTCTGCCAACCAGTGAGAGGATATGCACTGTTTTATGTGTCCATTCTTCCCTGTGCTTGATGGTGGTCCCACAGCAGCAGGAGAGATGGCCACAAAGGAGCCTGTACTGTTACCTGCTTCCATTGCTTCTCCCACAAAGATGGGAACTCTAGGCTTTGTGAGTCTGATGGACCAAGTACTGAAGCCTCTTGCCAACCAGAACCTGACATTCAGACCCTGGTATTCTCAAGTGCTTTCTCATGCATGGTCATTGTTTGAAACTCATCCTCTTCCCTGTTTTGTCTTCATTTGACTTATTCTTTACCCCAGTGTCCTCTTCACTTGAACTATCCTCAAGTTAATCTACTTTATTGGAAGTTCACGACACAGAAACCTGGCTCTAAGTTACACTTTTTTTTGACAGTAACGGTAATTTCTATGATTTATTTGTATGGTCTGCTACCATTTCCATAGTACTTTCAGCTGAGTTACCTTGTTTGTTCACTGTTGGTTTTCGTAGACTCATAGCAGCCATTAATTCTTTTGCTTAGCTTAGGTGCCTTTGTCGGGCAGAACAGCATGGAAGACTGCTGGGAGGATGGGGTGGAGGGTAGAAGGGACAGAGAGGTCATATTTATCAATTATGCATTTTTGGTCAAGTTCATTTTAATGGAAGTTAGCTAATTTGATTCTTTTAATAATTTTTCTGAGGTGTTACCAGTGCCTAGCACAATATGGCTGTTTAAAGTTTTATCAACTGTAAAATTCCATAGAGAGGTTAAAAAGCTTGTCCAAAGTCAAAAAGGCTATGTGGTGATGGAGATGGGATTTAAATTCTGGTCTCTCTGGTTCCAAAGCCCATGCTGTTTCCCTGGTGTTCCTGTCTCTAGCAGATGGATCAACAGAGATAATTAGTTGCTGTCCAGAGTTGGGGAGTAAAGACAGACATTTGAGTAGAAAGACAAGGGAGCATTCTTCTCATCCTTCCCTCCTCATCTCCTTCCCTTCTGCAACATTTATTATCTATTATGTGGCTTCCAGTATTCTAGGCTCTGGGGTATCACATCCCCCCCCACCATCCCCTTTCCTGTAGCAACCAGTCTAATGTGTAAGAAAGCTGAATTAATAAACAGCTAGACAAATACTCTAAAGTGTGGTTGTGAAGATTGCTAAGAACAATAAAGCAGGGCGAGGGATAAACAATGAAGGAGCTTCTGCATGAGATGTTGTGGTCGGGGAAGGTGACATTTGGGTAGATGACACCTGAGTAGGTGGCTTTTGAGGAGATCTGAATGAAGGGAAAGCCTTTAAGGGAGTGGGGCGGGGAAAGGAACAGCATATGCAAAGCCCAAGGCAACAGTGGGCTTAGTGTTCAGAGTTGGAGTAAGCTCAAGAGGGTGGTGGGGGTGACGCTGGAAAGTTCAGGAAGGCCTATGGGCCTTGGGGAAGCCTTTAGATTTTATTTGTGTGAAGTAGGAAGCCATTAGAGTTCTGAGAAAAGAAGGGATCGGATCTGACTTAACATTTATGAGGAAGCACTATGGATTTTGTGTGCAGATTAGATTTTCGAGGCAGGGAGCCCAGCTCACTCAATTCCAGTTGATCATACTTGAGAAAACCCAACGCGAACGGTATCAAGAACAAATACTACAACATTTCATTCCTTCACTTTCTGTTCTTATCTTTGGATTTTTTATTTCAATTCTTTGTAAATCTCTTTAAATTTATTAAATTCCTGCTGTGTTCGAGGTACTGTGAAAATTGCCATTTGTGTCCTTATCGCTTTCTTTAAACGTCTTCCTACACTCCAGATTTTTTTTTTTTTACCTAAACCAAATTACACATTGTTCCACTTATCTCAACAGAGGTAGAAAGAAATCAATTGCTTTGGTTTTCTGAGAGCACAGACCTAGCTACAGATCTGAAACGAAATGAACTGGCATTGCAGTGATAGCAGGCTAGCCTGCCAAGAGCACCCCTTCTCAGAGACAGCAGGCTACTCCTGGAAATGTTCCAGATGAAGGCTGGTGTTTGTCATCAACTTCAAACTTAGACCCTTTCCCGTTTGGGTAGTACTTGCTCTCCTCCAGCTAAAGTGGGTGATTGGATTGAGCCTATCACATATCCAATGCCCACTCAGAGCTCTCAGTATGGGTGGGATAATCGAATAGCCCGACTCGTTGGAAAATGTAACTACTTTACACATCATTGTAAATTGTTTTCCAGGCTATCCTGGCCTCGCTTCAGCCATGAAAACATTCAGATGTGAAAAGGAAAAAAACAAAAACAAAAACAAAACAAAACAAAAACAAGATGCTTCTTAAACACTTATCCATGAAAGTACATCAGATTGCTTTAGACTTCGCTCAAACACTCAAACTATCCACACATGGAAATTATTACCTACCCTGTTCGTTTAAATGGTGGTAGATGTTGTCATGCCAGCACTGCGGTCTGGTAGTATAATGCTTACTTCTGTGCAGAGGAGTGACAGTCCAGTAATCTTCACCATCATTTTTGGGAACATTCTTTCGACTAATGAATGACTCTTTCCTACATACATTATGATGATTTGATGTCTTCTCTCTAGTTTAAAGTAGTCTTAGATTTTGAGGCTGGGTTATGTTCATACATAATTACTCTCAGATTTCAACAAGGGGCCAAACTGTGGGATGGACATAGGATGCGAAGGCTGGGTCTTAGGTAGTACATCTGGGAAAAGTTTTAAGCAAGTCAGCTTCCTTTGCATGTATCAAAATCTGTCCAAATACTACTTGTTTCAAGGTCAAGCTTAAATATCACCTTCTTTAAGAAGTTATGCTTGGGTCATTTAGTACATATAATCACTTTCTCTTCTCAGAGAAAAGGACAAGAATGGGTATTTTCTTAACAGCCACTGTTGGATTGTCACATATCTCATCTAATCTTGACACTAGTCCTCTGTGCGGCGGGCACTATTGTTCTGGATTAGCCCAGGGAAAGAATCTAATGTATCCATGGGCCCACAGCTAGGAGGTGGAGGTGCAGGCTGTGAATTCAGGTCTGTGAGACAGAACACTTTCCACCATGCCACATGACTTCTTAGTACGTTCAGAGTACTTAGAGCAAGATATACATTCCTTAGCTCTTCATCAGATACCGTTAATTGGTAGTTGTTATTGTTTCATGTGTGGGTTTTCTATACTTAGCAATATTGCAATGTCCTTGAAGGCAGTTCCGGGACACACAGAGATGTGGCCTCTGCCTTATGGGAGCTTGGCACAGAGTTACAGACATGAAAAGCAAGATGTTTCCTAACCCATTATTGGGAGTCTGATGGGACTCTACAGAGGGTACTCAGGTGGTATAAAGGAGGGGATGGTCTCTTGTGCCTGTGGAGGTTGGGGTAAGGGTGGATGGGAGCAGAAAAGATTTTGTAGAGAGATGAAACTTCGTTTCTTCAGATGAGCAGTGATTCGTCTGGAATCTGGAAGAGTTTGATCAGGGCGAGGTTCAAAAGGGAAAACATGCCAAGCAAAAAGAAGTTGCCAGGCTACAAAATGCAGCCAGGTGTTCTGCATGATGGTAAATAGCTCCGGTGGGTTGGTTCATGCATTAAAGGACAAGAGGGACACCCAGAGAAGAGGCTGGAGGCAGAGGTGGGCAGAGACCTAGACATGAGTTTCTTGAATAGTTAACTGAATTTGAATTGTATTCAACTCAAATGCCATTGAAATATTAAAAGCAGGGGTGCAATTCCATCCAAAACAATACATCTCATTTAAGGCTGTGTGTGGTAGGGGAATTACTTGGTAGGTATGTAAAGAGTAGACAGGAGGGCAGTTAGGAGACTGTTGGAATTCTCCAGGCAAGAGAGGATGAGGTCCTGGGTTACGTGAGGAGTGATGCGAAGGGATGAGTGTCCATGGAGACACACGTAGTCTGGTTTTCTGCTGTGGGCGACCTTGAATGCTTCTTGCGGGCAGGAGTCATCTCCGACTCAGTTGCTCTTACCACGCAGTCCCAAACACATGAATTCTTTTTCATATGCCTGTAATGCTAAGAGCTTCATTTGCTATAACAATAATGAAAAGAATGTGAGTGGAGAAGACTGCAAAGCATGGGAGTCCTTCCCCAAGATTGGGGGTGAAGTTGAGCTCTCTCTTCTGCACTGAACCCTGAACCCATGTGGGCAGACCTATTGTCTGCAGCAGTCGCTATTGGAAGCAGTGATTTATAGATGAAAACAGCTTTAGAACTTTTAGGAAAAGGCTGGAGGAAAAATCAGGAATACTACCAAAATACTACCAAAATAATCTTTCTAGCAGAACTCTGGCTATTTATCTTTTCACGTAAGTGAAGCTAAACTGTATTAGCAAGTGTTAAAGCAAGATTCTTAGCTATGTGTCCTTGAAGACTATAATATTTGTGGAGGGTAGTTCCACTGTTATAAATCTATGTTGACAGGTGTAAATTTACACTAATAAATTAATAACACAAGTAAGGAAAACACACCCCAGCTCCTAGAATGCCGGATTCACGATAGAACTGATGGGATCAAGAAAACACAGATTTGTGCAGATGAAATCGTCACACCTGGTATTTTTCTTACCTGTGTATTTCACTTTTTAAACGTATTCATCATACCTCTCTACTGTTTCTCTATCCAGAGGTCTGCTTTAAAGGTGAGCTAAGAAATTAAACAAATGCACAGTATTTCTCAGGAGGACCATGGCAGAGTTGTCCTCTGCCTCTGTGCGCTGCAACATTTTGAACCTCAGCAAGCTGTTTATCTTCCAGTTTCCAGCTTCTAGGTTTTTTCCTCAAGATTTGTGACAGCTCAGTAAGTGAATGTTTTCTGGTTTCTGGGTCCTCCAAAAGAAACTGCATTTCTTGAATCTCTTTGTAAGATTGAATTCTATCTTGTTCATCTTTGATCACATTCAGTTCCTAGTAAAATGTCTTGACACTTAATAGGGGCCACTTAATCTTTATTGGATGAGTAAGGACAAATGCCTGCCCTTCTGGAAAAGGGCATAATTGTTTTCGGGGTGGGACGGGATGAAAGAAGGTGTTAGTAGTAAACTAAATTGATATAAATCATGGAGAAATTGGGAAAACGCCCTACATGATGTGTGATATGTTGAATTTTATGTATGCTGAGTTCACCAAAAACATGGCCTCAGAAAAGACCATTTTGGTATGGATCTTAAAGGTTTTTGACTTTGTCAGCTCTGAACTAGGAACAATTCTTTTTAAATAATGGTATCCACTTAAAAAATTCAGGTGTAGAACAAGTATGTGCTTCTCTCCTAAAAAGGAGAAACCCTATAGAATCCTGCAAGTTCTTCATGGTGTGTTCAGATGGCTCTCCCATGATGGCCCACATGCTTATCCCATGTGGTTACAGTGTTATTGCTGCCTCTACCAGATGGGCATCCTCAACCACCTGGCCTGCTCTGCCTCTTCACACTGACTGGACAGGACCCTCCCTCCTCTCCTACTACAACATACATAGTCTGCCCGTGATGGTTTCCTATTGGCACCATCATGGTTCATCACAGATTTGTTGGCTTAAAACAACACTTGCAGTCTGTGGATCAAAGTGTGTCTGGGTTCAACTGAGTCCTCTGCTCAGGGTGCCCCAAAGGAAAAATCAAGGTATTGGCCACCCTGGGCTCTTATCTGGAGGCTCTGGTAAAGAATCATTTCCAAGCCCATATGATTGTCAACAGAATCAGTATTGGCAGTTGTAGGACTGAGCGTCTTGTTTCCTTCCTGGCTGTCAGCCAGGGTCCACTTTCTGTTCCCAGGGTCTGCTGTATTCTTTCCCATGGGGACCCCTGCATTAGAAAGTCTGTCTATCATACTTCTCCCAAAAAGGGAAAGCTTTGCCACATGGAGGCTGGTCAGTCCTCTGTGGAAGATATCTGTAGCTAACAGTCCATTAAAAAAACAATGCCACTTTGCATATAACCCCAATGAGTTTGCTTTATGTCTACTTTAGAGCGTAGTTTCTGAAATCTAGATGGTCTGTGTGATTATTAGCAAAAGAAGCCAGGTAGGCAACCAGTAGGATATGTTTCATGTGCATGTAAGGACTTACCCTTACAGATGGTAAGGGTACATATGGTACCAGGGAACAAGTGATATCAGTTCTTCTCGGGGTCACTCAGCCACATTACTGTTATGGGTGGCACCATACATCATATAAATGCCTTTGAAAATTGCAGAGCATGGTGCATGGTAGAACGAAAACATGATTGCAGATAATTGTGAAATCCCAGGCAGTGTGATGATGTAGTGGAAGTTACCACTTTTTTATACAGAGCTTCCTTCCCTCCCACCCTCCAAGCCTGAACAGGTTTGTGGGAATGATTTATGGGTCATGAAGGACTCTCATTGAGTATCTACCACCATCACCGGCTTCCGGGTAATTTGTAAGAGAAGCTATTTAACTTTCAGTAACTAATTCAATAAGGGATTGCAATTACCAGCAAATTTAATAGAATCTTCCAGATAGTGGGAAGTACAGGTTAAGCTTTGGAAATTATACCATCTGTCCTAAAGTTACGAAGTAAGAAAAGATTTGGAACTATGGCTTCTGAACAGGGTGTTATTTTGATGCTATAAAAAACTGTTGACGTCAAAAGTGATGCCGGGGAATGTTTAGGCTTTAAAATGGGAAGAGCACATATCCTCAAAACATACATCATCTTTGGTGACATCATCTGAGGTTATGACCATCGGTGAGATACTGTGTTCTGCACACATGAGGCTGATGGAATCTTCCCTGTATTTTCCCCTTTGAGACCACTTGAAAAAGCAAAGCTGGTTGGTGCTTATTTCATGCACTGAGCTCTTTTGTAGGGTGCCTTTAAAGCACTCTTTTGATTTAACTATTAATCCACTGCATTCCTGAGTTTGGGAAATCAAATTTTAACATAAATTTGCAAATAGCTCCAGTGCTCCACCCCTAATTCATATTCCAGCAACCTTCACTGAGGCAGGAAGCAGAGTCAAGCTGTTGCCAGGAAGATCTTTTCAAGAGCTTAGAAATCCTCCAGGGATCCCTTTATCACTGGTTTTCAAAGAGGCCTTTATTCCTCTCTTCTCCTGTTTCCTGCAAAGGGAGTTGTGTCCAATACTCGAGGACATGGGGAAGCCAGAAAGGACCCGAAGACTCCTCCAGGGCTCTGATCTTCTGAATTGTGAAACCTGCCATTCTGATCACTGGCCCTTTCTTCCCACCCTACCACATTGGAATCAATGCTATGGTTCCGTAAAACTTTACTGTATAATAAACCTGCCTTTTCATTTTTTAAGGACTGAGCTTCCAGGTCAGTTGGCTCTTGTTTTTCTTTCTTTCTTTCTTTCTTTCTTTCTTTTTTTTTAAGTCTTTCTGTGTAAAGGTCCATCAAATTCTCATAAAAATAACATTTTTTTGGACTATGTTATCTACTTGAAGATCATTTTACTTTACTTTTATTTTATTTCATTTTATTTCATATCATTTTATTTTTTAATTCCAGTATAGTTAACATATAGTGTTATATTGGTTTCAGGTGTACAACATAGTGATTCAGCATTTCTATTCATAACTCAATGCTCATCATAATAAGTGAGTGTACTCTTCATCCCATTGTCTGTTTCC
The DNA here is from genome assembly GCA_002007465.1 of Ailurus styani. Taxonomy (NCBI): domain Eukaryota; kingdom Metazoa; phylum Chordata; class Mammalia; order Carnivora; family Ailuridae; genus Ailurus; species Ailurus styani. Next base: position 1,286,775 of record LNAC01000462.1, read on the forward strand.
CCCATCCTCACACCCACCTCCCCTCTGCTAACCATCAGTTTGTACTCTACAGTTAAGAGTCTGTTTCTTGATTTGTCTCTCTCTCTACTTGATCTTTTTTTTTTAAGATTTTATTTATTTATTTGACAGAGAAAGAGATCACAAGCAGGCAGAGAGGCAGGCAGAGAGAGAGGAGGAAGCAGGGTTCCTGCTGAGCAGGGAGCCCGAAGCGGGGCTCAATTCCAGAACCTTGAGATCATGACCTGAGCTGAAGGCAGAGGCTTAACCCACTGAGTCACCCAGGCGCCCCTCTCTACTTGATCTTAATTGACATACATTTTTCTTACAACTGGGCACCAAAAAGTGTCTTATTCTAAGTCAGTAAAGTGGACTTTTATTTCAAGTATGTTATATTTAATTTTCTTTTTCTCTGAGAGGTATAGGAGCCAGAGAGGAAATGGTAAAAAAAAAAATAAATAAATAAAAAAGTTTGTATTTATATTACTGATTACAGATATGAATGTGTATCTGGAATTAATACATGGATTTAATGTATTTTCAGTAAGATTAGAACTAAAAATTATATCATGTATTTCATCTTATTTGAGGTAGCTGGGAATTGGCCATCTTCCTTTTGAAAGGGAAAATAGAAGCTTTTCAACTTCACAACATTCTGAGGGGAAACATAGCTATCCTATTTTATAAGAGAAAAAGAAAATAAGGTAGATTTTTTAAGAAGCCTAAAAAGAGGTAGGCATTGTCAGTCATGTTTATAGTCAATCCAGCAGATCATATGATTTTCTTCTGAAAAAATATTAACTTTGGTCTATATCTGTGTACATTATCAAACTAGGGTATGAGAGGGGTGCCTGCGTGGGTCAGTGTATTAAGTGACTGACTCTTGATTTTGGCTCAGGTCATGGTCTCAGGGTCATGGGATCAAGCCCTGCATTGGGCTCTGCAGTCAGCTGGGAGTCTGCTTGAGATTCTCTCTCCCTCTGCCCCTCCCCCCACCCAGTGCATTAGCATCCACACATGTTCTCTCTCAAATAAATAAATAAATCTTAAAAACAACAACAACAAAACCTAGGGTGTGAGTACATGCTGGGGAACGTGAATGTTGCCTGTATATTAGAAGTGTGTGAATGCACAGAACAAACTGAATCTGTATTCTTTTTTTTTAAGAGTCAAACCAAGAAACAGACTCTCTCTTTTATTATTTTATTTTATTTTATTTTATTTATTTATTTGGCAGAGTGAGAGATTGCAAGTAGGCAGAGAGGCAGGCAGAGAGAGAGGAGGAAGCAGGCTCCCCGCTGAGCAGAGACCCCCCCAATGTGGGGGTCGATCCCAGGACCCTGAGATCATGACCTGAGCCGAAGGCAGAGGCTTAACCCACTGAGCCACCCAGGCGCCCCACAAACTGAATCTGTATTCTTAAAGTAGTTACAGTTCCTACCTGATGAGAAATAATCAAATCTTTTAAAATGTAGTATCAATGTGTATTTTATCTCTCTGTATAAGTATATATAGATAAAATAATGTATGTATATTGTGTGTGCATATATATGTATATATATAATAAAAGCTAAATTTATATTTATTTTTAAGATAGAACACTAGAATTCAAAGATAGTTTATGGGGAAGCAAGTCTGACCCATGAAGTATATTCTCCTCTGAAATAGGGCTTTTTCAGTGGCAAAGCTGGAGAATGCTCTTCTACTTGTGGGGAAATTAGTGTCTGGACAAGAAATGAACTGATGTGTTCTTTTATGGTCTAAAATGAAAACTAATATTTGACTTCAGGTATTTAGGTGTACTGCACCAATCCAGGCTTACAATATGATTACCGTTTTCCCATTTTCAATTACTTGAGGATACAAAACCAAGACAAATAAATACTACTATTGAATATTGGCCATATTCAAGCCAGAACTGCCTGCAGTGTAGTGGCCAGGATGAGATGCTCATGACCATGGTTAGGGAAGGCTCTGGCCAAGCAGGAAAGGTCTACTCAGGTGAATGGATTATAATGTGCATTACATATTAAAAATGACAAGTGGGTACAGGTGGTTTCTTAATAAGTCAGAAGCCTCCAGTTGGTCTAAAAGATTATATTGACAGGCAGATGAAACAAAGCAATGAAATGTCCAGAAGGAAGTGTTTGGAGAACAGGAAGGACATCTGATTGCAGGTAGGAAAACCAAGTCCTTGGGAATTGGAGAAAGTGACTGGCAAGACTTCTAGTTTAGAGGATTTGAGGAACGGCATACCATGAACCCAAGATTCAGTATGTGGGAACCTACCATGGATCAAGCCTGTTTATGTTCTCAAGAACCTACGTACTTTCCTGGGGTCATGGTGAGGCTGATAGCAAGGACGCTTTAATGCTAATGTCTCACCACTGACCTGAGTGGCTCATGATAGTCGGCCTGTCTCAGAAGGGGCCAATTCCAGATTTCTGAATAGAGAAAATGCAGACGATGATGGTCATAGAGCCTCAGATAGAGAGTAAAGAAAGTCACTGGCACTTCTCCAATTGTTTTGCAGGTGCAAAAATCATTTAATTTTCTGTTTGTACCTTGAATGAATATGCCACCTATTTAGTGGCATAAACACAATAAACACATTCAAATTAAATGTCAATACATACTTTAATGTTTTAATCAGTGTATGTACTAAATAATTTGAGTTTGCAAAGAAATTATGGAGACTGAAAAAAAAAGGAATTATGAAGACTGAATCCAACCTGAAGCTTGGCAGGAAATTAATATCTGGATAAGGGATACTAGTGCATTTTGCTATGGCATATACTCAGATTTAGAATAAAAGCACTGTATTTTTCAAAGCAATCTAGGTATATGAAACCAAATCTAGGTAGAATGAGGATAGTAACTTAAAAACAAGTTTGTTAGAACAGAAGTGAGAGCTTCCATGTAGAACCATGGGATGAAGCACAGTCATCAGTGGTCTGCAGGAACAAAGACCAGCCTCAGCGCAGGGAGCATCCGAGAGTCTGGTGCAGCAAGACAGAAGGAACAGCCAGGAAGAGCCCTGGAAATCAAGGCCCTTTGATAGCTCTCTTTCCAGCTCCATTGATGGTGGCCATACACTTGCTTATGCTAAATGAGAGCTGTGTGTGGAAATCGGGATCAGAACACCCCCCTTTCCCTGCCTCTTCATTTGCTGACCTCTTCTGGCAATGGCTGCTTGGAACCTGGCCTCTGGCAGCTGATGATTTCAAGTATCCAGGCCTGTCAGGTTGCTCTCCAGGAGAGGCATCAGGCTGTCATTATGTATTAGGCGGCCCCTGGCTAACGCACGAGGCCTTTCAGGGAGGGCCCCTCTCTCTCAAGCTCCCGAATTGCATCTTTTGATAGGAGTTGAGATAAGAAACCAGTTCAGAATCCAAAGCGAGACCTTGAGGCACTCTCCTGTCCACTTGGGCTAATTCGTTAAGTTACTGTTTTGCAGGTTGGGCAAAGTTGGCATAGTTTTGACAGTTTCAAGACTTGAGATGTAACCATTGATTTTTTTCCAAAGGACTGTTCCACTAGTCATGGAAACTGAGCAGCTGGGCACTTTCTTCTCCTCTTCATCGTTGCCAACAAAATGAAAAGACCAAGGATTTAAGAACACTGTATGAAGCAAATCTTTCTTCCTCTGGACTGAGCTCAAGCCCACTCCCATTTTTGAGCAGAAGAATGCTTCTGAGGGGCTTCTCTTGCCACAGATAGAGTGACAGGACCATGTCCTTACCAGAAACTGAGACAAATTTGACCTCAGCATGTGGCAGTTACAGAATTTTCTCCCAGTCTTTTCTTGTTCTTACACTGCTACTGATCTGTGCCTCTGTTGTAATAACTAGGATTCGACCGCTTTTACTATTTTGATGAAATCATTTATCTGCCCTGCTTTTCTGAGTGCCCCTGTCTTTCTTTCCTGACCAAATGTATCCTCTTTTTGGTAATCACGGTCCAACGTGCTCATGTACACATGTTTATTTATGGCTACCCCTTAATCATTTTGCTTTCTTTGGTCATCACAGCCCACATCTCTCCAGGAGCCATGCCTTCCCCACTTGCAGGGATGGAATACATGACCCAGTTTTAAGTCACTCATGCATCATGGGCTCTTGTCATTGGTTTCAGGCTAGGCATGATCCTCAAGGAGGTTCTTTCAGAGCAAGAAGGAGAGCACTTTGGCAGACTCTCCCAGGCAATGCCTGCTGTAATTTTTGTTCAAGTCTTAGGCTAAGGTCCTAAGCTGTCAAGTGGGCCAGAGGTCTGAAGCTGCAGCAACTACTTATGGGCCACTGAGGGTGTCTGTGTTTAAAAAAAAAAAAAAAAAAGAGAGAGAGAAGCTAATGTGCAGAGCAGAGCTAAGTAGAGGTGACAGATGGAACATATCTGGTGACATCATCTGAGTCCTTTCAAGCAGCTGGCTCTTAAGCCAATTCTGAGTCACTTTATTTTTTACTTTGCTTGAACAAGTTTGTGCTGGATTTTCTGTAGCCTTTTTTTTTTTCTTTAAGTGACTGAGAGTTTCAGGGGTGGGCTTGGCTACTTGCCGACAGCCTTGTTGATATCATCTGTGGCCTATATTGCTGACCATCTCCATCTATCTTCATATTTTCTGTGCTAAGCTTACCCTCTGTTGGGACATGCCGATATTTTATATTCAATCCTGATGCTCTTTTATGATCTGGATGAAATTCCAAGATACAGCAACTGTGTTTTCCCACTCGAGTATTTTAGGAAAGCTTAATGACTCAAATCATCTCTCTACTAATTGAAAGTGGAGAGTCTTCAAGGAATTTCACAGAACTGACCCATGGATATATAAATATATTAAGGTCTGTGGCTCATTAGTTTTTCTTTTTCTGTTGTGGACATTGTTATATTATTTTACTTTCTTTGATAGTGACCCTTATAACATTTTACCTGGCTGTTAGGTAACAGAGTTAAATGCCCATAAAGGGAAGAGAAGATGAAAGAGATTCTGTAATAGATTTTTATATAAAATGGTATCAGAATGGCAGGGAAGGCGAAGAAGCAGTCATAGGCAAGGCAACCTTATGGTTCTCACTACCTTGCATCTTGTGGTTTCCTGACAAGCTAAAGATGACCAGAGAAGTGGGGTTGACACAGTGCATATTGAGATCAGCAAACTCTTAAGACTTCAGATACAGGCCTAGGGATCTTCTCCTATACACTGACCATGGAGTGTATGAGAATGGAGGTTGGTTCTGGGTAGTATATGGAAGGCCAACCTTATGCCTTTTGAGAATACTGAAACATTCCTCTTCTACTCCTGTGGGATCTAGTACCTTTTGTAATTTTACTCTTTTAATTTTAAATTTTTCCCCAAACTCTTCCTTTCTATGGCTCATTGTGAGCTGAGGGGATACAGATGCCTCATGGGTCAAAACAAAATAAAGCATAAGTCCTCCACAGCCAGTTGAGAAGCAGCTGAAGTCCTCTCCATTCCTTGGCCTTCTCTTCCCTTATTCATTTCCAGCTCTCCTCATTCCCTTCTGCTAAGATCCTGCCCCTCCTTTGTGATTCTGATCCACTAAGTAAAACAGTTTAGCCTTAGTGCTAAGAAAGTAACTAGGAAAAAAGCATGCAATGTGAGGGGCAAAAGAGGTTCCTGGGTTAAGAAGAATGACAAGGGCTTGATGCTCTTAATTTGGAAACTCTTGATAGATATAAATATTTATGAAGAAAAGTGTCATCGTGATTTAAAGAGAGAAAATGTAGGGATTAGTGGGAAGCTTGGTCAGCTTGTCAAGAGAGTCCATCTTTGTCAGTGTTGTAGTCAGACAGATGGAAAAGAGGCAAAAGAGGGGAAAAGAAGGTTTCCCCCAGTTGTGTTGGTTTCCCTTAGGAAATTCCCATGAAAAACTTTGCTTATTCCATTGACCAGAGCTTAGTCACATGATCATATCTAGCTGTAAGAGTGTCTGGGAAATGTAGTCTTTTAGGTGGTCACAGTGATTTCCACCCCCTTACACACACACACACACCCCGGCCAACAAATGCCCAAGTAAAATCTGGGTTTTCTAACAAGGGTGGATGAGAAAAATGGCTCTTAGATAGCAGCTTGTAGTGTCTGCTTTGAAAATCCTTGAAATCCATGATTGCTTCTTTAGAAGATGTGCTAAGTTGTTAGAAACTTTGTAGACTTAAAAGAAATATAAGTCCTCTTATTAAGAATACTGGCTTTGAATATAATGACCTGCAATTTCTGAGAAGGGGTTTATAACATTTGATTATGAGTGAAGTACGGAAGGAGGTGAAAACAAGATTTTTAAAGTCTTTGGGGCTTAGATATGATAAAAGTGATCAAACAGAAGTGATAAAGGGATTGATAGCCCACAATAAGAGATGAATTTATTTAACACTGAAGAGTTTGAGGTAGATTTCAAATGTTATGATTATGGTTCTGGACTACGGGAGAGAAAGCCTGAAATAAATCATGAGCTGGAATTATAGAAGTAAAACTCATTCATTTTAGTGCCCACCTTGGCCGTCTGGTTGAGAAACAGTCCATGTAAAGTCAGTTGGTGAAGGGGAACACAACACAGTAGGGGACATTGGGAACTGTAGGGAATAATCTGGAGGGGCAGTTACATCTTGTCTATAGCCAATTATTGCCATCACAGAAATTAGGCTTATATCTTCTACTTTTCCAGAGAAGATAGAAATCTAGAATTTTACTAAACCTTCCACTTTTAAAAATCGTTGTGCAAGCCAAGCACATATGTCTAAAACCTGGGTTTGTCCAAACAAGTACCAGTTTGCAACTTTGGGCCTAGTTCAACATCTTTATTTTACTGAGACTGGGAGAGATCTGGTGACTTGCTCAGGGTCACATGGCTAATTAATGATAGCGCTGGGACAAGAACACTTCCTCTCCACTCCCAGCACCATATTCAGCATAACTTTCTGATAGAGCTAAGAGAGTCATGTGAAACTGTCTAGTGCAGAGACAGGATTAGGGGAGTTAGGCATTCCACACAAGGTCTGCAGTTAACCCTGTAAGTGCCTGACACAGTGCTGAGCATTCAGGGGGCATTGATCAATGTTAGCTCAATCTCTATGTAAATTGTTCAAATCATGTAAGTTAATGAATAAAATAGAGGGAAAGGAAAAGAAGCAAAAGAATCATTATCAAACCTTGGGGAGCCCCCATAATTAACAATGGAAGCAAGATAATGAATTAGCAAAGAAGGCATCCAAGGAGCAGATAGAAGCAGCCAAGATTGCTTTGAGAATCTCTTGCCTTTACCTTTGCCCTAATTACAGCTTTAGGCTGTAAATGTTTTAATTTGAGGATAATTTCCAGCCCTTTAATAAATTTCTTTCCAATTATACTGCTGTCTTAAACTTACAGTCTCTTAAGAAAATGTGGTCTTCAGAGGACCTTTCTTCTCCCCTTAGTAGAAATTAGATAGATTGATTAATTTTGGCTTAACGTTCTAAAAATGTTCAGCTGTATCTTGAGATTATCCCACCATTAATGGTTAAGTGTCTCCAGAATAAGTAATAATTGTCATTAAAAAAAATGAGTTTCACCAGAAGAAATGTCCTTAAAAAAACCCTTTTTTGATATAAATGTGTCCTTATGCATGACCGAAATTTGTTGAATTATCTCAATGTCATAGATCACAGAGTAATAATTTTTGAAGTGATCAATTCTCCTTTAGGTTTTAATGTGCAGCATGAAATGCATTTTAAGACACTGTTTAAAATTCTGATAAGTCTCTAGAAACTAGAATTTTTGATTTAGTGCTCATGTTCGAATCTTGACTAGTGAACACAATGGAAAGACCTTGGGGGATCTGGTGGATTCCTTAGGCAGTTTATCTCAGAACTAACTGCTTTTGCAATGGGTTTTGCTTACAGTAGTAACAGCCTGTATTTATAATTTGTTCTCTTGGCAATTATCTCAACGGAACTGAAACACCTACAAGGTCAGTGGTGCCGGACTAAGGTCACATACTGGTAACTCTTGTGTATTTAATTGGATTTATCGTTATAATACTCTAACTTAACGGTGCTGAAAGGAGCTGGAGTGTGGTCATTAAAAAGAAAAAAAAAAGTCTGTTAATTATCTGATGTTTAACCATTCCCTTGTGGTTTTAGTCTTCTCTTTCTAGTTCCAGGGCACATGTAGAATACTTACAGATCTCAACAAGAAAATGGGATTTTCTCTGCTATCACCTGAAGCTGCTGTGACCATAAAACTAATAAATCACTAAAAAATCTCCTCGCCCATAAACAGTGCCCTCCAGAGCAGATCCAGTATCTTATCTCTCCATCCAGATGGTCCTTGTTGCTAAATACAGAGCCTGATTTTATACTCTTTACTCAACTGTGGTTTCCACTGTTTTCATTGGAGTAGGGTAAGTCATCTGAAACATTCATAAATAATGTGAAATGGGCTATATTTTTGCCACTTGCATTTGTTGTCATCTGGGATCCAGTGAAACTCTTTTGGGTCAGCTGAACACAGTTCCATGCTGCCAGTCTGGGGGATGAAAGAGCGAAAGCATGACACCAACCACTTGGATGGGAGTTTCAGACTTTGCAAGGGCAGAGATTCTGGAGATAAAGGATATTCCAGTTCATAGATTTTTGAAAGCAACTCTAAAGCTCTGAGTGGACCAAGAGGGGCCTTTCCCATTGCCATGAGTCCTGAGAAATGAGACATATATTGGAGATGCAGCAAGAAGGATTTTAGGTTCTTAACTTCTGTGGCATCACATACTCCTTTGATAACGAGATGAAAACATTTCCCCGGAAAAAATATCCATAAAGGCACACCCATAGAATTTTGCAAACTGGTGGATTTATAAAAACCTGAAAGCATTTATTCCCTCACTGTTTCTTTGGATTGTTTAGGGGTCCTGGTACTCAGATTAAAAATCCCTGGAACTCTGAGGATGATTATGGAAACTTGCCCTGACATCTGTATAATCTGGGTTTCCCCAGCTACTCTTACCTAATCGTATATATGGGGAGATATTAATAGTAATAACCAGTATTGTATGCCTTTTGTGTCTGTCTGCCAATATAGGAACTCTATCTCCTGCAAAATCCTTTTTGCTTTCTCAAGTAATTGTATCTGGAAATCCTCAAGACGTTTCAGTTGGGTTCTTAAATAAGTCACATGTGTCCCCCTGGGTCCTGATGCCTTTGCTAGACACTGGTGTCCTTTCTGTTGGATTCATCTTTTCCCCCTGAGTGCTGCCCCATCTGTGAGGCACTGATGCTCAGCCTATACATCGTCGCCCCTTCTGCTGGAGTCTATGATGTTCACCTTCCGCTGATGCATTAGAGTCCTTGAGGGTCCAAGGCTGCTGTCTTCTCCAGAATTTCAGTGATTCCAGACCCTGTGTTATGCAGAATGCTGTACTGCCTTCTGTGTACCTCTTATTACAGTTAGATGGTTTCTAATGAGTTCTGGTTTGAGGGTCTTTAGCAAGATAGATCTTTAGCTTTTTTCTCCAGTTCCTTCCTTCTTGGGGTGAAGGGAAAAGTCAGGTGGCCCAGGATTATACTCAGAATCCTTAAACCTCTCCCATGATTGTAGTTTGTCTCTGGTCAAGGGGTGTTTGTCTGACCCCCTCTCCCTTTGGGAGCTCCTCATGCAAATGCCATGCTAGGGGTCTTTATCTCAGATGCTCAGAATTGCTTTTCAGCAAGGAATGGACTGATTTAAACTAGGAAGTTCAAGAACCTAAATATTTAAGGAAAATACAAACAGAAGTGTGACCTTTGGAGCTTAGGCCTAGTATTTTGGGGGAATATTTTGGAGCTTTTTCAGACCTCTGTGGTGGCCTTCCAAAGTCAAACTCTTTGTGATTTGCTCTGTCCTACATCTAAGCCAGTGCAGGTGTTGTGAAAATGGCATAAAGAAAACTCTAGGCTCTTACTGGAAACAAGCACCTTCTTTATTGTAAATAACTCCATACAGCATCTGTAATAAGTTAGAATCAGAATGATCTTTCTGTCATGATTCCATGTTTTTATACAATTCATATACCTCAAGCTCCATAGGAGTCAGTAAAATATGATTCGGAAATAATACTGAATTTTAAAGCTTAGAATGCAGTGTATGGAAAAAATGCCTCATCATTTTTCTTGCTGTCTTTTGAAGGCATAGGCATAGATAGATTCATCACAATGTTGGAAGCACATTTTTGAAAATGCCATTATCTCCATCACTTATAGATTTGTTATAATTAATGCCAGTGGCTCCTACTGTACCGTTGTATTCTTCACTCAGACCCTTAATCCTCTTTGACACTCCAGACTGTGTTCACCATCTCAGTGTGGCTCTCTCCCCAGGATTCTGTATATTCTTACCTTCGACTTCCTGCCATGTCCACTGGCCATCCTCAGACTAAAAAAAGAAAAAAGAAAAAAGGAATTTCCAAACCAATCTTCATCCATATATGTCCTATGAACTTCCCCTCCATGTCTGTTGTGTTTTCTCTCATAAACTATAATATTTTTAAAAAGATTTTATTTATTTATTTGACAGAGAGAGAGGGGAGGGAGAGCATAAGCAGGGGGAATGGCAGAGGAAGAGGGAGAACCAGACTTCTGACTGAGCAGGGAGCCCGCAGTGGGGCTTGATCCCAGGACCCTGGGATCATGACCTGAGGTGAAGGCAGATGCCCAAACCGACTGAACCACCCTGGTGCACCATAAACATAATATTTAAGACATATGTATATATGTATGCATATATTTATATATATGTATATGTAATATATGTGTGTGTGTATATGTGATATTTTGAGGGAATCTTATTTTTTTTTAAAGATTTTATTTCAGAGAGATAGAGTGAGATAGAGCACAGTCAGGGGGAGGGTGAGAGGGGGAAGCAGACTCCCTACTGAGCAGAGAGCCCAATGTAGGGCTCTATCCCAGGATCCTGGGGTCACTACCTGAGCTGAAGGCAGACGCTTAACCGACTGAGCCATCCAGGAGGCCCTTGAAGGAATATTAGAGTAAGGATGTATGAGGTCAAGTTGGATGTGAAAATAAAATGGAGCTTTGTCTTTCCTGCGATTGATATAATTTCCTCATGAGGCTTATCTCCTTGGGTTTAGGTAAAGGGTGTGGTAGAGGGTGGTGGAACAGGAGAATTCTGAAGCTGCGAAATGGTTCTCTGACTCCTTAAAAGATCCCTTTTGTCTGGCATTCTCTCAGATGAATGCTCAGTTCTTATGCTTTCTCTTCCTCCTCGGCTCCTTTCTCAGATGGTACCTTGGCACATATGGAGGAGGGCCTCAAGTCATCTAGTGGTTTGGGGGCAGGGAGCTTCATTGTCTGCCAGGCGTCCTCTGGATCTTCTCTGTTCTGATTGATCTGCAGTGCACTGAGGCACATCTGACCCCACCTGGACTCTTAGAAATGTGTGCTGTAACTGATTGCAGGAGCCTATGACCCTGGCCATTTTGTTTTGATGCAGAAATCCCCCCGTGCTGCGGCGTGTGTGGACTCTGTGCCTCTGCCAGTCCCGCAGTCTGCATGTGCTCCACCAGACACACAGCACTCCATGAGCCCCTAAAGCCATGAGGAAGGTGGAGGAAAGCCAGGAGAAGAAGCTCAGGCTCATCTGCCTTGCCAGCTTTGCCGACCAGGGCTACCTCACTGCTGCGCATGGCGGGTGGGGTGTTGAGGCTGCTCCTAGAAGGTAGCAGGTTTTCTGGGCTACCCGCTGAGGAGGCCAACCATGTGTTCTCCTCACCTCACCATCACCACTGTCTTCTAGAATTTTTGCCTAGGGCTGGAAGTAGGACGTTTTTGTCTGGCTGCCTCTTCCTCCTTCCTGCTCTTCCTCCTCCTCCTCCTCCTCCACTTTCCTTCTGCCGTTGAGGTCTTCCTTTATTTCTTCGTTCAGTCTGGAAGGAACTTTCTTTGGGCTCATGATGGCAATCATGATTCAAGGTGGTGGTGAATAGAGGGAGAGAAATTGAAAACACATCATTTAAAAGATTTCAAAATAACATCCCTGAAAATAAAATTATATGCTATCTGTAAGTAGTGTTTCCTCAAACTACGTATTATCCTTGAAGACAAATGGGGATCGTATGAATGGCAATAAATACTGTTGTTTTGGGTCTCATCTTTATCTTTTATTTGGGGACTCTAGTCCCACTTGAAAATTTCTACATTTACGGCTAGGATTCTTACATATTTCTCTAGATAGTGTGAGTGTAAGACTAATCCTTTTTTGTGGCCTCTGCTATCTGGGCAACCCTGTACATCCCTTCCATGGGTATCCCGCATCGACAGTGAGGGGGATGATGCTCAGGCCAAGGGCACTACCTCCAGTTATCTGCAAACAGAGTGCCCTCTGCTCCTCTGGAAGGTCTTGGTGCAGGGTCCCTGGGGAACCTGAATGACGGAGGGCAAACTTCTTGAAGTCTCTCAAGGAACTTTTGAAGGCTCGAAAGCTTATTCTCTATTAACTTGCCTCTCTTAGGGGTTCTGAGAGGGCACCTGGGCGGCTCAGTTGGTTCAGCATCTGCCTTCGGCCCAGGTCATGATCCCAGGGTCTTCCCTCGAGCCCCACATCTGGCTCCCTGCTCAGCAGCTTCTCCCTCCCCCTCTATGCTCTCTCTCAAGTAAATAAATAAAAAAATAGTTAAAAAAATAAGCTAGGCTATGGCAGAGCAAAGTAAATCTAATCTTGTTGCTTCTCTTTTGGCGATTGGGGTGTTGCTTTGGGGTTAAGGCTGTAATCCTTATTTCCTCTTTTGGGATACTTTTTGTGTGTTTGGGAGTTTGTCTCTAGCTAGGACTTTCCTTTATTTCTTATGCAAATGCTTAATTTGTAGGCTTTTCCATCCAGTTTTCCTGACACTATCAGTGTGGTAGTAAAATTTATACTTAATCTGGGGCTTCTACCTCTACATATAATTTAAATAAATCACAGATTTACAACTTTCTGTTTAAGTCTGTAAACGTTCCAAGCAATCCCTTGTAAATCTTTTGGTCTCCTCTTTCCTGGGTTGCCAAATTATTTCAACAAGTTCAAGAAACCCTTGAAATGCTCAAATCTTATCCCCACTCCCCACATTTCATAAGACTGGAAGTAATTGATTAACCAATCTCCAGGTGCAAGAGCCTTTTTTAGATAAAGTCTTGTTTGTCTTTCAGGTCTGTCTGCTCCTCCCACTCTTTCCAAAGATGATATCTTCCGTCTCCTTCCTTACACTGGTTTTTATGACGTTTTGAATAACCTTTTGCTTTCAAATCGGAGAAAATAAATTAATTGTAGTTGGAGGGAATGAAACGACCCTCCCCCCACCCTATTGGGATCATAAATGATCTATTGGGAGATTGTGCCATCCATTCTTTTGACTCAGGCAGCACCATTCCCAACTAATATGTGGGCTCCTGGTAATATAAAGAGAACAGGAAGGAGTCAGATGTTCCTTTAGCAAAATGATGTCAGTTATTTCTCAAAGTTCTCGAAGCAGCTTTAAAATCATCTTAGCATGTTTCCTTCATGTGAGACCAGTAAACTGAGCCTCCCTAGGGTAATTAATCAATTAATTAACTGATAATTAATTTGTACTGTGATGAGATGAGCTTGCCTGTAGTCATGGAGGAACTCAGCACCACGCTTCTGTGGAAATAAATGAAGACCAACCGAATGAGCACGAGCAAAGGCTACTTTTTTCAGAGCTTGCAAGGAGTCAGTGACTGTCACTTTTGTTTTATTTGTGTCAAAGGCTGGCAGAGGACTGGGAAGACTTTATGGTGGAAAAAAGGAAGACTTCAGATCTCCCCCACATGAAGGCTGTTTGACTAGGGAAGGCACAGGTGGGTTCACTGGAAGCCACGCAGTTCGTGGTACATATCGGTGAAGGGGACATTTTTGGCTTTCTCTGGTTGGCCTTAAGTTGGAAATGGGGACAAATATTTTTAAAATCCATCAGTTATTAATCAAGTTCTGGCTGTTTGGGGCTGAATGTTACATGGGTTATTTTTGCCTTCCTAGATTGGTTGCTAAAGAGAGTGGTCTAGCTTCTTACCAGTCTGGCTTAGCAGCCTGGGTTCCTGTGCTGGTACTATAGATAATGGGTTGGTGGTTGCTACAGATGGTGGGTCAGAGTTCTTTTTTTTTCCATTCAATTTTATTTTATTTTATTTTTTTCAGTGATCCAAGATTCATTGGATCCAGTGCTCCATGTAATACATGCTCTCCTTAATACCCACCACCAGGGTCATCCATCCCCCACCCCCTCCCTTCCATGACCCTCAGTTTGTTTCTCAGAATTCACAGTCTCTCATCTTTTGTGTCCCCCTCCAATTTACCTCAATTCACTTTTCCTTTCCTTCTCCTAGAGTCCTCTCTTTTATTCCTTATGTTCCATAAGTAAGTGAAACCGTATGATAATTGGCTTTCTCTGCTTGACTTATTTCACTCAGCATAATCTTCTCCAGACCTGTCCATGTTGATACAAAAGTTGGGTATTCATCCTTTCTGATGGCTGCATAATATTCTAATATTCCGCTGTGTATATGGACCACATCTTCCTTATCCATTCATCTGTTGAAGGGCATCTCAGCTCTTTCCACAGTTTGGCGATTGTAGACATTGCTGTTATGAACATTGGAGTACATATGGCCCTTCTTTTCACTACATCTGTATATTTGGGGTAAATACCCAGTAGTGCAATTGCAGGGTCATAGTGTGGCTCAGAGTTCTCTTTTTACATGCGGTCTGGCCATTGTCTGTTCATGTATTTAGTCTTTCACTTCACTCATAGAGAGTCAACCAAAATCAGGCTATATACTGTCTCCCTGTATACATGTATAATACCAGAGCTCACCCACCCTTCTGAAGCCAACAGGAACCTTAGGCAGAATAAAACCTACATAACTTCTGACTGAAGTTGAAGCCATAAGAATTTTCAAGAAATAGTCAGGGATAGGGGGTTGGTATTGCTGAAATAGTGGAGGGTGGGATTTTCTGGGAGATGGAGGTAGAACACCGGCCGGGAGACAGTTGCTTATAGATAGGCTGGGAGGAGATGATAAGGGACAGTTGGGAAGATGAAGGAATTAGTAAGGGAGAAAGCACCCTCATGGGGCAACCTCCTATGACCTAAGTTCTAACATCTTGGGTCCTCCTTGAGTTGTCCTGAAAAAATGAGCTAGGAATAGAGCCATAGTTTTCAATCTTCTTTTTCCCATTTGTTTCGTGATGCTTTTCTGATGCCTCAGTGGAAGAACTGTCATGCCTGCATGTTAGTGTGGGTTCAGTGGTAGGATGGGCATGTGGTGCTGAAGGACAGCGTCCCGATCCGCTGGTTAGGCCCTGATAAGAAAGGGTCAGGGACTCCTCAGCTCCTCACCCATTGAAGACCGACAGATGGAAAGAGCTGTAGGCAAGTGGGCATCATCCTGAGGAGAAGACAGCAAGGCCACGTTCCCTGATCTGGCTTTTAGGTTCCTTGGCAATGCAGGGGGAGTCCCAGAACCCTCTGAGCAATATTAAAACTAACTCCTGTCTCCCAAACAATCTAAAGGAAGCAAAACAAAATCAAAGCTAGCCTAAAGATAGAACTTTCCCGAATTGTGACTTAGCGCTTACCTGAGTGTAGATTACCCATGTAACCACACAGATAAATAATGTGTATACGCTGGCTTTGATATAGAAGTTGAAACAAAACAGTGAGCTAGATGCACTAACTTTTTATGGGTAGGTTTTCTTTGCTGAATATTGTTTATATGGATCAAAAATATCATTCCTTGAGAAGAGTGGTTATAATATCTAAAGCACCAAAATTCTCACAAATAGATTTTGTAGGATGATCTTTTTCATGGGGAGGATATTCAGATTTGATTTATTTAATCAAAAGAAGATTTCTTAGGATTAGTCTTAGCATATTGAACTCTTTTAGGGTATGAAACAGTGAATTATAAAAAAGAAACCAGTTTTCAGATATTTGGAGTTTCATGTTTATATTTTCAGTTCTTCTGACATACGATTATTAACTTACACAGTCCTTCTATCGTGATTTGACTTTAGTTTATATATATTTATTCATACATATATTCTCATATATACATATATATTTATATATATAGTCATATATGTATTCAGATATATGTGTATATAGTCGTACTGTTTTCTGACTCAAGGAGTTTTGGTACTGGATTAAATAGAGTTTAATTAATTAATTAATTAATTAATTTTTAAAAGATTTTTATTTATTCATTTGACAGAGAGAGAGATTACAAGTAGGCAGAGAGGCAGGCAGAGAGAGAGGAGAGAGGAGGAAGCAGGCTCCCTGCCGAGCAGAGAGCCCGATGTGGGCCTCGATCCCAGGACCCTGGGATCATGACCTGAGCCGGAGGCAGCGGCTTTAACTCACTGAGCCACCCAGGCGCCCATAATTTAAAAGATGAATTTGAAAGCAAGAAGAACACAATCCTGTTTGAACAGTACCTTCAAAAAGGGCACTATTCCTCATCTGTATGGAGTGTGTCTTGGGGCTCATCAGTGCAAGTTGACCACAAATAGCACACAAATAGCTTGGGTCCCAGATATGGTCAGGGAAGGACTTGGAGCTCTAAAGAATTTCACCAGGGAAGGAGAAGACAAAATCTCAGACCAGTTGACCTGGCTTGGTGGCTGGGTCCCACAGTAGAAAGCCAGTGTCCTCTTACTCAGGTATCCTCTGCATATGAGGTCAAAACAGTCAGGGCCACACAGCTAAGATGAAGTGCTGAGCCACAGAATTACTGGCCTAGAGCTCTTTAAATTCTGTTTTTGTCTTGTTTTGCTTTTATTTTAAAGATTTTATTTATTTATTTATTTGACAGTGAGAGACACAGCAAGAAAGGGAGCATAAGCATGGGGAGTGGGAGAGGGAGAAGGAGGCTTCCTCCTGAGCAGGGAGCCCAACGCGGGGCTTGATCCCAGGACCCTGGGATCATGACCTGAGCTGAAGGCAGATGCTTAATGACTGAGCCACCCAGGCACCCCTTTAAATTCTGTTTTTATGATAGTACTGGATCCAGTGTCTGGGACGTGATCAAACATACAGGTGAGCACAGAGATTCCAGTTTCAAAGACTAAGTGGGTGTCAGGGCCTGAAGCCAAGCAGATCCAAGTAGATGGGACCATCTCGGGGGAGGATGATGGATTGAATGGGACGTTTGCCTCAGAGAAACCAGCTGCCTAAGACAGTGGTAAATGCTAATCAGAGTTTCTGTAAGGAGAGTTTGTACGTTGACAAGAGTCAAGAGTCAGGGTACCTTGTTTTGGACCAAAGATTCAAGTGTCTTTAGAAATGCAGCCTTAGTATTTGGGCTCATATATGGGATGCACATGTCCACTATTTTCTTAGTAAAAACTTTCATTACCATGCTATGGTATGACCTTGGAAAGAGCATTTCTCCCACATTCTGGACCTATGCTAGATGTTGCTAACTGATTAGTTGGCATGGGCACCAACTTGCACCTTACTAGATCACCCAACACCTTTATTTTTATGTGGCCATCAAGTGGGCACATCGCAATGGCTCTGAATTCATGTGATCATCACCTACCAGGTAGGCAGGACAAAGGACACACCGTTCTCTTCTCTTATGTCCATTCCTACCAAGCTAGCTCTCTGATCTTTTCAAAGCTCCAGTTTCCTCGCCCACAACACATCATCTCCCTCCTTCCCACCCTCACTTTTAGAATCTGATGACATAGGCTTAAGAGATTGGTTAAACTTTAATTCTGTTCTCATCTCTCCTATCAGTTTCCATTTGTTCACTTATTATGTCTAATTTGCCCTTTGCCATATTCTAACTAGAATATTTGTCTGATAACTTGTCCCACTGCACTTAGATTACTATGATGATCTAGCAGGTCCTGCTGCTAGAAGTATCTCTCTTCCTGATACCACTTTTATAAGGAGATTGCCTGTGTAAGGTCTACAATTGTTGTGGACTCATTTGTACCTGGTATTAGAGATACCTCACCAGTTTATCTCACTGCCTAGCCTGCTCTGTTTCCCTGCTTCCTTCATCCTGACCCTCCACATGGATAAAACTTTCTCCTGACTCCATGTCCTATGGTCTGAGATAGTCCTCCTCTGCTCTGCTTTATGATCCCACCTGCTAGGCCAAGCCTAACCCAACACTCATATTCCCCAAGACATTTTTCCAGTCAAACTCTAGTCCACAGTGATGTTCTCTTTACACCAGTTTTCTGTGTTATAAAAACCATTGTCATGGAGTTTCTCCAATTAAAAAAAAAATTCATATATAGTCTTTGGTACTATTGAGTATATTCTCTTAAGTTAGTATCCATTAAGCCTATTTTCTTCCCCTAGTGGTCAAGCCTTTTTTTTTTTAATAATTTATTTTATTTGGAGAGACTTTATACATTTTGGGTTGAGACTAGTGGTCAGCATGGGGGATAAGCATGGATTGGATTTTTTAACAGAGGTTTCAAGGAAAATGTGTTCTTCAGCTGAAGACAAGAGATTCAGTTAGTGACAAAAGTGGGAATAGACCAGTTGTATGTAAGGACAAGAATAAAGTGAGCTAAATGATTATACTGGGATCAAACTATTGAAACTTAGAAAAGAATATAAACTCTATTAAATCAACAGTGACAAAATCCATCATGTATTCTCTATCTCATGGACTAGAAAATGATTCAATTGGATTATTTTGCTTTGTTTTCAGAACATATGACAAGTAATAATTTTCTGTTTGTGAATGATAGCTCTGAACTTTTTGATTTATTTGCTCACAGGTTTGTAAAAATATGTTTATTGGTTTGGTTGAAGAAATATTGAAGTTTTCATTCAAAAAAGGCTTCTCTTGATAATACATTAGCACATAGACATGGGAAATATTTTATCATCTTTCAAAAGCAGCCCTGTGAAAATCTGGAGGTCTGATCCAGGAGGTCTATATTTCAGTGTTTCTAAAAAAAATTATATTAGGCTCTTCATGTTGCAAGGGATATAGCACCATTAACAATCTTCCATAGTAAGGGTTTCTGGAAAGGATTGCTATAGAAGTAAAGGAGGAAGGAATTGTTTTCACAGCTGCAGGTGAACCCCAAGAGCCAGGACATTGAGCAGACTACATGAGCTGTAGGGATGCTTTCCAGTTAGGATGCCCCTGCAGCTTTGTCTCTGCTGGTCACTACGGACCATACCTCTCAGTTCTTTCTACCTTACAGATTCTACTTTCTTTCTTTCTTTTTTTTTTTTAATATGTTTTTTATTTTAGAGAGGGGGGAGGGGTAGAGGAAGAGGGAGAGAGAGTTTTAAGCAGATTCCAAGTGCAGGGCTTGATCCCATAGCCCTGAGATCACAACCTGAGCTGAAACTAAGAGTTGGATGCTGGATCAACTGCACCACCTAGGCATCCCTAGATTCTAATGACTTGTGCTGCCATATTGAATTTATTGCCTCTTGGCTTCTTTTGATTGCATTCTCTCTGTATCCTTCCACCCTTATCTGTCCTGATGTCTCTTGACTCTCTTTGAAATCACGTTCATTTTTCCTAAGGAAAATTGAACAGATTCTGTATTTTATCACTCACTTCTTACGCCAGCGCTCTCTGTAGCCTGCTATGGTTCAGACACCAATTTGTGGTCCAGTTAGGTGTGGTCAGAGTGGTAGCGGTCACATTGACCATACCAGATTGCATATTATTGGTAAAATTATCTTGGGCTAGAGTTGACCTTGTAGGACCAGGAAATTTGTCTCTTCAGGGTCTCTGAATAGATAGATGTGGGGATGCTAGAACTGCATCTTGAGAAACTCATAAAACTAATCTGAAGGCCAGAATATCAGATTATTTACTTAAAATGAGAAATGTAGCTATCATGCAAATTAGATATTTGTGACTGTCTGACCAATTCATTTTTCCTCCCTGTAGGGAGAGCTGATCCACGGACAGGTTTGCCAGACAACTGGATAGAGGACCAAGCTAGGAGGTGTTCTAAACAGTTTTGGATTTCCACATATAACTCCTCACATAACAGGCCAAATGGAATTGGCTCCACTTCTGATTCAGTAGGTTGGTGCTTAGTAGAGATTTATTGAATGTGAAAGTTCTTTACTGCACCTTTTGGTGGAAATAAAAATCAGTCCTTACCCAGGCCAATCTATCTTTTTGAGTTCTTTTTCAGAATAGACAACCATGTTGCATTGTGGACCAGGAGATCAAGGCCCAAACCCTTAAGACCTTCTGGTCTCTTAAAGTGTAAGACAATAACCAATTGACTGGCTTTTTACTGTCTCTTATCTTGGGGCAGAGCAGCCCTGCCTCCTACTACCCCAAGCATTCTGGCTTTACATATGTTAATATCTTAATCCAAATTAAACAGGGCTGCCTGAAAGCCTGTTCTAGGATGGTGGATGGTGGTATATTCAAAATCAATTTCTCCCCAAAAGGCTTGAGACATTAATTTAACAGTATCGTTAATTTCATGTTAACAATCTAATCCCAGACTTTTATTCAAGATTTTGATTCTTTCACAATACCTTAAATCAATCAGGCATTTCTAACCTAGGAGCCTTTCTACTGTTTTTAAGAGGAATTTACATATTTTTGATCTGATCATTACCCATTGATTTAGCATTCACATGGTGCCACAGAAAATTATTCAGATATGAGGCCCTGTCTTAATCACAAAGCCTCGTTCTTGGATAGCCAGATCTGTCCCCAGCTCTCCACAATCCCCCTTCTCTGTCTCTCCTGCAGAAATCTTGAGGAATTTGGAATCTGGGTGGAGTCTTCATGCCAGAAAGTAACACCCTGTCTGACACATGGCTGGGACTTGGTTGAGGTTAAGTGAATATTAAAGTTCTCTCACGCTAATATATCCTTGTGATTTCTGTAGTAACTACCTATAGATACAGATTGAAGATAGATGTAAGGAATTAAGGAACGCAGCAGAGGAGTTAGCTTAAATCCCTTGATATATATGTAACACCATTACTGTGAGAAACACATCTTCCCTTTTCTGTTAAGGATATGATTTCAATATTGATTCAACATCTGATTTGAGAGTAAACTGGCAGAGTATCCATGTACAGTGTAAGAAAATGTTAGACTATATTGCTTAAGTATTTGGATTTGAACACTCTATCAAGAAGTATGAAATGATCACCAGGCCAGCTAATGGCATACTATGTCGGCTTACTGATGAAGTTTTAGAATATAAGTGAGGTTCAGTGGGGTGGAGTCCAGAGCTGATGACCAAGAAAGAATTCTTGAGACATCTTTGGTGCAAAATGGTGGTTTATTAAAGCATGGGGTGAGGACCCGTGGCCAGAAAGAGCTGCTGGGGTTGTAAGGGGTGGCTGATTATATACTATGGGGTTGAGGGAGGTAAGGAAAAAGGAAGGTTTGAAAGAGCTTTCAGGTATTAAAGAAGACACACAGGATACTGGAGGCTTTGCTATTTGTCAAGTTAAGGTGGTTTTTCCTTTTAGTGAGGCATTAACAGTAAGATAGTTGGGAGCTTCCTGGAGGAATGTCACTCTCCTATCACATGTCCTTGTCATTGAGCTTTAGGTTTAGAAGAAATTTAACTTTATTTACATTTCCCTCTGCCTTAGCCTCCCTCAGTTTTATGGAGGGGAGGGCAATGATAGTGCTTCAGGAACTGAGTTACGGATCTTTGGAAGTTAGGCTATTGATAAGAAAGCTTATTCCTTGTAAATCACCAGGACATTTGTAAACTTAGGGAGACTCAGGTCTTGTGTGATTGTGGTCTCTACAAATTAACCAATTGTTTTTCTTTTAGGGCAGCCAGGAATGCCTGAGGAATGTCACACATGTCACAAGAGGGGTGTGTGTTGGGTGCCAGCTTCTGCTTTGTCCTCATTGAGCCTTCTGTTCCCTCATCATTACTGTGATTCAACAAACAAAAATGGGTAAGTCTCCTTTCGCGTATTTGCTCTTTGCATGGGTATATTTGCTCTGTGTGTGTGGTGTTGATTTATCCCAATATGAGATTCACTTTATTTCTAGAGAGAGGTTGATGACCTTTGCTCTTCATAAGAGAGCTATGTTGTGCCATCTTTTGGTGATTTCAAATATATGTGCATGTTTATATATATACTTTGTGTACATTTATATACATACATCTTCTATATATACATACACGTTTTATTTTTATATGTATATCTTCTCTTTAGCCATCAAAGAGTAAGGCAATTGCTCTCTCTGTTTAAGAGCCATTACCTACTATTAGCTGCAGTACAAAGTGTGCTCTTATATATTATCTGGTACACTAATTAAATTGAATGGGGTTAGTGAGAACGTATTCACAGTGTTGGAACTAATGACCCAGTGCGTTAGTAGTGATAGAGAAAGCACACTGGAAGAGAAATGTCTTGTTTTAATTGCACGATTGTACCATTTGAATAAAGAGAATGACATTTCTTTCAAATTGTCTGTAAGTAAAGTCTGTCATTATATGAATGGTGAAGTATCCTCTCTGTCTCCAGACTAACTAATGTTTAGTAAACATTTTTCCTCTGTTGATTATATCCATTTAGGGACTGTAAAATCAGTGCCGCTAATGTAATTGTAAATGGATATTGATACCAATTACGGTTATTATACTGTGGAAAAATTAGGCAGTATGGGAGCCGCAGAATTACGTGAGAAAAGATAGTCTATATGTACTTGAAAAAAAGGAGCAGTGCCGATTAATAGTGAGAGCCTGTGTTCAGGACCTCATGACAGAATGGACATAGGAATACATAGAGTCTTGGGGGAATGTGAGCTTCCCAAGAGTGGGGTTTTGGTTTGCTTTGTGAACAGCTGTGTGTCGAACATGGAGAGGAACGCCTGGCACGTGGTACCTTATCAGTACATACTTGTTGATGAGCGAAAGTCGTTATATAGTCTCCTGTGAGACTTCATCTTCTCATGAGTACTGAAGATGTATTCTTCTCTCATTCCATTCAGGTTGCTGTAACAGAAGTGCCATAGATTGGGTGGCATTAACAACAGAAATTTATTTCTCATAGTTCTGGAGGCTGGAAGTCCAAGATAAGGGTGCCAGCAGATCACCTATCTGGTGAGAGATGGCTTCTTGGTGCCTTAGTTGAACTTTTTTTTTTCCCCCCTCTGACCTCACATGGCAGAAAGGGTGAGGGAGATTCCTGGTTTTTAATTTTTTAATTTTTTACAAAGGCATTAATTCCATTCATGAGGGCTCTACCCCCGTGATGTAATCCAAAGGCCCCACCTCTAAATACTGTCACATTGGGGCATAGATTTCAAATGTAAATATTGTGAGGAAACAATATTCATTCTATGGCAATTTCCAAACTGCGTATTGTTTCATTTATTAGGATTGGACTGGAAATATAATATTAAAAATCAACCTCTCTCCATTCAACTCCCTTTAGTGTCTCTTCTCCAATATTAAGCGGTATCTATTCCCTGTTATTTGAGAAACTAGGTTGTAAGAAGTTAGGCGATTTGGGCACAGCCCTTTGGCTGAGCACCAACAGAGCTGTTCTGTCCTTTTCTTTATGCTCTCAGCTCCTTCCTCCCTCTGCAACACCTTCCAGCCACAGCTAAGGTGGGAATAATGTTGTGGTTCCATTCCTGTAACAAATAGAAACAGAACATCAATATGCAGGTAACTGATAAGTTTAATTAGGTGGTAAGCTACGTTTGTATTATTACAATTTTATACAGTAAAGAAACTGAGGTAACTTGTTTGCACTAAGCAATAGAGCACTAGAGCGCCATAAAAAGAGACTGTAAACACCAGTATTTGCAGTAGCCTTCATCGGGAGAATTATTTCGTAATGACACTGACAGCCTGACATCTAAAATCCTAGGCGTGAGGGAGAGGAATTCATTTGTCTGAATTGATTTGATGCCCTAGGTTTTTCTAGGTTCTCTTGCAGGGACAAATGATCCCAAATCTCTACAGGTTTCAACAGTGTTTATGTGGCATTCAGGATGGTGTGTCTCTGACACGTAGGCTAGAGAAACCACCCCAGGATCAAAGAACTGTCCCTATCTGGGACCTATAATGCTCTAGACGGAAGGAAACGTGTGAGAGAACTAACAGAACCACCCGATGGCTCTGGAAAATTCTGCTCTGGTGTGCCATACAACATTTCCATTCACAGTCTGTGGGCTAAAGCTCGTCATGTGGTCAAGTTCAGTTCTCCAGTGGAGCCCTGAGGTATATTTATGGTCCTAAGGACTCCTGTCTCTTCTTAGACAGTCTCCATAATACAGCCAAATCTCTATTCGCTAATAATCTGATCGTGTCACTATCATTCATGAAACCCAGTAATGGCTCCCTCATTGGTGCTAGCAGTGGGGCTGAGCTCTCTCGATACTAGGACAAGGAGATGAGCGGCACTGGAAGCCTCTGCCACAGAGGTGCTGTGGTTTTTGTCCAAGGGAGACAGACAGAAAAGCATCTGATTCCATCCACAGTCCTAGCATGAGTCTCCTCAGATCTAAGGAGGAGAGCCTCCTCCTGTCTTTTTTCTTGATGATTCTTTTAAGGAAATTCAACAACTCTAGATAGAGGCTTAGAATCGTTCAGGGGAGTCTGAAGAGAAGCAGAGCTTCTCCGTCAGGTGGGAAGAAGTGACTCGGGGAAGCAAGAAGGTTAGTATCTCTTTCCAACACTCTTGCTCAATGGTAGGGTTTACCAGTGTCACCAGAGCAAGATTTAAATTGAAAGACGAATTTCTAATTTTCACTTGGTTAAACGCTGGCATCATCAAACCAAAACAAAAAGCAAAAACGGATTTTTCGGTTGAGACTTTCATCCAGAGCCTCGTGTCCACTCAAGAGAAATACTTCAAGAATGAAACAGACCAAAGTGTTTGGCCTCCAGGCATGTTTTCAGAACAATTAAATTGGCTCCCTTGCAAAGCTTTTGCAAAGACATTTCCTGTTTGAAGCTCGCTGCCCACTCTGTGTGAGAGGATGTAGCTGATTATCTTCGTATAAACAAGGAAAAGACCTCAGGTGGTCTAACTTGGAAGGGAAACCTGGCTGTGGGAGAGAGGAACCTTCCGGGCTAAGAGAAAAGGCTAGAGAGGAAGCCAGGGGAAGGAGATTTAACACATAAAATGGGCTGGAAAGAATCCAAACAAGGTGCAGTGGGAAGGTACCGTTGGCGTTACTCATTCTGGGAATGCTTGGCTCTTCTCTGGGTGAAGGACTGAAGCTGCTTATCTCATTGAGACAAACTGGTGCAGTGCGCTATGCAGGAAAATGTCAGATCTGAGCGTGCGCTGGCAAAACACTGTACTGTGAAAGTTTGGACAATTTTGTGTAGTGCCTGGTTTTCTAAAGCAGAATATAAAGTAGAGGTTAACTCAAGATATCAAGAGAAAAAAATGCACTGGATGTAGTTAAACAAGCATGAAAGACTTTATTCAAGGCTATTGCAATAGGATCGCGAGGTTGAACTCAACTCCCCTGAAATAAAAGACAGGAGTGTTTTCAGTACTGAGGGGAGCTAGTGGAAATTACTGGAACATGTCATGGCAGAGACCCCTCAATGTGATTAGGTCATCTGAGTTTGCTAATTGATGCTTATTACAGTTAAGCCCCTTCTTTTTCAGAGACTGGTAGGGAAGGGTGCTGTCACTTGTGGCTTTCAGACATTTTCTAGACATTCCTGCCTTATAAAACTGGCAGGAGGCTTTTAAAAAGATTTATGTCCCATGGAACAGAGAAAGAACTTACAATGGAGCATTTTCTCAAGTAAATTCTCTACATAAAGGAAGATCAGGGCCTTCGGTCGGGAGGAAACCTGCCTGGAGTTCAGGGAAGTCGAGGGAAATGTTAAGCCCCTCTTGATCGATACAGGTTAGGTGCATTTAAGAGGTCACTGAGAGCAGGGCAAGGTCTACTTGGTTGCTTCTCTCCAAGTCAACTCACTGACTTAATAAAGAGAATGTGTTATTTCATGTCCCAGAAACTTCCAAGTCACCTTTGGCCTGATCCAGGGCAGAGAATGTTTCTTTCTTCAGTATCTCTGCTTTGTTTCCTTGACCCTCACACCACTGCGATGGAGGTTCTCCCCATACTGTTTCAAGATGGCTGCCCTTTCCAGGGCTAGAGCATTCTCCACTTCCAACAGGGGAAGGAGGTTTTGTCAGCAACTCAGGAAACAGAAGAAGGAGCTTTTCTTTCCCAGAAGTCCGTATATCTCAAGTTCTCTTTGCTCTTGCTGAGTCACCTATTTATCCCTTAAGCAGTCCTATGGCCAGTAGATGGATTTTCCTGATTTCCTTGAATTAGGGGTGGGTTCTGTCCTACCCAAAGAATGTGGCTGAATGTGAGGAGGGTATGTGTATTAGTTTGCTTGGGCTGCTGTAGCAAAATACCACCAATTGGGGGGCTTAAAATAATATAAAGTTTTCCTCTCACAGTTTTGGAGGCTAACAGCCTTAAATCAAGGTGTTGGTAGGACCATGTCTCTTGAAAGCTTTAGGGGAGAATTTGTTGCATGCCTTCTCTTAGCTTTTGGTGCTGCCATTATTCCTTGGCATTCCACGGCTTCCAACTAAGTAACTCCAGTCTCTTCGACTTTGTGTCCATGTCATTCTCCGTGAGTCCAGATTCCCTTCTTTTAATAAGGATACCCGCTCTCTTGGATTAGGGCTTACCCAAATGACCTCATCTTATTTGATGATATCTGTAAAGAACCTATTTCCAAATAAGTCCTATTTACAGGTACGACGGGGTTAAGACTTCAGTGGACATGATTCAATCCCAATCAGCATGAATTCCCACAATAAGACTTCCTTTGTTTTAAAGAGGGGAATGGTTGTTACAGAGGCAATTGCAAAATATCCATACATTGTTGTTAGAAATAATCATAATTTTAGATTTCCTGCTCCTGATTCCCATCTCCTAATTTAAGATTCCCCTTTTTCCAAAATACCTACTCTAGCAATTCTGTTTTCCTCAAAGGATCTCTCATCCATTGACCCCATCACCTCACTGCCCTCCCTACTTGACTTGGGTTGCAAGGTTCTCATTATAATCACTCTCTTGCTCATACCCTCAACACACTTGTCCTCCTTCCCTTGGTGAAATGCATTATACAAAACCATGACCCTGCCTAAATCTACCTCTTGTTTAGCTCTGCACCTGAGCCTGAGTCTCTAAACTCAGCTTGAGAAAAAGACACTTAAATGCTGACTGGTCTCATTTAAAATTTATAACCACAAATCTCAAATCTCAAATAGCCTCTCAATATTGCTCAGCCATCCCATTTTATACACACACACACACACACACACACACACACATACATATGCACATAGACACACACACACACATATTTATCTTGTTCATAAAAATTCTCTCCTTTTCTCACCCTATTTCACATCTTCCCTTTTCTTCAACATCCCACACTTCCTTCACATTCCTGAGGTCCATCTGATGCCCATTTCTTATTTCAGTGATAAAATGGGAAACAAAATAGAGCCTTTTAATCCACCAATCACAAACACTACCAAAGTGCCCCTCACAGTATTCATAAACTCCACTGTCCTTCCTATAGCAGCAGAGATGTGTACTCCCATGGAAGGTAGTAAACCTATCGAGTTGTACCCTTTGCTTCTACCATTCCCCTTTCCCCAGCCCCATTTCCCCCTCTCCCCCAGCCCCATTTCCATGTATAGGGTCATTTCCATAAGCATGGATTATGCTGTAATATCTCCACTATTTGAAAAGTTATCGCCCGTCTTAATATCTCTCTGAAGCCATTTGCTCGTTTTCCTGCTTCCCTATAGAGCAGAACTCCATGAAAGAATTGTCTTTAGTCACTAATGTCCACTTCCTACTGCAATTGGCTTTCATCTCCAAGTCTCTACTTGAACGGCTCTTTTGTGGTCCCCGGTGAGCTCTGCCTTGCCAAAACCAGTGGCCAGTCATAGTCTTTATCTTATGCACCCTCTTGCATACATGTGATACCTCTGTTCCTTTTTTTCTTTTGGACACACATCCTGGGAATCACATGATCGCAGTGAAAACACATGTCTGGGGTGGACACCCCCCATCAGTGGCTATGCCTTTACAGCCTCTCTATTCCTGACATTAAATGTCCAAGTGCCCAGAGCGCAGGCTTTAGTCTTCTAGTCCCTCCAGCTACCTCACCTCCTTAGATGATCTCATTCAGTGCCTGATTTATCAGTCATCTAAATGACCACATCCACAATATGTGTCTCAGGTCCTTACCTCCCCTTTGAACTCTAAACACCTACTTCTAACTGCCTGCTTTCCATTTCCATTTAGATATCTGCTAAGCTTCACAAAATTATTGCCTCAAACAGAAGTCTTGATTTCTGCCTCCAATCCTTTTATAATTTTTTAAAAGATTTTATTGATTCATTTGAAAGAGAGAGAGCCTGAGTATAGGAGCGGGGCAGAGGAGAGGGGCAGAGAGGGAGAAGCAGACTCCCCACTACATAGGGCTTGATCCCAAGAACCCTGAGATCATGACCTGAGCTGAAGGCAGATGCTTAACCATCTGAGCCACCAGGTGCCCCCGTCTCAGTCCTTTTCCTTTCTTTGTCAGTCTCACCTTTTACCACAGTTGCCCTCATCTGTCTGTTTGGAGTCATGTTTGTTCCTTTCATGCTATTACGCTTCACATTCAGTCCACCAACCACACTGGCCAGGTCTACCATCAGCAGATAGCCCGAATCCAATCACTGACCATGTCCACCGTTAGTCAACCCTAGGCTAATGCACTATCACCTCTTTTGTGAGTAATTTTGATCCTCTACTGTTTGGTTTTCCTGCTTCTACTCTTACCCCCTCATGGTTTCTTTCCCCAGAACAGCAGCAGCCAAAATGATTTTTTGAAGTTGTTAATCAGATTATACAACTTCTTGATTATCAGTCTTTCTATGAATTGGGTATTGTCCAAAGTGCTTATCCCAAGCCCATGAGGCTTCACCTGATTTAGCACCTGTTCTCCTTTCTAATCTCATCTGCCATTTCTTCTACCACTAGCCCTGGCTCCCCCTAGCACTTGAACCTACTATTTCTAGTTTCGTAGCACTTAACACTTGTTGAATACTCTGCTATGTATGTATGTGTTCACTGCTGTATCCTTGGCACCTAGAACATACTTGGCAGGTAGAAGGTGCCCTATAAACATGGATTGAATAATAGCAATGGCATTACCAACAGCTCATAGTTGAGCATTTTGCTACATTCCTTGTGCTCCACTCAGGGATTATTTCATTTAGTAACGAGAACAGCTCCATAAGGGAGGTTCTATTATTATGTCCATTTCAGGGGTTAGCACACTGAGTTTGACATGTCACACCACTTCTAGATGGTAGAGACTGGATTTAAACGCTGGCTGTTGGTTTTGAGAGCCTTGTTCTTGACTGTTCTATCTTTCCCAATGCCATACTCTCCATCCTAAATTTCAGACCCCGTTACAAACTCGGAGAACTTCGCAGCTCCATTTTGGAAGTGCGAGTAGAGATGAATCACATCGGCATAGCTGCATGTTCTCCACGCCAGCCCCCAGCTCCCCTCCCCACAATAACCCAGCCAAATCTCCAGGTCCTTCTGGTTGCCTTACTGCATCTCGCCTTTGCCTTTTACACGTGTTTCCCCTGTAGCCCCAGCACAGCCTATTAACTCTTCTAGGAGTTTTTGTTGTGCGTTTTATTTCCCAGGGCAAACACAATTCTCCTTTCCCCACTCCTGTGATATTTTCATTGTCGCCAAGATGCAATCGCACACTTTCGGGTCCATGGAAATGCATCGAGATGGAAGAAATGGAGTTACCTTAAATAAATAGGCATTGACTATAGCTAAAAAGACGTTAGGCAGGTCCTAGAGACTCATTCATTACTTGAGTTGTTAGTAAAGGACAACCCCAAACAAGAATATCCTTGTTTTTCATTTTTTAAAAATGAATTTAACATAATTGTTGCTTCACGAATTACTCTACCGATGCATAATGGACCTTGATGTATATGTTTTAATGGCCAAAAATGATTTTTGTTTGGGACTCTCACTCCTAAGGTGACATAGGAGTGATTTGTAAGAAGTTTCCTCTCCTACGTGGGTCTGAAATTTTATTTTTTTAGGAAGGACTGTGGTGGAAGGATCTGACAGCTCATTCTAAGAGCTAGTTACTGTTTCCCTCACTACTTGTCTTCCTACAGTCTGTGTGGTGTAATTCTGCTCTGTGCTTACTTATCTTGAGTGTTCGACTTTAATCCACTTATCATTCTGTAGAATGTTTGCTAGATAGGTGTTTTATTTCATAGCTGGAAAATAATCCTTTAGGCTATTTTTAAACATAACACATTCACTTTCAACTTGAAGTCAGCTCACTTATTCTTGTTTATTCTGAGAACCTCTTCTTGCCGAAAACTTTCTCCCGCTTCCCCTTGGATAGTTTAATAACTGGTTTTGCTCCCTGCTCTTTGGACCTGGAGGCTTGCCCTGATTCTGCAGTTGATTTTCATGCAGATGTCAAGATAAAACCCCTTTTTTACTCCACTTTGCCATTTTCTTAGGTAGTACACGTGAAGGACCATTGGATCCCACTGGACAAATTAATTCTGAAGTCAACCAGAAAGCTAACTGAGGGCTTCTCTCATTGATCTTTGAAGAGGGGACACTGGAGATTTTGTTTGAAACTGCAAACCAGGGAAGGTCTCTCCTCTAAAGGAACTGTTCTCTTGATCTATGAGTAGCATGGCTTCTTTTCTTAGGATTGTTCCCTGTCTTCCCACTTTGCTTCCTGAAAAACATTCTCGGGTTCTCCTTGCACTTGCAGCGCGC
Organism: Ailurus styani; assembly: GCA_002007465.1. Lineage (NCBI taxonomy): Eukaryota > Metazoa > Chordata > Mammalia > Carnivora > Ailuridae > Ailurus > Ailurus styani. Next base: position 1,317,594 of record LNAC01000462.1, read on the forward strand.
GCACACGCGCACACACACACACACACACGCACACTCGCGCCTTCAGCAACATGACCGTCGTCCTGGCACACTGGGCCAGAGTCAAGAACGAATTACATAGCATCACTTTGCCAACAACAGAGACCGCAAGTGTGCTGATTCACCCAGTTCTTGAGGAAGAATCAGTGGTGTCAAATCATCTTGCAGCAGGATTGGAAATGTTGGGAGCACAAGTCAATCCGATATTCATTTGGTACTTTGGATTTGACACTGCTTGACACGGAGCTAAATCTGCCAGTCCTGCCCCATAAAGGAGGTGTGCTGGGCGGCCCCTCTATCATTTTCGACCACCCGCAACTATTTATGCCACACCCGCGGCAGCGATGCCTGCTGCTGCTTCTACAACTACTGGGAAACTTTTATTAGACACTCAATATATGACAGGCACCATTCTGATTATCTTCACTTAATACAACAGCTCTTGTGCCATAGGAACCATTAATATGTCGGTTTTATAAATGTACAAATCAAAGCCCAAAGCAGTTAAGTAACTTGCTCCAAGGCACACAGCTAGAAAGTGGCAGAATGGGGGTATAAATTCTAGCTCCAGAACTCCGCACTACCTTGGACTCAGCTGCTAATTAACATAGAGGATAAAGGCTGGATGCTTCAAGAATACATTTACTTTGTATATTTTATTTTTATTTATTTATTTATTTTTAAAGATATTATTTATTTATTTGACAGAGAGAGACACAGCAGGAACATAAGCAGGGGGTGTGGGAGAAGGAGAAGCAGGCTTCCTGCCACGCAGGGAGCCCGATGCGGGGCTCGATCCCAAGACCCTGGGATCATGACTTAAGCCAAAGGCAGACGTTTAACTGACCGAGCCACCCAGGCGCCCCCACTTTGTATATTTTAAGGTGTTAGTGTAAGCAGTCTGAATGATTTGCCAGTCTGAGCTGTATATATGATCATATTGTTTTATTTATTTTTTAAAATAAGTTGCATGAGACCAGTGCATTCTTATGAATGGTGCTATCTTCTTGAAGCCCTCCCTCTCCTCTGTCCCTAAATGTCCTAGAACCTAAAAGGTCTCTACTCAGTCCCATAGGGTTGGTCCACCTTCCTGCTTGCAGTTCCAGCTCAGTGCCACAAGGTGTTGCTCTTGAGGACTGGGCCCCCGTCGTGTCAGGGAGCACAGTTCAGTCTTCTGCCATAATTATGTCTTCGTAGTTCATTCATTCAGCTGTTTTTAGTAACCACATATTATGTGCCGAGCCTGTGCTGCCCTACCAGCCAAACTACAGGGAAGATGAGGAAACACACACTCCCTCTTTATGGAGCTTATGTTCTCGAGAAAGGTTGGCATAAACAAGGAAGCCAGTAACTAAGTAATACAACTATAGATCATTATTCGCTTGAAGACAAGAGGCAGGAAATAAGGGGTGTGTGTCTATTCAGGATAATCAGGGAGGACGGCTGTAAGGAGGTGCCATTTAAACTGAGGCCCACAATTATAAACATGCTCTAAAATTAGATTATGATGATGGTTGCACATCTGTGTGCATACAAAAAGCATGGAATTGTATCCTTTAGTCAGGCGAACATCATGGTATACAAGTCATGTGTCCATTAAAATGTTTTTAAAAACCCTGACATGCAGAGGGATGGGCACCTGGGTGGCTCAGTCAGTTAAGTGTCTGCTTTTGGCTCAGGTCATGATCCCAGAGTCCCAGCTTAAGTGCCACATTGGGCTTCCTACTCAGCGGGGAGCCTGCTTCTCCCTCTCCCCTTCCCCCTCTCCCTGCTTGTGCTCTCTTGCTCTCTGTCTCTAATAAAAAAAATCAAATCTTTAAAAAAATTTTTTTAAAAAGTATAAAAAGCCTGACATGCGGAGATCTGACAAGAATTAGACTGCTCTGTGTCTTCTGCCTTTGTGCCTTTGAGGATTCTGTTGTATGAGCTGGGGAAATTCTCAGTGATCCCCGCTGGCTTCATTTGTCCACCTGCATTACAGCTTTAACTTCATTGGTCTTTTCTCTCTGTTGTTCGCTATCCCTGTGAGTTTATGCCCTTAAAAAAATTTCCCTTTGCTATGGTTTCAGTGAGGTTGAAGGAAAAGCAAAATGAGATGTTTATTCAATCTGTAATCTTAGCTAAGAACTCCCGTTATATTTTCTACATGTTTGCTGCATGTGTATATGAATGCTGTTGTTCTATATGCCAACCAGTATACTTAATTTTCTTATATAATTATATCAAGTTCACATTATAATCATGCCCATATCTTGCTGATACTTATGTTTTATTTCTCTTGGCATTTGCATTCACTAGTACTTTGAGAAAAAGTGAAATAATAATGATGATGATGGGAGTCTTTGATTTGTTTTTCCTGAATGTTCATGGGGAATGTTTCAGAGGTTTCATCATAAAGCATGGTGGTTTGGTTTGAAACACATCTTTATAAGAAAACAAAACAAAACAACAACAAAGCTAAATGTTGGAAGAAGCCAGCCCCACAAAGAGGCAGGAGAAGAGCATTTTTTTCAGTGGTGACTCAGGAAATGGAAGGGAGACCAGTGTAAGAGAACTTGGTGAGCATGGAGAAGAGTAGATGGGCTGGAGCTGTGGGCATGGGCATGCCCAGCCCTGTAGAGACCTCTCGAATGCTGGAGCAGTATAGACAGAGGTAACAATTTCTTGTTATTTCCGGTTAAAGCTTGGCATTTAAAATGTATTTGAATCTGCACTGGTCACTTCGGCCTCTAGCTCTTGGTTCCACCACCTCCACTGCCCATTTGCATGTCTGATGAAATGGATTAAGTATAGGGTAGTGGTGGTGGTTAGGAAAGAAAGCCCTGCTATTTCCAGGGATCGCTTTTTGAGGGAGGTAGACATACCCTTCGTCTCAAGTACTGTAGCAACAGTTGGCTAATACTGTTGCACAGCTGCCATGGGGTGGGGAGAGGGTAGGCACCCGCAGTGTCTGGTTAGAGCATGAGAAGGAATAAAAGTAACTAATTTTTATTGAGAACTTAGGTTCCAGGTACTGATTTGCTTTTTGGATACATTATCACATTTTTGCTTCTCAACAGAGATAGATTTTTTTTAAGACTTTATTTATTTATTTGACACACAGAGAGAGATTACAAGTAGGCAGAGAGGCAGGCAGAGAGACAGGGAGAGCAGGAAGCAGGCTCCCCGCTGAGCAGAGAGCCCGATGCGGGCCTCGATCCCAGGACGCTGAGATCATGACCTGAGCCGAAAGCAGAGGCTTTAACCCACTGAGCCACCCAGGCGCCCCAGAGATAGATGTTTAGAGAGAAAACCTGAGATGATTAAAAGTAACGTTCCTAGAAAAAAAAAATTATAGAAGAAAAAAAAAAAAGTAACGTTCCTGTGATCAGATCACTGGTGGAATCTGATTCCATTCAAGCTTGTCTAGCATCTACTGTGCTTTCTTCATTCTGCAGCATCTACAGCATGGCGTTTTGTTGTTATTGTTGTTGTTTTTAATTAAGTATAATTAACATACCACGTTATGTTAGAGGTGTACAACATATCAATTCAATGATTACATATGTTACTCACTACTCATCATGATAAGTATAGTCACCATCTATTACCATACAACATAATAATATAATTTACTGTATTTCCTATGCTGTGCTTTTTATCTGTGTGACTTATTTACTTTATAACTGAAAGTTCGTACCCCTTAATCTCCGTCGCCTAAATTCCACCCACCACCACACCCACTTCCCTTCTGGCAACCAGGAGTTTGTTTTCTGTATTGAAGAGTCTAGTGTTTTTATCTGTTTCTCCTTTTATTTGTTTTGTTTTTTAGATTCCACATATAAATGAAATCATATGGCATTTGTCTTTCTCTGTCTGGCTTATTTCTCTTAGCATATACCCTCTAAGTCCACCCATGTTGTAACAAATGGTAAGATCCCATTCTTTTTATTGGCTGAGTAATATTCAGTTGTGTGTATGTGTGTATGTATATGTATGTGTGTGTGTGTGTGTATTTCACATCTTCTTTTTCCATTTATCTATCTTTCATGGACACTTCTGATGCTTCCATACGTTGGCTGCTGTAAATAATGCTGCAGTAAACATAGGTATGTATGTATCTTTTCAAATTAGTGTTTTTGTTTCCTTTGGGTAAATACCCAGTAGTGGAATTACTGGATCATATGGTATTTCATTCTGTAATTTTTTTATTCATGTATAATTTACATACAGTGTTAAATTAGTTCCAGGTGTACAATATACTATATATTGTATGTATTTTAATATATTTTCAAATTTTTGAGGTAGGTTCATGCTGCTTTCTCACAGTGGCTGCACTGTTCCCACCAGTGGTGCACAAGGGCTCCTTTTTTCCCACCTTCTCACCAACACTTACTATTTCTTGCTTTTTTTTTTTTAATGTTATGGTAGTCACCACACAGTACATCATTAGCTCTTAATGTAGTGTTCCAAGATTCATTGTTTATGTATAACACGCAGTGCTCCATGCAATACGTGCCCTCCTTAATATCCACCACCAGGCGAACCCATCCCCTCCCCCCACCAAAACCCTCAGTTTATTTCTTGGAGTCCACAGTCTCTCATGGTTCATCTCCCCCTCCAGTTTCTTTCCCCCTTCATTTTTCCCTTCCTTCTCCTAATGTCCTCCATGCTATTCCTTATGTTCCACAAATAAGTGAAACCATATGATAACTGACTTTCTCTGCTTAACTTATTTCACTCAGCATAATCTCCTACAGTCCCATCCATGTTGATGCAAAAGTTGGGTATTCATCCTTTCTGATGGCTAAGTAATATTCCGTTGTATATATGGACCACATCTTCTTTATCCATTCATCTGTTGAAGGGCATCTGGGTTCTTTCCACAGCTTGGGTGTTGTGTACATTGGTGTTACGAACATTGGGGTGCATGTGGCCCTTCTTTTCACTACATCTGTATCTTTGGGGTAAATACCCAGTAGTGCAATTGCCAGGTCCTAGGGTAGGTCTATTTTTAATTTTTGAGGAAACTCCATACTGTTTTCCAAAGTGGCTGCACCAACTTGCATTCCCACCAACTGTGTAAGAAGGTTCCCCTTTCTCCACATCGTCCCCAACACTTGTTGTTTCCTGTCCTATTGATTTTGGCCATTCTGACTGGTGTAAGGTGGTATCTCAATGTGGTTTTGATTTGAATTTCCCTGATGCTAATGATGATGAACACTTTTTCATGTGTTTGCTAGCCATTTGTATGTCTTCTTTGGAGAAGTGTCTGCTCATGTCTTCTGCCCATTTTTTGACTTGATTATTTGGTTTTTGGGCGTTGAGTTTGAGAAGTTCTTTATAGATCTTGGCTATCAGCCCTTTGTCTGTAGTGTCATTTACAAATATCTTCTTCCATTCTGTGGGTTGCCTCTTTGTTTTGTTGACTGTTTCCTTTGCTGTGCAGAAGCTTTTTATCTTGATGAAGTCCCAAAAGTTCATTTTTGCTTTTGTTTCCTTTGCCTTTGGAGACGTGTCTTGAAAGAAGTTGCTGTGGCTGATGTCGAAGAAGTTACTGCCTGTGTTCTCCTCTGGGATTTTGATAGATTCCTACCTCACATTGAGGTCTTTCATCCATTTCAAGTTTATCTTTGTGTGTGGTGTGAGAGAATGGTCGAGTTTCATTCTTCTGTATATAGCTGTCCAATTTTCCCAGCACCATTTATTGAAGAGACTGTCTTTTTTCCACTGGATATTTTTTCCTGCTTTGTCAAAGATCATTTGACCATAGAGTTGAGGGTCCATATCTGGGCTCTCTATTCTGTCTGTTGGACGGTGTGTCTGTTTTTGTGCCAGTACCATACTGTCTTGGTGATCACAGCTTTGTAGTAAAGATTGAAATCAGGCAATGTGATGCCCCCAGCTTTATTTTTCTTTTTCAACATTTCCTTAGGGCCTCGGGGTCTTTTCTGGTTCCATACAAATCTTAAGATTGTTTGCTCTAGCACTTTGAAAAATGCAGATGGTATTTTGATCGGGATGGTGTTGCAAGTATAGATTGCTCTGGGTAGCATAGACATATTAACAATGTTTATTCTTCTGATCCATGAGCCTGGAATGCTTTTCCATCTTTGTGTGTCTTCAATTTCTTTCATGAGTTTTCTGTAGCTCCTCAAGTATAGATCTTTACCTCTTTGGTTAAGTTTATTCCAAGGTATCTTATGGGTTTTGGTGCTATTGTAAATGGAATCGATTCTCTAATTTCTCTTTCTACAGTTTCATTGCTAGTGTATAAGAAAGCAATGGATTTCTGTGCATTGATTGTGTATCCTGCCACATTACTGAATTGCTGTATGAGTTCTAGTAATTTGGGGGTGGAATCTTTTGGGTTTTCCACATAAAGTATCATGTCATCTACGAAGAGAGAGTGTTTGACTTCTTCTTTGCCAATTTGAATACCTTATATTTCTTTTTGTTGTCTGATTGCTGTTGCTAGGACTTCTAGCACTATGTTGAACAATAATAGCAAGAGTGGTCATCCCTGTCGTGTTCCTGATCTTAAGGGAAAGGCTCTTAGCTTTTCCCCATTAAGAATGATACTCGCTGTGGGTTTTTCAGAGATGGATTTTATGAAGTTGAGGAATGTTCCCTCTATCCCTATACTCTGAAGAGTTTTAATCAAGAAAGGATGCTGTATTTTCTCAAATGCTTTTTCTGCATCAATTGAGAGGGTCATATGGTTCTTGTCTCTTATTAATGTGTTCTATCACATTGATCGATTTGTGAATGTTGAACCGCCCCTTGCATCCCAGGGATAAACCCCATGTGGTTGTGGTGGACAAACTTTTTAATGTATTGGTGGATCCTATTAGCTAGGATCTTGTTGAGAATCTTGGCATCCATATTCATCAGGGATATTGGTCTGAAATTCCTTTTGATGGCATCTTTGCCTGGTTTGGGGATCAAGGTAATGGTGGCCTCTTAGAGTCTAGGAGTTTTCCTTCTGTTTCTATTTTTTTTTTCTTTTTAAGATTTTTATTTATTTATTTGACAGAGAGAGAGACAGCGAGGGAAAGAACATAAGCAGGGGGAGGGTCAGAGGGAGAAGGCGACTCCTTGCTGAGCAGGGAGCCTCATGCAGGCCTGGATCCCGGACCCGGGGATCATGACCTGAGCCGAAGGCAGACATGTAAGGACTGAGCCATCCAGGCGC
>LNAC01000463.1:12929-32573 GCA_002007465.1 Ailurus styani
AGCAGAGAGCCCGATGTGGGCCTCGATCCCAGGACCCTGAGATCATGACCTGAGCCGAAGGCAGAGGCTTTAAACCGCTGAGCCACCCAGGCGCCCTGATGAAATATTTTTAAGGTGACATTATTTTGAAATTTAAAATTTACTTTAAAATGGCTCTGAAAGGGCACCTGAGTGGCTCAGTGGGTTAAAGCCTCTGCCTTCTGCTCAGGTCATGATCTCAGGGTCTTAGGATCGAGGCCTGCATCGGGTTCTTTGCTCGGCAGTGAGCCTGCTTCCTCCTCTCTCTCTGCCTGCCTCTCTGCCTACTTGTGATCTCTCTCTCTCTGTCTGTCAAATAAATAAATAAAATCTTAAAATAAAATAAAATGGCTCTGAAAAAGAAACATACACACACACATGTATATATGCTCCCAACACACATACTTGTTTTTCTTTACATCTATAGTTTATTATTTACCTAGAGATGTACCTAGAATTTTGTTGCCTAACAGGAAAAAATCCTTTTTTATATCCTTGGTATATTTACAGAAGTCATTCAAATGCTTATCTACAGAAAAAATACTAAGTTTCAAAATGGTTTTTTAAAGACCCCTATTTCCAACAAAATTAAAAAATCACCAACATGAAGATGTTTGAAAAAATTTAAAAAGAAACCGACTACTCAGAAAATAAGCAGTTAAATAATCTCCAGATCAAGGACCACAAAAAAAATTACAACGACCAGAAATAGATAAAAAGGAGAGTTTCAGAAACAAGCTATCTCAAAGAAAATGTATTTTTTTAAAAAGATTTTATTTATTTATTTGACAGAGGGAGAGAGATCACAGGAGGCAAAGAGGCAGGGGCGGGGGAAGCAGGCTCCCCGCTGAGCAGGGAGCCCGATGCAGGCCTCAATCCCAGGACCCTGAGATCATGACCTGAGCCGAAGGCAGAGGCTTTTAACCCACTGAGCCGCCCAGGCGCCCAGTTAGATCTTAAAAAAAAAAATACTAGCATATTAGGGGGTACCTGGGTGGCCCAGTCGGTTAAGTGTCTCACTTTGGCTCAGGTCATGGTCTCGAGGTTCTTGAATCAAACCCCATGTCGGGCTCCCCGCTCAGTGGGAGGCCGGCTTCTCCCTTTCCCTCTACCCCTGACTCATGCTCCCTTGATCTTCTCGATCTCAAATAAATAAAAATTAAATCTTTCAAAAAAATACTAGGCTATTAAATGCATCTTTAGCAATATGTCTTGGAGATTGTGCACATTGGTATACAAAGAGTTTACTGATCTGCTTTATAGCTGCATAATATTCCACCAGATGGATATACTATAATTTGTTAATCCTATTTATATAATTTTTTAAGATTTTATTTATTTATTTATTTGACAGAAAGAGAGAGAGAGATCACAAGTAGGCAGAGGAGAAAGCAGGCTCCCCGCTGAGCAGCGAGCCCGATGCGGGCCTCAGGTCCCAGGACCCTGAGATCATGACCTGAGCCGAAGGCAGAGGCTTTAACCCACTGAGCCACCCAGGCGCCCTCAAAGAAAATGTAGAAATGATTTTATCACCAAAGTACATTGAGTATTTAACTTAAACTAGAAAATAACAAAAGAAAAAAATGGTGAGAATAATGTAAACGCTAAAACTGTAAATTAAAGGTGGTAGAAATGTAATACCAAAACTGATTTTTCAAAATACAAAAAACATGGGCGCGTGTGTAGCTCAGTGGATTAAAGCCTTTGCCTTCGGCTCAGGTCATGATCTCAGGGTCCTGGGATCGAGGCCCGCATCAGGCTCTCTGCTTGGCGGGGAGCCTGCTNCTCTCTGCCTACTTGTGATCTCTCTCTCTGTGTCAAATAAATAAATAAAATCTTTAAAAAAAAATACAAAAAACAAAACAAAAAAAACCCTCCACACAAGCCTGGTTAGGAAATAAAAGTATTCAATATCAGGAATGTGAGACAAGATATAACTATGTACACAGCTATGATTTAAAAAAATCTAGAACAGATTATATCCTATTAATAGAGGGGGGGATAATTTCTAAAAAACACCAAATGACAATGGAAAGCATACTATTTTAAGCAGATCCAGGCCAAATGATTGTAAAGTTTAATTAGGTTTTTGTTTTTTTAAGATTTTATTTATTAATTTGAAAGATGACCACAAGCTGGGGAAGGGGTAGAGGGAGAAGATGACTCTGCTGAGCAGAGAGCTTGATGCAGAACTCCATCCCAGGACCCTGGGATCGTGACCTGAGCTGAAGGCAGACGCTTGACTGACTGAGCCACCCAGGTACCCCTAATTAAGCTTAGTTTTAAGTGAATTAATAAGGATTTCAAAGTATGTGATATAAAAATGAAAACCTCTGTAATCCACTTTATTTTTTTTAAAGATTTTATTTATTTATTTCACAGAGGGAGAGAGATCACAAGGAGGCAGAGAGGCAGGCAGAGAGAGGGGGAAGCAGGCTCCCCGCTGAGCAGGGAGCCCGATGCGGGCCTCGATCCCAGGACCCTGAGATCATGACCTGAGCCGAAAGCAGAGGCTTTAACCCACTGAGCCACCCAGGCGCCCTGTAATCCACTTTAAAGCTGGTAAAATACAAGAAAAACTAGGGGTGCCTGGGTGGCTCAGTGGGTTAAGCCTCTGCCTTCGGCTCAGGTCATGATCTCAGGGTCCTGGGATCGAGGCCCACATCTGGCTCTCTGCTCGGCAGGGAGCCTGCTTCCTCCTCTCTCTCTGCCTACTTGTGATCTAATCTCTCTCTGTGTGTCAAATAAATAAATAAAATCTTAAAAAAAAAACTGGGCCATAAGCACCATAAACATTGAAAAAATTTTTATTATTATTTTTTTAGATTTTATTTATTTGACAGAGAGATAGGGAGAGACAGAGAGAGAGAGAGATCACAAGTAGGCAGAGAGGCAGGCAGAGAGGAGGAAGCAGGATCCCCGCTGAGCAGAGAGCCCGATGTGGGACTTGATCCCAGGACCCTGAGATCATGACCTGAGCTGAAGGCAGAGGCTTTAACCCACTGAGCCACCCAGGCGCCCGAAAAAAGTTTTTAGATTTAAGGTTTTCTACTCCATTAGAAACAACTTGAACACAAAAAAATTAAGAATATGGATGCCATCTGAATAAGAAAACAACTAGCAATAAAAAGATAGGTGGGAAATATGTCCCATTCACAATAGTGACAAAAAACCCCACAAACCCAGCAATAAACTTGACAAGAAAAGTGCTGCAATTATATAATTAAAATTCTAATATTCTATTGGAGGGTATGTAACAAGCCTTGGAAAAAAACGCTTCTGGATGGGAAGACAGGTCTATCAAAACCTCAAAGAAGCTTTTCTGTAACTGGACATAACTTTATAAAGCTCTTATATCTGAAACTGCCCCCAAATATCTGAAAAATAGTGTTAGCTTCATCTTATCAAATAATGAAATAGTTTTACATAGTTTATCACAGGAAAAAACAAGTAGAAATAAGTAGATCAGGAAATGACAGATGAGCATTAATGTTTCAATTCAGGTTGAATTCAATTCAGGTTGACAAGGATAATTTTGATCACGTGGTATGGGCATAAAAGGGAACCCATCTGTCAAGAGTCCCACTTTATCTCATATACACAAAGTTTGAGGGATTATAAATACAATGGGTAAATTTTAGAATTTTAGAAGATGTTTATAGTTTGGGAATGGAGTTGAGCTTACGGCTGAAAATCCAAAAGCAACTACAGAAATTTTTTGATAATACAAAAACTTAAAAAGTGTCTGCATGACAAAAGAGCATAAACAGTCAAAAGCCAATGACAAAATGGGAAAACCTTACATACTGGTAAATAGTTAACAAAAATTTATTCAACTAGTCATCAAAATTATAAATTACAACAGCGTAGATTAGTTTTGCCAAATTCACAGAAATTGGAGAATCATTGCTTTCAGTTCTGTCAAGGACACAGAAATCCAGCACTTTTGCACACTGCTAATGACACTGAGAAAGTCATCTGGCTTTCTCTTGCTAAGTACCTGCCAAAACTTAGTACATACATATTCTGGAGAACCCAGTGTACAGAAAGGAAAGCATGTTATTTAATGATATTAAAGACATTTGTCTGTAGGAGCCAAGAGGAAAAATAATGTGAAGGTCAACAGAATGGTTGAATATACTGTAGTATATCCATACTATGGAATGTAATGCCCAAATATAGGCAAGGCTTATACATGTTAAAAGAAATTGCTTATATAATGATCCCATTTCTTAGAAATCCCTTTAACAATTTATAAGCATGTCTGTGTTTATAGAAGAGGCATCGAAGGATCAATCCCAAACTGTTGATACTCTCAGATGGATGAGATTGAGCTGTAGAAGTGGGGGGTAAGAACTAAATTAACTTTTTTAGATACTTTGTTTTGAGGATCCACTTTTATTTGACCAATAAACAATGAAAAAGTAGGTTTAAGATATAAAGTTCTTATTTTTACAGGTGAAAAAAATGATACTAAAGTTGATAATTTAAGAAATAGTGGTAGAAGTAAAAACTACTTAGAATTAAGGCAGCAACCACCAGAAGAAACAGAAGACGGGAGGGGGGTGTCTAAGCGTGAGGTGGTAGACTTTTAAGCAGAACGAGGCTGCATATTCTCCAAGATGATTGGGCTTATGTACAGTATGCCCTAGAGAAGGGTTTTAAATGCCTTCATGACCACAGTAATCCATATTAAGAAAGCGAAAGCCAAATACATAAAACAAGAACCACACAAGTAACAATTATATAAGTAAGTTGGGTCCAAACAAACTGAAAGCACTTTTTATACTCCCCATTATACCTTAAACACAACTAACTTGTAGGTTATCTTCAAGTAGGAAAGTAGCGACATTCAAATGAGTTAAGTTTTAAGTAAAAAGGACCACAAACTTTATTAAAAGTCAGTAAAGATAACATATAATATGTACAGATGGCACATGGTGCCAATTTTATTTGCAGTTATTATAGTACTCCAACTCATGTTTACAAGTCACACCTTTGCCACAGCCTTGGCTAAATCTTGAACTAGTACAGAATTTAGCTGTGCCAGAGTGCTGATCTTTGCGTGCTTAGATGTGGCATACTTGTTCTTGATAGTCTGGAAGAGAAAAGCATAGTAGTTAATGAAGACAAAGAGGAAAACATTGTAAGATCCAATGGTGCAGATACTAAATAAACTATGCATTGGGGCGCCTGGGTGGCTCAGTAGGTTAAGTGTCTAACTCTTGATTTTGGTTCAGCTCATGATCTCAGCGTTGTGAGAACATGTCCTGCACCGGGCTACGGACTGGGCATGGAGTCTGCTTAAGATTCTCTCTCTCCCATAAAATAAGACGAAATCAGAGATGGAGACAAATTGTGAGACTCTGAAACAAACTAGGGGTTGCTGGAGGGGAGTGGTTGGGGGGATGGGATAACTGGGTGATGGGTATTAAGAAGGGCACATGATGTAATGTGCCCTTATGTACAGTATGCCCTAGAGAAGGGTTTTAAATGCCTTCATGACCACAGTAATCCATATTAAGAAAGCAAAAGCGAAATATATAAAAGAACCCCACAAGTATGCAACTGATGGATCTTATAGGCAACTGATGAATCAATGAACTCTATCTCTGAAACTAATAATACAATATATGTAAATGAATTCAATTTAAATAAAATTTAAAAAATCCTCTCCTTCTGTACCCATCACCTCCTCCCATCTCTCACTCTCAAAATAAATAAATAAATAAAGGAAAATTAAGCCACGCATTTGCAGATATGAAATCTTAAGTATTTTCACTCTGCAGCCCCCCCATATCCCCCTCAACATCTTATAGTACCCCTGACTTACCATGTGCTTTGTAAGCCCACGATTCACCATGACTATATTCTTAGCCAGGTGTTGCATAACACTTAGAAGGGATTCTTCAGTGTATGACAGATAATGCTGTAGAGTCGGTGTCTATGGCAACAAGTTAATGTTAGAAATGCTCGTCAACAATGGTTTTCATAAAATTTCTGTATCTTAGTCAAGAGTAGAGTAGGTAGAGATTCCATAGGACTGATTATAACCGAAATTTAAGATAAACTTAAGATGCCTTTTTCCCCAGGCACTCTTCTTTCGTGCTTCTCTAGGATCCTGTACTTAAATCTATTATACACACATGCTCAAATTCTTTGATACCAATATTCTCATGCATAGTTCTACTCCTAGGGCATAGGGTAATAGCTCATGGCACATGGGAGAAATATTTGGTGATTCAATGAGTATGAATGAACTTCTAGCATGTCATGTTACCTGAGTGTCTTCATCTATATAGAAAGATGAAACGGGTAATGAAGTGGGAGTATCTTATGAACACATAACAAACAAGATATCATTTTTAATCATTCTCAGTAGATGCTGTATTCTTAGAAACCATTAGAATTGTCCTTTAATGTGAAAAGTCCATTGTTCATGCAAACATCACTTACAATTTAAAAACTAAGTCTATGTGACAGAGCTTACCCATTCACCGTTATCAAGAATTTTCATTGCTAAGCAAAAAGCTCCTGCTGCAATCTGAGAAGGAGGAAAGTGCACCATATCGTAGTCCAACATAGTTAGTTCCATCAGATATTTGGCCAAAGTATGCTGCTCAACATCAACCTAAAACAAAACCCACAGGTCTCTCAACTTCTTTTTTTTTTTTTTTTTAAAGATTTTATTTATTTATTTGACACAGAGAGAGGGATCACAAGTAGGCAGAGAGGCAGGCAGAGGAGAGGAGAGAGGAGGAAGCAGGCTCCCCGCCGAGCAGAGAGCCCGATGCGGGCCTCGATCCCAGGACACTGGGATCATGACCTGAGCCGAAGGCAGAGGCTTTAACCCACTGAGCCACCCAGGCGCCCGGTCTCTCAACTTCTGTCAGAGAATTCTGTATTGGCAATAAGCAGCATGCCTGTAACTATAATCACAAATGCTTTTCTATTAACTCTCAAATGCAACTGCCCATGGAAGGCCTTAATGAAAATATTAACATATAGCCTCTTTGGAAATAAAGAACATCTTCATGTCTTCTTCATATGGATTTATAAGTCAGCTGAATTAGATTTGCTTAATTAGCAGTTACTTCATCATGTACCATACTAAAGGTTACCAAAGAGATCTGTACCTCTCCAATCTTAGATGCTCTCCGAAGGAAATGCAGGGGTAGAGGGCGGCCCAGACCAAAATTTAAAGATCTTAGAATCTTCATTTCCATCTGTCTGATTTGGTGCTTAGTGTAAGTGTTGTCAGTCACAAAGGCAAAGTCACCAATTTCTGGAGGGTACATTTCTTCATATTTGCTTGCAATAAACATGGCAGTGACGCCAACCAGCTGCAGCATCTTCTTGGGCACACAATTATTCTGCAATGGGAATTCCAACTGGATGAACAACTAATACGTACTTGAAAAAGGAGACAACAGGGCTATGAAGGGGACATGAGAAAAACACTCTCACAGCAAAATCTTAATGACACTACGCCAAGACAGATGTTAGCTGAAAAATTCTTGTATTTTTTTCTTAATTTTATTTATTTGAGAGACAGAAAAGAGAGCATGAGCAGGGGGGAGGGTTAGAGGGAGATGAAGAAGCTGACTCCCCGCTAAGCAGGGAGCCTAATGCTGGGCTTGATCCCAAGACCCTGAGATCATGACCTGAGCTGAAGGCAATGCTTAACCAACTGAGCCACCCAGGCGCCCCTGAAAAAGTCTGTTTCTTATGACTCTGCTAGGACCCTGGAAGGGAGAACCCTCAATTACTGAATTATGCTCACCTGCATGAACCGATCAATAATGGAAACAGTCATGTACATGGTCTCCTGCAGTAACCTGAACTTCATCTGAACCTGTACTAGCCAGTCAATAAGGATAGCTCTCATGTTTCCAGTGACTTCACGACCCAGTAGGTATTTTGGTCTGACGGCTTGCTCTTCCTGCAAAAGAATGCTGATTATCCTTTAGAAGCAAGACTCCATGTGACATTTCTGTCCACAAATATTAGTCACCACAGAATAGTAATGGATAGTCAGAATCTCTAACAGTCCTCAACTTAATTACTCATACAGTCACTACATATATAGCTCTGTCACTGAGGAAGAAAGCCAACATGAAATAGGACAGTTTGACAGGTTTTTCATTTTGTACAGATCTCACTATGTTCAACCTACCATCACTGCTACTTGCCTACACTCTGTACCCACTTCATCACAGACAAAGGTATCATGCCATCATCTCATCTTTTCACTTATGTCTCTAAACCAAGAACCAGAGCTGTATGAAGCAGAAAAAACTAGCAGCAGCTACTTTCCAGATCAGCTGGAACCTTTGTGCTACCCACTCTCCTGCTCTAGGATTTAAACCCCCAAAACATCATAGAGAAAAAGAATGAACCATCGAGGACCAGCATATATGCCTGCTAAACCCACTCGGCCAAAGTGATAATTTTATTAAAAAGAAGGGAGGAAAAACCCAACGTGGAAGGCTGATCCTGGCAAGGAAGTCTCTATAGGACAATTCTATAGAAAATGGATGCCAAAGAGCATGCATTATTAACAAACAATTGGGCAAATCTGGTAGTGTACAGCTTGTTAGCATACAGAATGCTTCCTTGTCTTGGGGTGGAGGACAAATGCCACTAATAGAATGTTTCCGAAGTGATATGAAATGAAAGAAAACCAAAAACTTTGAGTGTACCCTCTTGGACACAAAGAACAATTTCCCTAGCATCACATGCCCATCAGTTACAATGACCCAAAATGCCTTGTGTTGCTGGTAGTTATAATTTTTCAGCATTTTCTCCATTACCATCCATCTCCTGCCTCTAATCCTCAAACTCTGAGCCTGGGACTTGCCCCCTCCTAACTGGGATAGACATAAATATAGCATTCAACCTACGGACATTCGTTAGAGTTATGGTATTATCCACTGTCACTTTGTACTTTATCTGTTCAAATGACAAATACAAGATGTCCTTGGTTTGGTTAGTGACTTTTGATTTTTGGTACTCCGTGAATGAGAATTTCGAAGTAGAATCTACTGTTAAATACTGTTCACATCCTGCTTGAATTATTGTAAACTATCAGTGGAAACTGCATTTAATCAAGTTAAATGCATTTTTAAAAAATTTTTATTTATTTTTGACAGAGAGAGAAAGATCACAAGTAGGCAGAGAGACAGGTAGAGATAGAGGGGGAAGCAGGCTCCCTGCTGAGCAGAGAGCCCAACTCAGGACTCGATCCCAGGACCCTGGGATCATGACCTGAGCCGAAGGCAAAGGCTTAACTCACTGAGCCACCCAGGCGCCCCTTAAATGCAGTTTAAAAAAAAAAAAAGATTCTAAAAATAATACAGACCTCAAGCTGTCTCAGATAAGCATAAATATCTTTCACATATTCACTACAAAGGTTTGGATCAGCTCCATCTTCAGCATCCACATCATTCACTGCAAGAATTACATCAGAGAATGCCTGACACAGATATTCTTCCGCAGGGGCACATCCAGATGTTTCCATTGGGCTTGGAGAGGGAGTATCAACCTTGAAAGAGAGAGACCTTTTGAAATAATATCAAAGAGGAGCATACAATCTGGGAATGAAGGCCCAATTACTGGTACTAACTCAAGAGACCAATTGCTAAATAGACATATAATTCCTAATTCATTTCCTTAAAGGAAAAATATTTTTTTCAAATTTATTCCACTTCTCCTTAGGACATGTTTAATACATAAAGTGAAAAGCCAAAACAGACCAAGCATATTTTAAGTTAGCAGAACCTAAACCAACGAGTAAAACAGAGAAAAAGCAAACAAAATCACATTCTAGACTTTCCTCCAAAGGAAATGAGTAAATAATCTATCAGCATCATGTGAAGTCAATCCAAATGAATGAGTCTTTAGTCTTTATATCAAAACATGGACTGCTTCTCACTGCCCAGGAAAACACAAGTTCTGTCCTGATACTAAGAATTAACAAAGTTCGTTATTAAAGATTTTATTTGAGAGAGAGAGCAAAAGCAGGGGGAGAGGCAAGCAAAGGCAGAGGGACGGAAGCAGGCTCCCCACTGAGCAAGGAGCCCGGATATGGGACTCGATCCCGAGACCTGTAATCATGATTTGAGGTGAAGGCAGCTGCTTAACCACTGAGGCATCCTTAGTTCGTTATTATTATTAGCCATTTCCTTCAAACTCCAGTTATCCCTTTGTTCAAACATTTATTGGCATTTTCTTCTAGTCAAGCTCTGTGCTAGACACTGCCTTTATAGTGTCCTCAAAGGGCTTTGAATTTACAAGAGAAAAGGAAATGAAATGAGGAGACTGACTCTAGGAACAAGGGTGAGAGTAAATTAGGCAGTTTAAGGAGTTAATGCTTGAGTGCGTTGAAGGATGAAAGGTTACTGTCTAAAAGAACAAGTGAGAGGTGCCTGGGTAGTTCAGTGGGTTACAGCCTCTGCCTTCGGCTCAGGTTGTGATCTGAGGGTCCTGGGATCGAGTCCCCCATCAGGGTCTCTGCTCAGCAGGGAGCCTGCTTCCTCCTCTCTTTCTGCCTGCCTCTCTGCCTACTTGTGATCTCTCTCTGTTAAATAAAATAAATAAATAAAGTAAAATAAAAGAATGAGAGTGAGAAAGGCCTTTTTTAGTTAAGTGGGAGAGCAAAGTCAAGAATCCATATGGGAGGGCGCCTGGGTGGCTCAGTGGGTTAAAGCCGCTGCCTTCGGCTCAGGTCATGATCCCAGGGTCCTGGGATCGAGGCCCGCATCGGGCTCTCTGCTCAGCAGGGAGCCTGCTTCCTCCTCTCTCCTCTCTCTCTGCCTGCCTCTCTGCCGACTTGTAATCTCTCTCTCTGTGTCAAATAAATAAATAAAATCTTTAAAAAAAAAAAAAAAAGAATCCATATGGGACTTTCAAGGAAACCTTACGTAGTTTGGTATGGCCAATTAAGAGACCGCACATGCTCCAGGTTTCATGTGTTATGTCCAGAATGTCAATACTAAAGCAATAGCCTCAAATCTCCTACCCTTAGATATAAGGAGCTGGGCTGAATGACTTTACTTTACAGATAATTTTTTTCAACTGGTTTTAACTATTATGGGTTTCATAAAGGTGTAATTGTCTTTATTAAGTGATCCGTGAAGTGGGCATCATCCCATCTAGCAAGAAGAGATGCTCCTTTTTTTTTAAAAAAAGATTTTATTTATTTATTTGACACAGAGAGAGAGAGAGAGAGAGAGAGAGAGATCACAAGTAGGCAGAGAGGCAGGCAGAGAGAGAGGAGGAAGCAGGCTCCCTGCTGAGCAGAGAGCCTGATGAGGGCCTCGATCCCAGGACCCTGAGATCATGAACTGAGCCGAAAGCAGAGGCTTTAACCCACTGAGCCACCCAGTGGCTCCTTAACTATGTTTTACTTTTTTTTTTTTTAAAGATTTTATCTATTTATTTACATATTTGAGAGAGAGCAGAAATTGGGGGGGGGGAGCAGCAGAGGGAGGGAGCAGGCTCCTCACTGAGCAGGGAGCCTGACACAGAGCTCCATCGCAGGAACCTGGGATCATGGCCTCAGCCGAAGAATGCTTCACTGACTGAGCCACCCAGGCGCCCCCTTAACTACATTGTAAAAATCAGAGCTTCATTAAATGCATTTCATTGTAATTTCAGCAAAGGAACCCCTTCTAGGTGTTCTGTTTCTCCTTCACAGGAGTGGATACATTTGTGTAACTGATGTTTAATAAGTTCTTAGTTTTAGTTTTTGAGGCTGTTAACTCATCTACTCTCTGAAAAGCTACATTTTCTTTCTGCTTTACACCTATTCCAGTGTTACAGGCTTATTAATTATTCAGTGACCAAATTAGGTAGTAAAAGGAATCAAGATAATATGTGTGAGTCAATAAATTCTGGTCAAATAGCTTGTACCAAAGACAGCAAAATCTTTAGTCCATGCAGCTGTCACTCAATACCATTCATAGAAGGGAGGGGGCAGCATAACAAAATGATGAAAAGCCTAGATTCTGAAGCCAGATGGGCTGGGTTTACATCCATAGGTACCACTAATGAGATGTGCAATTCTAGAAATTACTTAATACTTCTCTAAGCCATTATCTAAACCCCAGAGGTAATAATACAAGTGAGAGAGTCCATGTAAAGATTATGCCCCTTCAAAGCACTTCAAGTGCAAAGCGGAGACTACCTCCTACTAAGTACTCTATAAACGTTACCGGTATTACTATTTATTCAAATGCTACTATTCCATGGATTATAAAACAAGGGCAAAGAGACACCCAACAGCCCGGATGGAGAAAGGCGGAGTGATTTTACCAAAATAGGCTCAGGCGAAAGTTTTTCTTCTTTAACGGGTTCAGGTTCTGGCTCAGGTTCTGGCACAGGCTCGGGTGGCTTCTCCAGAGGTTTAGGTATTTTTTTAGCAATAACTTTTCCAGGAACCAAAGTTTTTGCTTCCTGTGGATGAAAGGACAGAAAATGAAATGTTTCTCCACCGCGGGTCCTAGCTGTAGGGTGGACTCTTAGGGAGAGAGAAGTTGGCTCAGGAAGACAGTTACCTTTTTCAGAGGCAATTTGGACTGTGGTTGTTCGCTGACTTTGTTTCCAATGTCTCCGAGAGCTGTTCTCGGCCTCAGCCCGGGCTTGGAGGCCGCAGTCGTAGCCAGAGGCACGCGCTTTGCGCCTGCCATGCTGATCTTCGCCTTATTCTCAACATTAACTTTTGTGTTCTGAAAGAAACAAGACCGCTTTGCGAGCCGGCCTACCCAGCTTAGAGTTGAGTCAAGGGTCAGTGAAGGTGGGGGGCAAGTGAGAGGCTCTCAGAAGAAAAGCTGGCTGTAAAAAAAAAAATGGGTTCCCAAGGGAAACCGGGGTTCCAGGATCGACGCTTCGGCTGTGACAAGCCCATTTCTTCCCAGAACCTCCTCTCTCCCCTACTGAGGGGCTGCCTGTTTAGTCCCCAGCGGCTCTGAAATATTACTAACTTACATTTGAAAGGAAATCGGAAGAGCCTCCAATGGCAGGCACCTCCTCTCCAGGAAGGGGGTTACGCGACTGGTGGGAGCTCCCTCAAGGGCCCTCTACCACATTTTAAGAGGTTTCTGTGGACCCTCCATCGCCCTGCCTCCTCGCGCCAAACATGTATCCCAGGACGGCCCCGTTCTCTTCCTCTCTCCGTCGGGCCCCCAAACGCCCCCACCGTGCCAGGGGCCCACCGATTCCCCCATCCTCCTCCCCAAATCGCTGTCCTAGTCCCTCGGGGGACGGGGGGGGTCCGGCAGAGGACAGAGGACAAGAAGCCACGCAGCGCCGTCCGCAGCAGCTCACCCTGGTGACCCGGAGCGCCATGGCTTCCTCTTCACCAGGCAGCAGCTCAGTGGGGAGAAGCAGAGCACGGGAGCCACCAACAAGCCGGGGACCTGAAACCACCGAAGATCAACAGCCGTTCCTCCGCAGCACGCCGGGAGGAGCCGGGCCCGGCCGCGGGTTTAAACCCCGCACTGCTCCCTCCTTATTGGTCTGTTCGTGGCACTCGCTCCCTTCCCATTGGCTGCGGCCGGTTCCTGCGAGAATGCGTTTCCTGGGCGACCCCGCGGAGACGTTCGAGAGTGGGCGGGGCCAGGCCTTCGCTCCCCGGCAGCTGTGCTGCCACCTGGAGAGGCGAGCTGGGGGTGCGCGGCCCACCTGGAGAGGAGAGTTTGTGCGCCGCGGGAGCTAATCTAGGGGGCCGCTGGTGTCCCTACGAAGGGTGACAGTGGAGCAGCCTGAGTTTGAGAACCTGAGAAGCAGTTCCGGCTCTAGTCCCACTTATTGTTACACACTTTGCTCTTTGCTGTGGCATGTGGCAGGAAAGGCTTTAATAAACATTCTTCCATTCTTCCATTTGATCATTCCGGCAGCCCTCTAGGTGAAGGACCTGAAGCTCAGAGATGCTCGGAGAGTCACAAATTAGTAACATGGGAAATAAACTTCGGTTATTTTTTGGATCCCTGGTGTTTCCACAACACTAATTGTCTCTTAAGAATATTATCAGTTTCGGGCGCCTGGGTGGCTCAGTGGGTTAAAGCCGCTGCCTTCGGCTCAGGTCATGATCCCAGGGTCCTGGGATCGAGGCCCACATCGGGCTCTCTGCTCAGCAGGGAGCCTGCTTCCTCCTCTCTCCTCTCTCTCTGCCTGCCTCTCTGCCTACTTGTAATCTCTCTCTCTGTGTCAAATGAATAAATAAAATCTTTAAAAAAAAAAAAAAGAATATTATCAGTTTCTTAATCTGCCAGATTATTTTAGTCGAATTGCTTCCCAAAGCCAATCTTTTGTTTTAGCTTTTTATTTGAAAATAATTTCAAACTTAGGGAAGTTGCAAACAAAAGTATTACAAGAACCACATGTATACCTTTTGCCCAGATTCAAGCATCCTTAACATACTACCTCTTTTGCTTTATCATTTACTTCTCTCTTTCCGTATATAGATATATGTCTAACTGTATATAAAAATTTTCTTCCTGAAATATTGGAGGGTAAGTTATATATATTTATGGCCCTTGATCCCCTCTTTGGTGTGTTTTTCTTTTGCTTTTCTTTTTTTTTTTTTAAGATTTTATTTATTTATTTGATTTTTTTTTTAAGATTTTTTTTTTATTTATTCATTTGACACAGAGAGAGAGATCACAAGTAGGCAGAGAGGCAGGCAGAGAGAGAGGAGAGAGGAGGAAGCAGGCTCCCTGCTGAGCAGAGAGCCCGATGTGGGCCTCGATCCCAGGACCCTGGGATCATGACCTGAGCCGAAGGCAGCGGCTTTAACCCACTGAGCCACCCAGGCGCCCTTATTTATTTATTTGACACAGAGAGAGATTACAAGTATGCTGAGAGGCAGGCAGAGAGAGAGGAAGAAGCAGGCTCCCTGCCGAGCAGGGAGCCCGATGTGGGCCTCGATCCCAGGACCCTGAGATCATGACCCAAGCTGAAGGCAGAGGCTTTAACCCAACGAGCCACCCAGGCGCCCTGGTGTGTGTTTCTTAAGGAAACGGTATATTCTCCTACATAACTGCAATAGTTATTAACTTCTTAAGTTCGCAGTATTAAATATTTCATGCAATCTAGTTTATATTCCAGTTTTGTCAGCTGATCTAATAAGGTCCTTTATAGTATTTTCCCTACTCCAGGACGGGATGCAGTCTAGGGCCAGATGTTACATTTAGCTTTCTTTAATCTGGAATAGTCCCCACAGCTTTTCCTACAAACGTATAGGATAGCTCCCACCCTCCCAAGTACACGCAAATAATTATCTAGCCGAAAATGTCAATAGTCTGGATGCACCAAACTTGAGAAATCTTGCCAACTATGTACATACCTATAGACTCATTTCTATTCAGTATGCTAGTTCTTGATGCTTAATTAGCCTAAGTATCATGGATCACCTCCTATCTTTTTTTTTTTAAAAGATTTTATTTATTTATTTGACACAGAGAGAGAGATTACAAGTAGGCAGAGATGCAGGCAGAGAGACAGGGAGAGGAGGAAGCAGGCTCCCTGCTGAGCAGAGAGCCCGATGCGGGCCTCGATCCCAAGATCATGACCTGAGCCGAAAGCAGTGGCTTTAACCCACTGAGCCACCCAGGCGCCCGGATCACCTCCTATCTTTATGAAACTTAAAAACTTGGGGTGCCTGGTGGTTCAGTTGGTTAAGCATCTGCCTTTGACTCAGGTCATGATCCCAGGGTCCAGGGATCTAGCTCCACACTGGGCTCCATGCTCAGTGGAGAGCCTACTTTTCTCTCTCTCACTGCTGCTCCCCCTGCTTGTGCTCTCTCTCTCTGTCAAATAAATGAATAAATAAATAAATAAATAATCTTTCAAAAACAAAGCAAAACAAAAACTTGTGTGACTTTCTCCTCAGTGAACTATTCAATGTGTAGTCAGTGAACTCAATCTTCTCTCCTCTGGCCAAGTTAATAGGCTAACTACATGCCAGGCACTGTTCTAAGTGCTAGGAATATAGCTCTGAACGAAACAGAGAAGATCCTCGCTTTCACAAATGAAACAAGTAAACAAGTAAGTGAGGTTAAAAAAAAAAAAAAAAAAGGCCAGATACTAGTAAGGGCTAGGCAGAGAATGAGAAGAAGTGATGTAGAGAGTAACTTGATGCTCAGGGGTAGTCTGAGAAAGTGATGTTAACTCCTAGGTTAAGCTGAAGCTTAAATGACAAGAAAGGGAACATTCTAGATAGAGGAAATAGCTTGTGAAAACCTTAAAATTTAAGAAAATAGCTTGTGATAGGAATGAGTTTGTCATGTTTAGAAAGCCGATATGGCTAGACTATGGGGGACAGAGTAGAAGTGAGATTGAAGAAATCAAAAAGAATAAATTTATACAAGTCCTTGTAAAGCAAGGGGTTTGTGTCTGGGCTATGTAAGTGCGTTGGAAGCCTTTGGAGGGTTTCAAGCCAAGGTGTGGCATAATCCATCTTTCAAAAAGATTACCTTAGTTACTGTGGAGAGAATGTATATAGGCGGGGAGGAGGAGGAGGAAGGAGGAAGGAGAAGAGCAGCAAGAGGAGCCATAGAGGCTATTAGTTGGCTAGGCAAAAGATGATGGCTTGGATGGTAGTAGGAGCCCTACACAGAAAGCGATGGCTCCTGGGTAAATTTTGGAGGTAGATTTGCTGGGTCTAGATGGCTTGCATACTTGGGAGTGAGAGAAAATGGAATCAAGATAACTCCCAAGTTTTGGCCTGGGTAACTGAAACAGAAAGACTTAGAGATGAGCAGTTTTTAGTGGGTAGCAGGTTAAAGGTAGGAGATCAAGAATTCTGCTGTATTTGGAATGTTTAAAGATATGCAGGAGAAGAGGTCCACTAGGCAGACTCAGGGTGGGAGCTAGATGCCTGTAGATGATATTTAAATGCTGACATGGAGGAGGTCATCTAGAGAAGGAATGTAAAGAAGCCTACATGCCAGGAGCAAGCCCTGGGGCCCTCCATATTTAAAGATTGCCCGAAATGGGAGAAGCCAGTTAAGAAAATTGGGCAATAAGATCAGAGAGGCAGGAGATCAAACAGTGGTGTCTCAGAGAAGAGAAGGTGATGTTTCACTGAGGGAACAGTGATTTACCTGGATAAACTAAATATACATATTGTCTCTGTTTCTTCCCAAAGACGTAAAGGGATTTTAAAAAATGCATAACTCTCAAGGATAGGTGAGGAGACATTGAAAACATTTTGGAAGCAAGAAAGCCAATTGAAAAGTGGTGATAGAAGGAACAGACAGCCCAAGGAAGATGAAATCTAAGCTGGCAGTGGAAAACCAAGAATCAAACTGATTCTGGCTTTAGACTCCAGCACGTTTCAGGAATTGGAGGTACCAGGAGCCTAGAAAATTGATGCTGTAGGTGGAGCTGAAAAGAGAATTCCTTGTTTCTCTCCTGCACATCTGAAGGCAGTGATAGTACAGCCTCTTTCTGGTCCTAGCTGATGACTGGAGGTTTATGTTCAGAGATGCTGAACTATAGGAACTCTGGATTCAGACACCAGGCAAGCTGAGAGAGGAGGAAATTAAATTCTTCAATACGAAATGGTGAATCCTTCAGTTCCTTTCTTCTACTCAGTTCCCTGAATGCAGGTAGCTGAACTTAAACCCTCCAAAATAAGATAAGGGCAGGCTTCTCTGGAAATGGATCAGCCCCAGAGAAAAGTCTCAAAAATACTAATGGTTAGGGTATTCAAAGAAGTGGTTGGGTCACCTGGAAAGCAATTCTCACTACTTGACCAACTTGCACACTGACTCTGAACTTCTTCTTTTTTTAATATTTTATTATTTATTTGTGAGACAGAGAGCACAAGCAGGGGGAACAGCAGGCAGAAAAGCAGGATCCCCGCTGAGCAAGGAGCCCAGTGTGGGACTCAATCCCAGGACCCTGGGATCATGACCTAAGCCAAAGGCAGATGCTTAACTGACTGAGCCACCCAGGCATCCTCTGTCCCTGAACTTCTAATCAATATTTTAGTGTGTAATTTGTAACTATTAATAGCCAGCCAGTAAGCACCAGACATTCGAAGAAATGCTCCAACTTAAAAGAAAGAGGCCAAAACAAAGAAAAAGAAACTCTAAGTGAACAGCCTAAAAAATGAAAATAACTTACCATTCATATCATCAGAAAAATAAAAATAATGCATCCACAAGCAACTTTATAAAAGAGTGCTGGGAACTTAAAAATATGACAGCAAAAATTAAAAATGCAATAGGTTTGAAAGAAAAAGTCATGGAACTTTCCCAGAAAAAAGAATAAAAAGATAAAGAGGTAGACTATAGAAAAGCTTAGAAAATTAAACATCACTCCACATGGTCTAACACGCACCTAATAGTTCCAGAAAAACAGACCAGAGAAAATTCAGAAAGGACACTGTTAAATATATAATACTGGAAAACTGCCCAGAACTAAAGAACATTAGTTCTTTGCATTAGTTTCATGCATTCATGTCTGAGCACAGCAAAATAAATGAACAAAAGGTCGATCCTGGGGCACCTGGGTGGCTTAGTCGGTTAAGCATCTGCCTTCACCTGAGGTCATGATCTCAGGGTCCTGGGATCCAGTCCCACATCAGGCTTCTTGCTCAGCAGGGAGTCTGCTTCTTCTCACTCTTCCTCTGTGTTCTCTCGCTCTCTCTCACTATCTCTTTCTTAAATAAATAAGTAAAAATCTTAAAAAAAAAAAAAAAAAAGATGGGTTCCATGACACACTATGCTGACATAAAGCATTAAGAATAAAGGGAAGAGGGCGCCTGGGTGGCTCAGTGGGTTAAAGCCTCTGCTTTCGGCTCAGGTCATGATCTCAGGGTCCTGGGATCAAGGCCCGCATCGGGCTCTCTGCTCAGCAGGGAGCCTGCTTCCCCCTTTCTCTCTGCCTGCCTCTCTGCCTCCTTGTGATCTCTCTCCCGCTGTGAAATAAATAAAATTAAAAAAAAAAAAAGAATAAAGGGAAGAACCGAAAAGGAAACAAAATCAGATAGCATATACAAAGGATCCAGAATCAGAATGGAATTACACTTTCAATAGCAATCTTTTTTTTTTTTTTATTTTTTTTATTCATTTGACACAGAGAGAGAGATTACAAGTAGGCAGAGAGGCAGGCAGAGAGAGAGGAGAGAGGAGGAAGCAGGCTCCCCGCTGAGCAGAGAGCCCGATGTGGGCCTCGATCCCAGGACCCTGGGATCATGACCTGAGCTGAAGGCAGCGGCTTTAACCCACTGAGCCACTCAGGCGCCCTCAATAGCAATCTTGAAAGCTAGAGGATTCTAAGGGAAAATGATTTTCGATTTCTGATTCTGTACCTAGCCAAACCATCAAACAACTGTGACATGGAATAAAGGCATTTTTAGATTTATAACATCTAAAAAATTATCTCCCATGTTCTCTTTCTTAAGAAATTATTGGTGTGTAGTCTTCCAAAACAAGGATGAAAATAAAGAGTTAGATGTGGGATCTAAAATACAGCAGTTCCAACACAGCAGAAAGGCAAAAGAAATTCCCGAGACTCAGGCTGGCTCTTTCCAGTAGGCCTAGGGACTCCCGGATGGCTCCCTTGCATAAGCACTGGACCTTTTTTTTTTTTTTTTTAATTTTTATTATTTAAAAG
>LNAC01000463.1:36370-85398 GCA_002007465.1 Ailurus styani
AAAATCTTTAAAAAAAAAAAAAACAAAAACATTTACCACTGTCCCTTGAATTGTTGATAGCAGTTTTGTCTTGTCTTTTTTTTTTTTTTTTTTAAGGTTTTGGATGCTACATGTAACAACAGTTAAGGAGGTTATACAATAAAGTACTCCTCCACAGAGGAAAATGTATTAAAATGTTTTGCGTGTCCTTTAAAAATATTCTGTACACATGTAAGAGTACAAAGTTTTTTGGTTTTGTTTTTTAAGACTCTATTTTTTACTCTTTTTTTAAGTTTTTTTTTTTAATTATTTATTTGACAGAGAGCGAGACTACAAGTAGGCAGAGAGAGGAGGAAGCAGGCTTCCTGCCAAGCAGGGAACCTGAGTCGGGCCTCGATCCCAGGACTCTGGGATTATGACCTGAGCCGAAGGCAGAGGCTTTAACCCACTGAGCTACCCAGGCGCCCTCTCTTTATTTGTTAGAAACGGAGAGTGAGCACATGCAGGGAGAAGAGAAGAGGGAGAGGAGAAGCAGGCTCCCTGGCTGAGCAAGCATGACCTGAGCTGAAGGCAGAAGCTTAACTGACTGAGCCACCCAGGTGATCCTACAAAGACTTTTTTAAGTTTTATTATTTTTTTAAGTTTTTTTTAAAGATTATTTATTTATTTATTTGACAGAGAGAGAGAGAGATCAAAAGTAGGCAGAGAGGCAGGCAAAGAGGGAGGAGGAAGCAGGCTCCCCGCCAAGCAGGGAGCCTGATGCGGGGCTCGTTCCCAGGACCCTGAGATCATGACTTGAGCCAAAGGCAGAGGCTTTAACCCACTGAGCCATGCAGGTGCCTCAAGATTTTTTTAAAATTTATTTATTTGACACAGAGAGAGATATCATTAAGCAGAGAAGCAAGCAGAGAGAGAGGGGGAAGCAGGCTCCCTGCTGAGCGGAGAGCCCAATGCAGGACTCGATCCCAACACCCTGGGATCATGACCTGAGCCGAAGGCAGCTGCTTAACCAACTGAGCCACCCAGGCGTCCCTAAAAGTTTTATTATTTTTAAAAAAGATTTATTGGGCGCCTGGGTGGCTCAGTGGGTTAAAGCCGCTGCCTTCGGCTCAGGTCATGATCCCAGGGTCCTGGGATCGAGGCCCACATCGGGCTCTCTGCTCAGCAGGGAGCCTGCTTCCTCCTCTCTCCTCTCTCTCTGCCTGCCTCTCTGCCTACTTGTGATCTCTGTCTCTGTGTCAAATGAATAAATTAAAAAAAAAAAAAGATTTATTTATTTGTGAGAGAAAGAGTACATGAGCAGGGGAAGAGAGAGAGGGGAAGCATACTCCCTGCTGAGCACGACCTGAGCTGAAACCAAGAATCAGACACTTAACAGAGCTACCCCAGGTGCCCTCAGAGTACAAAGATTTTGAAAGAATCTTTAAATCTTTTTTTCAAAATATGAATAAATCAAGATTATTCAACCAATAAATATTTTTTTAGTTTTACTCTGTTTTGTACACTGTGCTAGATTCTAGGGATACCTGTTGTTAAGGTACACATTCTTGCAGATATGAAGATAAAGTATTACAGATTTTATTTTATTTATTTCACAGAGGGAGAGAGATCACAAGGAGGCAGAGAGGCAGGCAGAGAGAGAGAGGGGGAAGCAGGCTCCCTGCTGAGCTGGGAGCCCGATGCGGGCCTCGATCCCAGGACCCTGAGATCATGACCTGGGCCGAAAGCAGAGGCTTTAACCCACTGAGCCACCCAGGCGCCCGAAGATAAAGTATTACAATATGATTGTATCAGATAAGATTTCTTTCTCTCGTCAGCCTCTTTTCTTCCCTTTTCATCTGTCATGGGCGGGGGGTTGGGGGGGAAACAGGGGGACTCTGGTTTAAAAGGCCAAGAGTGCATTTGCATCAGAATTCTATTATAAGGACTTTCTGTTGCAGGTGATAAGAACCCAACTGCAACTGGCTTTAATAACAAAGGAAAATTATTGGCTCTCTGAAGTGGAAAGTCCAGGGAGTAGCTAGCTTCAGGCATGGTTGATTTCAGGTCTCAAGCAAAGGAGGATACTTATCTCTATCTTGTGTTTTCCTTTCTTTGAACTTTAAGAATCTTTCAATTTTTACAGAAAAAAACCCACAAAAAACAAAACAAAAAAACCCCCCAAACCAGAATGCTGTATTGAGAGAGCAAGAAGCTTCACAACATCTCTGCTTCTACTCCCACCATACTGTGTGTATGTGGACGGGTGTGGGAAACACGCAAATTTGTTTACAGAGGTAAGAGTGTTAAAGAATTGGTACATGAGAAGGTAGAGAATTTTTTTTTCTTTGACATTTTATTTATTTGAGATAGAACGAGAGTGAGAGAGAAACAGAGCACAAGCAGGGGGAGTAGCAGGCAGCGGGAGAAGCAGGCTCTCCACTGAGCAGGGAGTCCGATTCGGGGCTCGATCCTAGAACCCTGGAATCATGACCTGAGCTGGAGGCAGATGCTTAACTGACTGAGCCATTCAGGAGCCTTGGAAAAATTGTTTTTGTTATATTTAGAATATGGCTCTATGTATTTAAATTTTTCTTCTTTTTTTTTTAAGATTTTTATTTATTTATTTATTTATTTATTTGACACAGAGAGAGATTACAAGTAGGCAGAGAGGCAGGCAGAGAGAGGAGGAAGCAGGCTCCCTGCCAAAGCAGGGATCTCGATGCGGGCCTGGATCCCAGGACCCTGAGATCATGACCTGAGCCGAAGGCAGAGGCTTTAACCACTGAGCCACCCAGGCGCCCTTAAATTTTTCTTGAACTGGCTCTCATGTAAAACACTTCTCAGCACTGAGGCTCTTTTTGTAGAGGTCAACCATAGTGGTCTAGCGAGGGAACTGGGTTTTCTTTTGTTTGTTGTTTTTTAAAGGTTTTATTTATTTGAGAGAGAGAGAGAGAGAGAGAGAGAGAGAGAGAGAGAGAGAGAGAGAGAGAGAGAGAAAGAGCACAAGCAGGCAGAGAAAAAGGGAGAAACAGACTACCCACTGGGTAGGGAGCCCAGTGCGGGGTCTCCATCCCAGGACCCTGGGATCACGACCTGAGCGAGCGGAGGGCAGATAGATGCTTAACCAGTTGAGCCACCCAGGCGCCCCAAGGGAACTGTGTTGTTTTTGTTGTGGTGGTGGTTTTTGTTTTGTTTTCAGTCACTGCTCTGGGAATAAGCTGTGCCCCGAGGTGAAGTATTTCACAACTAAATATTCCACTCATTGTGAAATCTTGTTATAAACCCTAATTTATTAGTTTTTAAAGTTTATTATATATTTTTTAGTAATCTCGACACCATGTGGGGCTCAAACTCATAACCCTGAGAGTCACATGCTCCTCTGACTGAGCCAGCCCGCTGCCCCAAAGCCTAACTTTAATCCTTGTAGTGAAAAGGATTGTTGTAACACACATCTCGTGTGCTAAGTGATGGCAAGAACACAGAAGCAGATAAAAGGGAAAGAAGAAGAAGGACAAAAGAGGGGTGATGGAGAGCAAGAGGGCTCATGCTAGTCCTGGCAACTTAAGTAAGATGCTTACTTGGGCAGTCTCCTCCCTGTGTATCGGATATACTGTACTCAGTGGTCAGTTTTTGTGGAGTGAGTAGTCTAGAAGGCTGTGTAGCCTGAGCAACATGGATACAGAGCAGAAGCTTGACAGCACAGTTTGTCTTGTGATGGTGCCCAGCTGTACTTTACAATCAGCTGTTCGGTGGAGCCAGAGGTGGGCATAGATGAAAGGTCACGGATCCTCCAAAAACTCTGTGATGCTCCTGAGGAAGCTGAAGCTCGGTTTAAGCCGATTTGTCATGTGGTCAGGATGTGGACAAGTCAAGCTCAAAATCATAGCCAATTCCACGGATTTTTCCTGATTATTAACAATGTATGCCCTCTCCTTCGTAAAGGTTTCTCTAATATTCCTGGGAGAGTTTTCTTCCTCTTCTGAACTCAGAATGCTCTTTCATTCATTTCTCCTAGCACGTATCTCTTCATTCTTTTTTTAACATATTTTTATATGCTCAGTAACTATTGCTTTCCTGGAAGGACAGAGGCCGTATCAGACCTTTTTGTGCCATCCACACTGCTTTATACATCCTAGGCCATTAATGCTTCTCTTGTCTAGATAGGTGGCAGGTGCCTTTAACAAAACAGTTTCCATACATTAATTTAGGACTACTGCCTTGATTTCTTAGGACTGAAAGGGATCATCTTTTCTTTCTTTCTTTTTTTTTTTTTTTAACATTTTATTCATTTAATACATTTTTAAAAAATATTTTATTTATTTATTTCACAGAGGGAGAGAGATCACAAGGAGGCAGAGAGGCAGGCAGAGAGAGAAGGGGAAGCAGGCTCCCTGCTGAGCAGAGAGCCCGATGCGGGCCTCGATCCCAGGACCCTGAGATCATGACCTGAGCCGAAAGCTGAGGCTTCAACCCACTGAGCCACCCAGGCGCCCTACATTTTATTCATTTATTTAACAGAGAGATAGAGCACAAGTAGGCAGAGGGGCAGGCAGAGGGCCAGGCAGAGAGAGAGGGAGAAGCAGGCCTCCTGCTGAGCAGGGAGCCTGATCCCAGGACCCCAAGACCCCAGGATCATGACCCGAGCTGAAGGCAGCCGCTTAACTGACTGAGTCACCCAGGCGTCCCTGAAAGGGGTCATTTTATATGCACTGGATTCAAACACCGTTATTTTATGTCAGAGAATGAGTGACTGGCCTTTAGATCACGGCTATGGTGGAAAGCCTGATTCCTAGGCCAGTGCTAGCCCCCATATCAACCGGCAGTCTTTTAGATTAGGAATTTCTATATTGCTCCTACGGAAAATCTAAGCAACTTTAAAATGGGACACCCCACTTGAAAAGTATGTCAGTGTAATTTAGCTAATGCTTTCCACAGGGCTGGACAATTAACCTCCAGATGATGATCTACAGGTCTGTAGTTAACTTGTAACCTCGTATTCAAGTACCCTCAGCACCCCGCTCTTAACTATGCCATATTCAAAAGCCACGATTACGCAAAACTAAGCTACTAATGGGTTTGCACAGTTCACTCTGGTGGAATTAAACCCCTTGCCATCTTTTTTTCTTTTCTTTTCTTTTTTTTTTTTTAAAGATTTTATTTATTTATTTGACAGAGAGAAACACAGCGAGAGAGGGAACACAAGCAGGGTGAATAAGAGAGGGAGAAGCAGGCTTCCTGCTGAGCAGGGAGTCTGATGTGGGGCTTGATCCCAGTGTCCTGGGATCATGACCTGAGCCAAAGGCAGACGCTTAACTGACTGAGCCACCCAGGCGCCCCAGACCCTTGCCATCTTATTTTCCCCAGTCCTATAGGTCTGTCAAATGTTACCTCCTCAAATGTTACCCTTTTTCCTTCAGCTAAAAGTAACCTCTCCATAATATGAACTTTGCCTTTCCCTTAGGACACCAAATCTCTCCAGATCTTGAATTATAGTTATATTCATCCTATCTTCTCTGCTGTAACAAGTGTATTGAAGAAAGGGTTTGCATCTGATTTTTTTTTTTAACCTTAAATAGCAAACTTACAAATAAGAGACAATGAACATGTTACATCCTCTAAGTTACCATCCTTTCTCTCTCACTTGGATTTTGGCAAAAGCCTTCTAACTCTCCCCTAGATTGCACTGTCACTCTCCTATCTTGATTCTTTGAAACCTCTCAGCTCCAGTGCCTTCCTCAAAGCCCCGCACTGGTTTTCCGTGTCCTCACACCATTTGCCTGATTTTGCTATCACACTGGTTTTCTTGTTATTCTTCTAGCATGTTAAGCACCTCCTGCCTCAGATGCCTTTGCATTTGATCCTTTGTCTAGAACAGTGGATATTGGTCAAATACAGTCTAGGACACTAGATACTGTTAACCTCCTTACTTAAAACAGGTTCTCAAGTCTTCTTCCATAGAGATCCTCTTTGGCCAATCTCTCTTTATATTCTGCTTCATTTGAGTGTCAGTCCTGAAAACAAAGTGCTTGGTTTGAAAGTTGGCTTCACCATTTAGCAGGTATAAGATTTGGGGCAAATTAATTAACCTTTTTCATTTCTCTTTTCTTTTTTCCTTTCCTTCCCTTCCCCTTGTTTCTTTCTTTCTTTCTTTCTTTTTTCTTTCTCTTTTTCCTTCCTTCCTCCCTCCCTTCCTTCCCTCCCTCCCTTCTTTCTTTTTTAAGATTTTTACTTATTTGAGTTAGCAAGCAAGCAAGAGAGAGAACACAAATGGAGGTGGAGTTGGGCTGGGTAGAGGGAGAAGCAGGTTCCTCGCTGAGCAGGGAGCCTGACACAGGATTCTATCCCAGGACCCTGGGATAATAACCTGAGTCAAAAGCAGATGCTTAACGGATGGAGCTACCCAGGTGCCCCTAATTAACCTTTTTCTGCCTTACCTTCCTCATTCATAAAATGGGTAATTATATATTTATTGCTTTGGACATTGCCCATCTGATAATGGTAAGGGGTCAATAATTTATTGCTTTTCTTTAGTATTACAAACTTTTTCACATATTGGTCTGGCTCCTCCATGAGGGCAGGATTTTGTTTCATTGATGACTTTAGCCCTGTAGCAGTGTCTTGGTATAAAGGATTTCAGTAAATTTTTGTTGAGTATGAATGAATTTATTGAATGCTTAAAAAAACCACAATTGAATTTCATTATTTTCTTAGATAGGTTTTCTCTATGTAAATATTAATACTGACTGATCTATGTACTATGTTGCAGGGGGGGAAACCTTCTTGGTCTTTCCATTCAAATGGAAAGTAGCAATAAAGTAGAACAATACGCAACTAAAAAAATATGCTCCACCAAACTGCATTATTAACTACAGCAGTTAATGCAAACTTAGTATTTGATAATGCCAGAGTACCAAGAGAAAAAGTGCATGAGATGATTATGTAAACTGCTTATAGGGTGCCTAGCATATAGTAGCTTCTAAATTAATAATCACTAACAAATTATAAGAACACTTAAAAAAGAAAATGCAATATAGAAGTTAAAATTTAGAAGATTTTGACAATAATATAACCTATGTTAGATGTAGATATAGAACATTCCCTTCACTTTAAAAAGATGCCCTTTGCCCCTTTTCAACAAATTCCATCATAGTAGGCAGAATAACAAGCCACTCCCCCTCCAGAATGCCTACAACCTGAGAATAGAACATACCTTTGAATACATTAAATGGCAAAGGGACTTTGAAGACCTTAAGATAGGGAGATTATTTTGGATTACCTGGATGGGCCTGGTAGAACCACGAGTCCTTAAAAGTAAAAGAGGAGGGCAGAGGGCGCCTGGGTG
Organism: Ailurus styani; assembly: GCA_002007465.1. Lineage (NCBI taxonomy): Eukaryota > Metazoa > Chordata > Mammalia > Carnivora > Ailuridae > Ailurus > Ailurus styani. The sequence continues at coordinate 43,674 of LNAC01000463.1, forward strand.
GCTCAGTGGGTTAAAGCCTCTGCTTTCGGCTCAGGTCATGATCTCAGGGTCCTGGGATCGAGGCCCGCATCGGGCTCCCTGCTCAGCAGGGAGCCTGCTTCCTCCTCTCCCTGTCTCTCTGCCTGCCTCTCTGCCTACTTGTAATCTCTCTCTCTCTGTCAAATAAATAAATAAATAAAATCTTTAAAAAAAAAAAAAAAAAAGAGGAGGGCAGAAAAGTAGGTCAGAAGAAGATGGGGAAAGAAACAGCAGAGATTTGAGGTGTGAGGAGCACATGATCCATTGTTGCTGGGTGTGAAGATGGAAGAAGCCAAGGAATACAGGTGGCCTCTAGAAACTGGGAACGTGGACAAAGAAACAGGGACCTCAGTCCTACAACCACAAACACTGAATTCGGCCAACCACGTGAATGAGCAACAAAATCGATTCTCCCTCAGAGCTTCCGGAAAGAAATAGTCCTGCAGCACCTTGATTTTAGCCTAGTGAGACCCATGTTAGACCACTGATGTACAGACTGTAAGATAGTTATAACTGTGTTAAACATCTAAGTTTGTGGTAATTTTTTATGACAGCAATAGAAAATACAAACTATTTCCTGTGCTCTTTCACGCTGGTCTTTGTTCTTGGATTTCAAGTACATGTAATCATAAAGTACGAACTCTTTTGAGTCTGACTGCTTTCACTTGCATAATGTTTTTGAGATTTACCTATATTTTTGAAACAGTATTTTTTTTTTAAACTGCTGAGTACTGTTCCATTATGAGCATACTATAATTTATCCATCTTCTTGTTGGTGAATATTTGGGTTGTTTCTGGTTTTTGGTTATCATGATTATGTACATTCTTGTACAAGTCTTTTTGTGACACACCTTTCCATTTCTTGGGTAAACCTGGGTAAATACCTAGGAGCAGAACTTCTGGGTCACAGGGTAGATGTATGTTTAACTTTCAAAGAAAAGCAAACAGTTCTCTGAAGTGGCTGTATCATTTCATTCTTCCACTTGCACTGAACTCCAGTTGCTCCATATCCTCAAATCACTGAACTGAGCACTTAAAATGTATTTCATTGTGTACTTAGGTGTACCTCAACAAAAACAGTAGAAAAGAAAAAAATTTAACAGAATACCATATATGTAAATGCAGACAATATAATACTGATCATCTGTCTCAGAAACTGTACTGTGGATAGAAGGACCAAAGCACAGAAAAAATTTTGATTAAAAAAATCCAGTTTTACCATTTCAACTGTATTATACATTATTTACTAGAAAATTTTCCTTCTGGGGCACCTGGGTGGCTCAGTGGGTTAAAACTTCTGCCTTCGGCTCAGGTCATGATCTCAGGGTCCTGGTATCGAGCCCCAAATCGGGCTCTCTGCTCAGCAGGGAACCTGCTTCCTCCTCTCTGCCTGCCTCTCTCCCTACTTGTGATCTCTCTCTCTCTGTCAAATAAATAAATAAAATCTTAAAAAAAAATTTTTCCTTCTGAAAATCACTCTAAAAATGAAAATGAACATTAGTGGTTTTATTATAACTGAACTCAGTTTAGCAGCTTTGTATAATCTCTGCATATTTAACTTGCATATGAGTTAAGGTTATTAAGAAATGCTTGCCTTAAAATTCTTAAATTTTAAGAATTTGTCTTAATTAAAAAAAATTCCTTTTTTTTTTTTTAAGATTTTATTTGACAGAGAGACGTCACAAGTAGGCAGAGAGGCAGGCAAGGCAGAGAGAGAGAGGAGGAAGCAGGCTCCCTGCTGAGCAGGGAGCCAGATGTGGGGCTCGATCCCCCCCCAAAAAAATTCTGATAGAATTTTTATTTTATTTTTTATTATTTTTTTTAAAGATTTTATTTATTTCACACACAGAGAGAGATCACAATTAAGTTGAGAGGCAGGCAGAGAGAGAGGAGGAAGCAGGCTCCCTGCTGAGCAGAGAGCCTGATGCGGGCCTCGATCCCAGGACCCTGAGATCATGACCTGAGCCGAAGGCAGAGGCTTTAACCCACTGAGCCACCCAGGCGCCCGTGATAGCATTTTTATTATGTGAGGGGCCCCTGGGTGGCTCAGTAGGTTAAGTGGCTTCCTTCGGCTCAGGTCATGATCCCAGGGTCCTGGGATCGAGCCCCGCATCAGGCTCTCTGCTCAGCAGGGAGGCTGTTTCTCCTTCTTCCTCTGCCTGCCACTCCCCTGCTTGTTCTTTCTGTCAAATAAATAAATAAAATCTTAAAAAGATTTTTATGATGTGTACTCTATTTATCTGTTTTTCTATATGCTTATTTTTTTTAAAGATTTTATTTATTTATTTGACAGAGAGAGAGATCACAAGCAGGCAGAGAGGCAGGCAGACAGAGGGAGAGGGGGAAGCAGGCTCCTTACTGAGCAGAGAGCACGATGCTGGGCTCAGTCCCAGGACCCCAAGATCATGACCCGAGCCGAAGGCAGAGGCTTAACCCACTGAGGCACCCAGGTGCCCTTATATACTTATTTTTAAATAATCTCTAAGCCCAACATGGGGCTCAAATTCACCACCTTGAGATCGAGAGTTACATGCCCTACCAAACGAGTCAGCCAAGCACTGTCTTAAAATATTCTAAGACATCTAACATTACTGAGGGGAGGTAAACTGTTAAAATTTCTATAGGGTACAATTTAGCGTATTTTTCAAATTTATAAATGCCCTAAGCCCTTTGACTCTAAAATCCTGCATGCTGGAATATATTCTACATATTTATTTTTATTTGGACATACACAACATAATAATTGGGCAAAGCTGTTCCTATCAGCAGTCCGGAACAGCAGAACATTGGAATCAACCTAAAAACTGCATCAGAAGGGTTACTATGCAACTAAGGAAAAAAGCAGGCTACTTTTTAATGTTTGGAATAATTTTTCTTTCTTTCTTTCTTTTTTTTTTTAAGATTTTATTTATTTATTTGATAGAGATTACAAGTAGGCAGAGAGGCAGACAGAGAGAGAGAGGAGGAAGCAGGCCCCCCCCCGAGCAGTGAGTCCGATGCAGGACTTGATCCCAGGACTCTGAGATCATGACCTGAGTGAAGGCAGAGGCTTTAATCCCACTGAGTCACCCAGGCGCCCTGTTTGGAATAATTTCTAAGCGAAAAATAATACATACATGTATTTGTATATTTATAAGATATCTGTAAATATATACTATAAATTGACAAGTGTGGTAATTTCTAGAGAGGAGAGCTGTGTATCTGAGTGACAGGGGTGTGAGGCTTTTTTGCCATTTATTCTTAAATTCTGAACCATGTGGCCATTAACTAGTAAAAACAAATTATCTCTGCATTAACATAGTATATGTATTTTAGGGGAGAATCATAATCTAAATTTAAAGTAAAACCAGAACCCTTAGAGATATCTGACTAGCTTCATTATTCTATTGAAATTAGGAAAGTTTAAAATCTGATCAATTATTATGTAAAAGGAATAATAAATCTATATTATAACAGATATAAAGTTAATTCCTTTTTAAGATTTTTTAAATTTATTTGAGAGAGAGTGAAAGAGAGAGAGATCACAGAGGGGAAGGGAGAAGGAGACTCGCCGCTGAGCAGAGAGCCTGATGTGGGGCTCAATCCCAGGACCCCGGGATCATGACCCGAGCCATAGGTAGCTGCTTAACTGACTGAGCCACCCAGGCACCCCTGAAGTTAATTCTAAGTGGAAACCATGAGCTCCCAGATTGGTAATATGGAAACAACAATGGCTGGAGAGAAAAGGAAGAGGAGACAAATTAATACGTGTGGTAAACCACCACCACCCTTCTTGGGGCAAATGAACTGTTAAACAGGGTGCTGTTTTGGGTATTATTTTGAACTTATTTATATAATTTAAATATAATTTATCTCTTGGGATGCTGATTTTAATAGAAAAAACTAGACAAATTAATGAAAGCTACCTTTGAAGGCAGGTTTAGAGTAATAACAATTCCTCAACTTTATTGAGCCCTTTCCAACTTTCAATTCATTAAGAAATTTTTTTTTCAATTCATTTCACATACATTATTTTTTGCTCCTCATAATCCTATGAACTTGAGCAAATTTTATTCTGGTTTTATGTACAAGGGGAAAAAAGTCACAATGTTTGTATGAGCTAGAACCTGTACCCTGGTGCTTTTAATACTGGTTTCCCTAGTTCCCATCTGCATCCCCTTCAGCCCCTGCCCTATGTCTCACCTTATCTCTCATGACAGTAATTTAATTTTTCTGCTGTTATATGCCTCCTAGGAAATGACAATTTAAATAACGATGCAATATTTATCTTTCTACTTATTTTTTAACATACCAAAATTGCATTAAAACATCAATATGCAATTATTTTCCCACCACTCAAAAATTTTAATTATGTATTGAAGATTCTGGACCAGAAAATGTGTAAGGATAAGACAAAGAATATCAAAAAAACTTATGACAAATTTCTAAAATCTCTCACATATTAAAATTGTTAAGATAAAAATATGATTTACAATACATGTTTGTTGTTACGGTATAGTTAAAAAAATAGTACCCGTACTAAAATTGATTCATCCTACTTATCAAAATTCCTATTATAAGAATGAAAATATTTAAATGCTTATAAATAGGTATTCAAAAGTTTCTTTTGAACAACATTCTTTGGTGTTCATAAAACTGCATATATTATTATAGATCTATTTATCATACAGTTTTTTCAGACTATACATTCAGTTTAAATTGGAAATGAAAAAATATAAATTAGATATTGCTATAGAAAGTAGTTACAGGGTAGATATTTTGATTTCATGGTGACCAAGTACTTACGGACAGGATTTACTCACTAAATTTAAAATAACTACCTATTCTTTGATACTTCTTATAGATCTACATGTTCCAGAAATTAAAAAAAAGAAGTTATGTTTAAGGCAGAAAATCCAAATGTGAGTTGACATTATTTATGGTTCTCTCAACTGGCTGTTCCACAAAATATGGAGCTAAATGAAAAGATGAGAACCCTTGCATTGCTTGGATAGCAGCTTGACAAGCGACTTGGAATGGCAGATGCATAACAAGAAATGGAATATTCTACTTCAGAAGAAGAAGACAAGTGATCGAATAACATGCACACAACTTAGTATAAGTTCTTTACCCTAATAAAGTAATTATTCATTTGCAAATATTACCAAAAGTAAAAAAATTTATTTTACAGAGTGGTTGGTTTTCGTAATACATCAATCATGTTATACTTCCCTATTCTCACTGCTTGTCTCATTTCAGTGGTTGGTTTCTTCCAAATAATTTAGTTTACATTTAAAGTGGCAATACAGCTTTTACTTAATGGATTTAAGTTATAATTAGAAACCAGTCTTATATACAGAAAATCCATAAATATAGAACTTTTATTCCTATTTTATCCTAGGGTTATGCAAAAAAATTGACTAAAAATTTTTCATTTGGATCTTTGTAATAAACATGTAAATACATTATTTACAATGGAGATGCTTTCTGACAGAAAGTAAAAACACAAAAGTAATTTGGTCTTCACTAGAATCCATCATTATATGTTCATTATTGAAGATGATGGGATACATCATGTTCACTCAAATTTTAAGATTCCTGTTATACACATAATTCAAGTAACTATTTTACTTGTACAATTAATGCTTCATTCTGTATTTAAATTTCCTTTAAGAAAGATTCCTTGATCCAACAGTAGGGAGCTTTAGAATTTTTTTCAAATACAGTAAATGTTTCTGTACAATTATGTGCAATTTTCTTCCTCTGGCAATATTATAAATATTGAGTAAATTAATCTTCATTGTTCATACCCCACAGGTAATTCTCGAGTTATCTCACATGATGTAAGTACCATCTTTGTAGTATTTCATGGACTCCATTTGTTTTGTCATAGCTAGAACATCATGAAATCCAGTACTTAGGCCAGACATATGTTGAAAGTATGCCTCTTTTTCCACTTGAATTGTTAAATTGTTTACTCCAGCATCTTTAAGTATTCCTGTAACCTGTTATCAAAACCCATACATTTTAAAGCATTTAGATTAATACATTTAGTGCATGTCTTATAACTGACATTACATTTTTTTCATAGCCACAGATAGTCAAAGATAATATTCAAAGTAATGTTTATTATTTACTTGGTCAAATGTTAGCTATAATCCTTTAGATGGCCAGTAACTTACTGACCTGACATTCAAAGATGAAAAGGGAAACAACTTTTGTTTCCAGTATGGGAGCTTTAGAATAGGAATATAGGAACTGCTTTGATCCTTACTTCCAATCACAGCATTACACACTGCCAACTTGACTGTGATTATTATTAATCCAGATCTATATTTATAATAATTTATTTCTGAATAATTGATTGGGAGCCAGGTGGACCATAAGTAAAATTTTTTTACATTCACTTAAGCCTGTCATCTAAACACTAAAACTTAATTTTATTTTAACCATTTTGGGCTGGAAAACAAATCTAGATATAAAAAGTAAGTTATATTATCCTTGGACAGCTAAAAGATTGATGTTTTTGAACAGTTAAATGATTACTTAACTGTATAATTAATAATGTCCCAGTTTATGAATTAACTCAAATGAAATGACTTTAAAGACAAAAGATTATCACCTGCTGTACTATTCTTTGTTCCAGCACATCTGATGTCACCTGTATATGAATTGTTCCTGCCACAACACTGGCTGAATGACGCCAAAAATGAGGGTCTCGGTATGATATTAATCCTTCGATTTTCTGTATCTGTCAAATAAAAGGAGGAGTGATGTAAATGGACTTAAAAGGCTAATTTACTTAACAGAAAGCAATCTTTTTGGTCCAAGAAGCCACTATTAAGCTGATTTTAATAAAAATAAGGAGATCAAAAAAGTGAGAAAAGAAAGGGATAACTCGTTAGAAGTAAAGTTGCCTAAAATATTTTGAGCTGGGAATGATGTCAGGGAAGACAGGTCTGAGTAGAAAATGAATGGGGGTTACAGGTGTCTTTACACTCAATAGTTGTGTACCCATTTTCACCTCTTTAAGAGGTACTTTGCCTCTTCTAAACATTGGATACTTCCAGTGGACTACTTGGTTTCCTCACATTTATACACACATTCATATATTAGTAGTTATATAAACATGTTCAAAGGCTACCCTCTACATTTAACAATGAACTAATTAAATAAATAACAGATATTGGATACAATGTAACACTACATGCATTAAAAATGAGAGTATCTATCAACATGACATAACTAAATGGGGAAAAATTTACAAAGCAGTACAAAACAGTTTTCACCATTTTTATTTTCAAAATATCTTTTTAAAAAATTTTAAAAGATTTTATTTATTATTTATTTGAGAGAGAGAAGCAGACTCTCCCCTGAGCAGGGATATTAAGATATTTTGAAGATAGGGATGCCTGGTTGGTTCAGTTGGTAGAACATGTGAGTTCGAGCTCCACATTGGTGGCAAAGAGTACTTAAATAAAAACAAAGCAAAACAAAACAAACATATTTTGAAGTTTTTCATAATGGGCATAAATTATTATTATTATTTTTAAAGATTTTATTTATTTATTTGAGAGAGAGAGAGAGATCACAAGTAGGCAGAGAGGCAGGCAGAGAGGGAGGAGGAAGCAGGCTCCCCGTTGAGCGGAGAGCCCGATGTGGGCCTCGATTCCAGGACCCTGAGATCACGACCTGGGCAGAGGCTTTAACCCACTGAGCCACTCAGGTGCTCGGCATAAATTACTTTTGAAACAAAACTTTCTTTTCCTTTTAGTAACATGTGAGAAAACTTTACTAATTCATGAAAACAATGGGTTAAGATGTTATTTCTTTTTTTTTTTTAATTTTAATTTTTTTTTTAAAGATTTTATTTATTTATTTGACACAGAGAGAGAGATTACAAGTAGGCAGAGAGGCAGGCAGAGAGACAGGGAGAGGAGGAAGCAGGCTCCCTGCTGAGCAGAGAGCCCGATGTGGGCCTCGATCCCAGGACCCTGAGATCATGACCTGAGTCGAAAGCAGAGGCTTTAACCCACTGAGCCACCCAGGCGCCCAAGACGTTATTTCTTAAATATTCAAGATACCAACTTTTCATCAGCAGATCCTAATTTAACATGATATGGCAAGGGCACCTGGGTGGCTCAGTTGGTTAAGTATCTGCCTTTGGCTCAGGTCATGATCCCGGGGTTCTAGGGTTGAGCCCTGTGTGGGGCTCCTGGCTCAGCGGGAGCCTGCTTCTCCCTCTCCCTGCTGCTCCCCCTGCTTCTACTCTCTCTCTTTCAAATAAACACAAATCTTTTTCCCCCCCACTAAGGATTTTATTATTTGACACAGAGAGAGAGAGAGAGAGCGCGCGCACGCGCGTGAGAGAGAAAGCGCGTGCAGGAGAGGGAGAGGGAGAAGCAGACTCCCCACCAAGCAGGGAGCTGTGCAGGAGTTGATCCCAGGAGTGTGAGACCACAACCTGAGCTGAAGGCAGACGCTCAACCCACTGAGCCACCCAGGCACCCTAAGTAAATAAAAATCTTAAAAAAAAAATTAAAAAAGGAAAAAAAAGAACATGTAACTCTTCATCTTGGGGTTGTGAGTTTGAGGCCCATGTTGAGTGTAAAGATTACCTTAAAAAAAAAAAAGAAGGAATCAAATTCCCTTTCTCAGTCATGAATTCAAGCCCCACGTGGGGTAAAAAGCTTACTTAAGAAAAAAAAAAATGAGGGGTGACTGCCTGGCTCAGTCAGTAGAACCTGTGACTCTTGATTTCAGGGCTGTGGGTTTGAGCCCCACACTGGGCGTAGAGATTACTTAAAAATAAAATTAAAAAAATTTATTTGAGAGAGCAAGAGAGATAGAGTGCACACATTAGTGGGAGCGGCAGAGGGAGAGGGAGAGAGAATCTCAAGCACATTTCCCACTGAGTGCAGAGACTGATGCAGGGCTCAATCCCAGGACCCTGAGATCATAACCTGAGCCAAAATCAAGAGTTGGAGGCTTAACCAACTGAGCCATCCAGGTGCCCCTTAAATATAATTTTTCCCAGTATTATTTATGTATTTATTCGAGAGAATGAGTGAGAGAGAACACAAGCAGGGAGGTGAGGGAGAAGCAGACTCCCTGCTGAGCAAGGAGCCTGATGTGGGACTCGATTCCAGGACTCTGGGATCATGACCTGAGCTCAAGGCAGACACTTAACCAACTGAGCCACCTGGGTGCCCCTTAAATATAAAACCTTAAAAAGGGGGCGCCTGGGTGGCTCAGTCAGTTAATCCGTTGCCTTCGGCTCAGGTCATGCTGGGATCAAGCCGCACATCAGGCTCCAGCTGAGCTGGGAGCCTGCTTCTCCCTCTCCCTCTGCTTGCTGCTCTGTCTACTTGTGCTCTCTCTGTATCTCTCTGTCAAATTAAATAAATAAAATCTTGAAAAAAAAAGATTTTTTTCTTTAAGAGAGAGAAAGAGAAAGACAGAGAGAGCGCATGCACATGAGTAGCGGTGGGGTGGCCCAGAAGAAGAGGCAGACCCTCCTGAGCAGGGAGCCTGACAAGGGGCTTGATCCCAGGATTCTGAGATCCCGACCAAAGCTGAAGGCAGAGGCTTAACCAACTGAGTCACCCAGGCGCCCCTTGGCTTCTAGTTTCAATTCAAGCTTATTAAAAAAGGTTTTCTCTACCTCTGTACAGAAATACACTAAATTTTATTGTAGTAGTTTTATTATTTTTTTAGTCATTTACATAATTAGTCCATTGGAAATATGTCTTGATATTTGATGGTAAAGAGATAAGGCTTTCCTTTTCTACCAAGTTGAAATGTTAATTAGGCCCATCGTTTCTCTCACTGATCTGAAATGCCATCTTTGGTACATACTGAATTCCATAATTCCTGGGTCTGTTTCTGGACAACTAATTTTCAAAAAACTGATTTATGTGTTTACTGTTGTGCAAGAACAAAACTGTGTGTTAGTTAATTCTGTAACATTATAATCACAGAATGGGATCCTATTAGTTAATTCTGTAATTTTTACATCTTTGTTGTTTTGTTTATTCTCAACCATTAACTCTTCCAAATAAGTTTCTAAGTAATACTGGATTACCTATTCTCCCCCAAAACAAAAACAAACAAAAGTAAAGAATTCCAGGAGAGGCAATTGCACTGAGATTCAAATGGAAGAAATATGTCAACTTCACAATACAGTTTCCCATCCAAGAAAAAATCTCTCCATTTATATTCACTCCCTATTTACTTATTTATTTATTTATGTGAGAGAGAGAGAGAGAGAGAGAGAGAGAGAGAGAGAGAGAGAGAGAGTGTGCACACATACAAACGGGGGGGTGGGGGGTAGAGGGAGACAGACTGAGAATGTTAGGCAGGCTCTACATGGAGCCTGATGCAGGGCTCGATCTCATGACCCTGAGACCATGACTTGAGCTGAAAACAAGAGTCAGATGCTTAACCGACTGAACCTTTTTATGTTTTTTAAATAAAACTGTATTTTCTTAATTTATATGTTGCACATTTCTAGTTGGGTCAACTTACTCAATTTCAAATGCTATTTTATTTATTATTACTATTTTTTCAAATGCTATTTTAAAAGGAAAAAATACAGTGAAGAAATTACACACAGTACCTTTTCTAAAGCAACATGTAGTTCTTTTTCATATTCTGGTGGCAGTCTCAAAAGTAGAACCTGACAGGCATCTTTAATCAGTGGAACAACACTGAGAAATATTAATATAGCGATAAAGAGAGAACAGAGGGGATCAGCAATGAACCATCCAAACTGCTCTATAAGAACTGTAGACACGATCACACCAATACTGCCAAGTGTGTCTGCCAAAACGTGTAGAAATACACCTACAAATAAAATATGAAAACATTAAAAATTAAAGCACATCTAGTTCTCTTATCCATTTTATAAATATTACTGGGTACCTACTATGCACCTGAATCTGCTAGGGGATATTACTTAAAAATAAAAAAACAACAAACAAACAAACAAACAAAACCCAACCAAAAAACACAGTCACTGTTCTCAAAGAATTCACGGCACAGTGGTAAAAAGGGAAAGATATAGGGAACTACAGCACAGACTGTTGAGTTTTATGATGGTGTGATTTTCCTAGAAATCACATATGAACCAAGTTTCACAATACCCAAATTAAACAATAAATAATTCAACACAGTAAATAATACTTCCCCTATATATTTTACAGTAAAATAAAAATTTCCTGGTTCTTTTTCTTTTTTTTTAACGATTTTATTTATTTATTTGACAGAGAGAGATTACAAGTAGGCAGAGAGGCAGGCAGAGAGAGAGGAGGAAGCAGGCTCCCTGCCGAGCAGGGAGCCTGATGTGGGGCTCGATCCCAGGACCCTGAGATCATGACCTGAGCCGAAGGCAGAGGCTTTAACCCACGGAGCCACCCAGGCGCCCCTTTCCTGGTTCTTTTGTAGTAAAAGTTCATAATGACGTAGTATTTCCCTTCTAAGTAATATTTATGCAAATGTCACTATGAAAAGGACTCTATAATATAATAATCTGATTAAAATTGACATTTATTAGGCGCCTGGGTGGCTCCGTGGGTTAAGCCTCTGCCTTTGGCTCAGGTCATGATCTCAGGGTCCTGGGATCGAGGCCCACATCGGGCTCCCTGCTCAGCGGGGAGCCTGCCTCCTCCTCTCTCTCTGCCTGCCTCTGGCTACTTGTGATCTCTCTCTCAAATAAATAAATAAAATCTTAAAAAAAAATAAAATTGACATTTTTGAACAAATATGAGCATTTTCTACAGCAGATGACTTCAGACATTTTTTTAAAGCCACAGACTGTTTTTCAAAATTAAAACTGTACCAGAAGTCTAATATTTAATACAAATAAGACAGTGTCAATTCAGAACACAGTTGAAAAGTAGGACAGTATGGCAAGGACTCACCTCTCATGTTAGCATTCATGCCTCTGCCTGCAGATCCGTGGCTGTGACCATGCCCATGGTCACTGTGTCCATGCATATGGTGGGAATGACTGTGATCAGATGAATGACAGCTTCCCTGAGAAGCTCCATGGTTATGGTTATGGGCATGGCTAAAGGCACAGATACCAATAAGGTTTACTATCAGCCCTCCAACTGAGACTGGCTAGTAAAAGGAGAAAAGAAAACCTTTAAATTTGTAATTAAAAAAAAATTTGTTATTTAAAAGTTACTATATATCTAAATATGCTTTTCTGTTTATAATTTTCAAAGTATTTTAGGTAAAACCTAAGTTCAATAAGGATAAACAAAATTTTTAAAAAGCAGATTTTAGAATATTTTAGAAGAAACATTTTAACTTTCAAATAGCAAATTTTGACAAGTAGAGGAATTTGGACTTGCTTTAATCAAGTGAAGAACATGTAACTGGTTCATGGTTTATGAATAAGTTATGTTAGAGTTTTGTTTCATTTAAACAGAGCTTGAAAGTACTGCTTACTAGAGCAAGTGTGCGCTCTAGCTGAAATCTTGTTTATATTACCAGATAAATTTGAGTTTGTAAGGCAATGATTATAATTTACTGACTAGTGGATTCTAAATACACATAATCTTACTGTGTTTCTTTTTTTTTTTTTTTTTTTAAAGATTTTATTTATTCATTTGACACACAGAGAGAGATTACAAGTAGGCAGAGAGGCAGGCAGAGAGAGAGGAGAGAGGAGGAAGCAGGCACCCTGCTGAGCAGAGAGCCCGATGTGGGCCTCGATCCCAGGACCCTGGGATCATGACCTGAGCCGAAGGCAGCGGCTTTAACCCACTGAGCCACCCAGGCGCCCAATCTTACTGTGTTTCTTAAAATATAGTAAAATTTCCCAAAGTAAAAAAAGAGTATAATGGAAAAACAAACATGTAATAGTAATCTTTCACCTTTTTTTTTAAAACAAAGTGAATGGAGTTATCTTGATTTAATAATGTCACATAACACCCCAAAGGATAAACAAAGTTACTTACCCTTGATTATCCTCTCTTATAAAATGATTTTGGATCATTCAGGGTGTTATTTAATTTAGATACATTACAATTTCTCCTTTAGAGAAATCCACTTGATTTATAAAAAGAATATATAAAAATAATGGGGACAGATAATTCTAATTAATTTCCAAAGATTTGGATTAAGACAAGAGATTTATTTTAGTAAACATGTGTAGAAATTATATACTTCTTACTAAGGCTCAGACCATTTATCTGTCAGATTTTAAAATTTTAGTTAGCTTTATGAACTTGAAAATGGTTACTAAATTTTGAATTAAATCAAATATAACATAGAGACCCCATTATCTCAAATATTTCTCCTCTAATGATAAATACTTCATTTGTATAGATTTCATCAGAAAAAAGTAATGTGGAAAGTGTAAGCATCTAACCCCCCAAAATTAGTCACTAAGAGAATAGTGTACTCTCTATGCATGTACTACAATAAATATATAAACACCTTTTAAAATCAACAATAATATCATATTATAATGCTGCTTTGGAATTTCTTTTAACTTAGTACAGTTTATAAGTATTTTTCATGCCAGTGTATATAGATATGCTTCATTCTTTTTATTGGCTGTACAGTATCCTATGAATGACAGCTTTATTTTATTTTTTAAATTTTATCTATTTATTTGACACAGAGAGAGAGATCAGATCACAAGTAGGCAGAGAGATGGGCGCCTGGGTGGCTCAGTGGGTTAAGCCTCTGCCNAATTTCTTTTAACTTAGTACAGTTTATAAGTATTTTTCATGCCACTGTATATAGATATGCTTCATTCTTTTTATTGGCTGTACAGTATCCTATGAATGACAGCTTTATTTTATTTTTTAAATTTTATCTATTTATTTGACACAGAGAGAGAGATCAGATCACAAGTAGGCAGAGAGATGGGCGCCTGGGTGGCTCAGTGGGTTAAGCCTCTGCCTTCAGCTCAGGTCATGATCTCAGGGTCCTGGGATCGAGGCCCACATCGGGCTCCCTGCTCAGCGGGGAGCCTGCTTCCTCCTCTCTCTCTGCCTGCCTCTCTGCCTACTTGTGATCTGATCTCTCTCTCTGTGTCAAATAAATAAACAAAATCTTTAAAAAAACAAAACAAAACAAAAAACCAAGTAGGCAGAGAGGCAGGCAGAGAGAGGAGGAAGCAGGCTCCCTGATGCGGGCCTCGATCCCAGGACCCTGAGATCATGACCTGAGCAGAAGGCAGAGGCTTTAACCCACTGAGCCACCCAGGCGCCCGACAGCTTTATTTTTTATTTAACTAGTCTTTTCCTTGATGGATGTTTTTTCCCACCATTAAGAGCAATGGCACAAGGAATCATGCACCTTTACACACCTGTGCAAATATTTTTTGCAAATATTTCTGTAATAAATATTAAAGGTCAAAAGATATAAGCATTTAAAATTCAAAATATATTTCTAAACTGTAATCCAAAGCATTTTATTAATATACGCTTCCATCAAACAGATTCATTAACTGCTTATAGACATTTAACAATTAATTGCTGATTTCCTACTAAAAGCCAGGTGCTAGAGTTTAAGTGTTAATGAGAGACAATTCAGGTCCTGAAGATACTTCACTTACATCTTCAATTGTGGAAGAAAGACAAAGGAGTTATAACTCAATGTTGTTAAAAAAAAAAAAGCAGCAAGATATAACGGGAATACTGAGTAAGGGAAATCTACCGAAAAAGTCTTTGAGGAGGGAAGAGACGGATTAAGGGAAAATAACTCACTGGAAGAGACATATAAACAGGCAGATGTGAGGGAAGGGCATGCCAACTATAAGAAACAGCACATGCAAAGGTATGAAGGTACAGGGAGAACATTATAAACTATTACAGTAGTAGTACAATCAACAAAGTAAAGCCTTTAAAATGATAGTATTTTTTGATTCTATCTCTAACATTTTGCAAATTTCCTCAGGTATTTATAAAGTACATCTTTTTTTAATGAGTTTATTTTTATTTATTTTTAGATTTCTTTTTGACAGAGAGAGAGAGAGAGAGAGAGAGAGAGAGAGACACAGCGAGAGAGGGAACACAAATAGGGGGAGTGAGAGAGGGAGAACAGTCTCCCGCGGAGCAGGGAGCCCGAAGCGGGGCTCAATCCCGGAACCCTGGGATCATGACATGAGCTGAAGGCAGATGCTCAATGGCTGAGCCAGCCAGGTGCCCACCCCTAAAAAACACATCTTTACACAAAAACATTTAATAAGTCAGAAAGAAATCTGTATGTTTTAGACTGTCATCTAATATTCTGACTAAAATATTAGAGAAAAGGATTACTTTCTAAGAGCAGTGTAAACATAAAGATAAGAAATTATGTTGCCTTAAATTAAAAAATAAAATAAAACCTTCCTAGATCAATAACTACAAATAAACTTTAGCATGGAAAAGGCTATAGGGGGTATGACTAGAAATTCAAACAGGAAAATAAAGACTTACTGTTAACATGTGTGTGTCTAATTCCGGAGGATCAATTAATCTAGCCACTGACTCCATAAACACAAAAAAAGCTATTACCATTAGAAAAAGTCCATTAATAAATCCAGAGAGAATTTCTATTCGGCCATACCTAAAAATGTAGAATATATTTTTAGAAAAGGAAAATGACAAATATTTTTAAAGTATAAACATGTTCCAAAAGAAGATATAAGTTCAGATTTTCAACTACGTACATAAATAATCTGATCAGAAAATTAGCAAGATTTTAAACACCATACTAATGCTGGAAGAATCTTTCTGTACTTAAGTTTGTTGCAATTATAAATATAAATATTTATCAAAGTCTTTCTTCAATGTTTCCCCTTACACAAAGCCTTTCTTGGCAAGAAGTTCCTTCTCTCCCTTTAATGGGCTATCTCTTTATGGGCTCTGTACCTGTCATAGGACATAGACTCTGTTTTGTACCAAAATTATTTGTACTTTTGGCTCACTTATCTTTCAAAATATTAACAGCTGAAAAATATTTATCAGTCTATTCAGGATAGGTCTTATCAAAATTCTTTGTACAAATCAAGGATTCTAATATTTTTGAACTGAATTGTTGATGAAAGGGTATTTCATGCATAGCCTCTTCAAATTTTGAATACTCTAATAGCCAAGATGCAAATGACCATGCACATTCCATTGTCTCAAATAAACCGTTAGGCAAAGAGCTCAAAATCTAACTGTACCCTCTCTCCATACAAGAGGAGTTAGGGAATATAATCTGGAGCTTACTGCCATTTACTATTTATCATATGCTTGGTTTATTTCCT
This sequence comes from Ailurus styani, assembly GCA_002007465.1. NCBI lineage: Eukaryota > Metazoa > Chordata > Mammalia > Carnivora > Ailuridae > Ailurus > Ailurus styani. Next base: position 59,926 of record LNAC01000463.1, read on the forward strand.
TGTATTTACTTCAATTTAAAGAAAACTAAACCTCTGAAAAATTACTTGTATTAAAAGTAGTAAAATTTTATTCCCTAAGATGTAATTTGCCCTTAGATTTTTTTCATTGTGCTACATCACCTTGACGGTCATGTACCTACCCATAGGAGAAAATCCGAGTTGCTTTCCATCTACTCATCAGGGCCGCAAAAAGCCCCATCACCAAAGCAGAGCAGTCAAAGAGCATGTGAAATCCATCTGAGATTAGACCCAGACTATTGGTCAACACGCCATAGAATAATTCGACAAAGGTAAAAAGCTAAAAAATAAATTAAAAAAAAAACAAACCGGGGAGGAATATGTTAGGAAATACCATCTCAAGAGATTTAACAGAACTTAATCGTGAGAAATATAACCTTTTAGTTAAAAAAAACTTTTTCTTAAAAGATTTTTTATTTATTGGGGTGCTTGGGTGGCTCAGTCGTTAAGCGTCTGCCTTCAGCTCAGGTAATGATCCCAGGGTCTTGGGATCAAGCCCTCCATAGGGATCTCTGCTCTGTGGGAAACCTGTTCTCCCTCTTCCACTCCCCCTGCTTGTGTTCCCTCTCTCACTGTTTCTCTCCCTGTCAAATAAAAAAAAACTTAAAAAAAAAAAAAAGAAAAAAAAAGATTTATTTATTTATTTGACAGAGAGAGGGAGCAAATGAGCAGGAGCAGGGGACCAACAGGTGGAGGGAAAGGGAGAAGCAGGGTGCCCAGGGAGCAGGGAGCCCTGTGTATGGCTCAATCCCAGGACCCTGAGATCATGACCTGAGCCGAAGGAAGGCACTTAACCAACTAAGCCACAAAAGTGCCCCTTAACCTTTTATTATGCAAACCTTGCTTAAAGATATAACTGCCACTTTATTTCATTTCATATAAACTATAAGACAGCGACATCTGGGTGGCTCAGTTGGTTAAGCATCTGCCTTTGGCGCAGGTCATGATCCTAGGGTCCTGGGATCAAGTCCTTCATCAGGCTCCTTGCTTAGCTGGGAGCCTGATTCTCCCCTGCCTGCTCTGCCTGTCACTCCCCCAGCTTGTGCTCTCTCTGACAAATAAATAAATATTAAAAAAAAAAACAAAACTGCAAGATACACACTAAATCAGATATGTTCATCTTATAAATTATTGAAAAGGAGACAGTTTCATTTATGTCTGTAGAACTCAATATACTAGGCTATAAAATGTTAGCAATCTATAAGATTGCTATAGCAATCCTATAAGAAGTAAATAAAAATCTTTACAGGCTACTATATTTACAGATTAAAAATAGAACACTAAAGTAATGCACCTAAAATGCCTCAAAAATAGTTTGTGTAAGTAGTCTGAATATGATCCTGTAATCTTCCCATTACTGAGAGAAAATGTAATTTTAGTCCCTAATTATCAGAAATTTGGGAATTATAAAAATCATACCAGGACTGTCAAAATTAAAAGATTAAGCTTTCAAGAAATGTCACGAATATATAAAAATCTTACCAGATTCAAACATAAGAAGTAAAAGATCTGCCTAGAGTCATTCTCTTCAAGAATTTGTTTTAGTGATTCCTTAATAAACCTGGGGATTGATTGGGAGCTATGCTGGAAAGCATCACCCATGAAATTATAAAGAGGTGTTCCTTCAGGAGAATAACCAATCAAGGTGCCTTTCTGTCCTCTCTTGGAAGGAGATGATAAGATGTTGGCAGCTTTTAAAAAAGGGAAAACAACAACATTACAAAAGTTTAAAAAGTTTAAGCTCCCAAAACCAACACAGCATCTGTCAGAACTAAATGCAAGCACTGAACAAATTCCCAAATTAAGTAAACGATTTCAATGTCACAATCCATGAGATGAAATTTCCTAAGAGGAAAAATGCTCACACAAAATGAAGAATATAGCGCTCACTACCACTCCTCCAGAGAGGACATGTTCAGTGCTTTCCTGGTGTGCTGCTTTGTTCATAGCTCGAAGCTGGTCTGTTATTGGATGTGTCCAAAAATTTCCAAAGAGTAGAGCACTAATAAAAATGGGAAAGGATCCATAGCGGGCACATTTAGAAACTTCCATTTTGACTGAACAAATGGAATCGACATAGAAATCCAGGATCATGACAAAAAAGATAACTGTTGTGAAAGGCATTATGAGAGAAAACCAAGAGTCGACTTTACTCTAGAAATTAAAAAAGAAAAAAAAATTGTTAGTACTGCACTGGAATAAAGTTCATATCTTATGCTTTAGTTAATCCCTTTATATTTAAACAAATATTCTAACTCAATATGATTCATAAAATGCCAAGATATAAGATATGAGAGATATAAATGCCAAGATAGAAAATATTAGTACATTTTCCAGTAATCCCCAAAGTATTAAAAACAGAAGCACTATGGTTTAATAATTAATATAAATCCTAGGTGACCCACAATCCTTGTCTGAAACACACAGTAACTATTAAATGGGTTCTTTAGGAGTGTCTGGGTGGCTCAGTCGGTTAGGCGTTCAACTTGTGATTTCTGCTCAGGTCATGATCTCAGGGTTGTGGGATCAAGCCCTGCAATGGGCTCAGGGCGGAGTCTGCTTGTTCCTTTCCCTCTGTTCCTCCCCCAGATCACTCATTCTCTCTAAAATAAATATTCTTTAATTGACTCCTTTGGGCTACAGGAATGGGTTGAATATATAAATGGAATAGTACCTGATTTGTATTTTCTATAAACAATAAAATTTACTCCAAAAATTTTTCCAAAAATTCTAAAAAGCAATGATCATTTAAGATACTTGCCAGCTCAAAGTGAAATAAAATACAATGTACTGAACTAAAATTTTTAAGAGCAAATCATTTTACTTATTACCAATAAATTCTTACTCTTACCTCAGTTGTCACAGAAAGAACAATGACCCATGGGCACAAGAGAAGCACAGAAACAAGATGAGATAAAGCTTGAAGACGTTTGGCTCCACCAACATCTATAGAGAGTTTTCTGGAAGCTGTATGAAAACCAACTTTACAACACAAAGCCAGTACTAGCAACAATACTCCACCCTATGAGTAAAATTAGATTAAGTTTCATTAGAAACACACAGTATAATACCCAATCCTTAAATACATAACATTTTCAGAAATGGAGCTATATGTTTCTTCTATATCCCACATTACTGAGCTACTTAAATTTCAGGCAGTACTGTAACTTACTGGAACTTATTTTACGTGACTTTTAAATTTATAGTTGCTGTACTTTTTCACAATCTCTCGATTACGTTCGGATCAAAGAAAAGAACATACCTTGTGATCTGCCACACCTAAGAAGGCAATGGCTGTGTAAAGCATGTGAGTTAGAGCACTGTCATGATGTCCTTCAGCTAAGTGAGTTGCAGTAAAGGAAAAAAAAAAAATCCCAAATATTAACTCTTTGAATCCTGAAGTCCTCAAAATTTTAGCTACATTATTTTAGGCTGACTATAGACTAGTTTGGGGGCCCCAAACCTGACTAATTGCAACAGTTTACTGCCCTTAAAAGCAATTAAAAATTTAATTTTGGGACATGATTTACAAATTGGAATGGCCTATATTTCTTTTGCTGCCTCCAAAACAATTATAATAGCCCTTGAGATATAGCTGTTAGATTTTAGTAGTCAACCTCCAAAAGTATATGCATGCATACTGCAGGTAGGACAAAGGGACAAGAGCAAGGAACTTCTTGGACCACTACTGCCATGGAATTAAGGTTGCTCTTTCAGAATATGTCAAATTAGTCCTAAATCTGTTTCTAAATCATTGACCACATAAGCCTCAGTAAAGGAAGTAGCAAGCAGAAAGGGGCATGGGTGGCATATCACAAGCAACCTGTTCTGCAAAGTCACACCACTATCTTTCATTGTAACAAAGTAAACTGTTACTAGTTAAATGACAGGCTTTAGGACAATATCAGTAACCAGAAGAATCAAAACTGGTATTTTAAGGTCAGCTAAATGGAGTGGGCAAAGGTGCATGGACAGGGAAGAACAAAGCATGTGTTTGTAAAGGAAAATGAGTACACATATTTGACTGTAAAGTTGGGGTTATAGAGTAGTGGAAGCTCAACTAGAAGTAACAGTTTAGAGAAAGAGAGTTATTACCAGGTGAAGGAATTTCAGCTTTTTCTTTCAGGCAAGAAGATGCCAAAGATATTTCATTAAATTTCAAAAAAGTTTGTATTTAATAATTGCAACTGACTTCTAAATTGAACACTTAAATCATTAAATTTGTTACAAGGGAGCCAACAGAGTGATTTTGTTGACTGACAAATAAAAAAAAAATTTTTTTTAAGCACCAGGATATTCTAAAATATTCTTTCACCGTCCCTGTAGAAGATATTGATGGAGATGCTATAAAATACTTAGTTTAGAATAAATTTACTCATTATTTGAATACCTACATTAATCCATGGAAGTTTCATTCATGACTGATTTTAATTCAATCCTCCTTCTAGTCCCATTCTGCCAGTCTCTTATTTTTCTGCAAGACTAAATTACTCCGATCTATTGCAAAAGGATACGGTGTTCAGCCATTTTAGCCATGAGATCATCATTGTCAAAAAGCAATAGGCAGATCACAGCAATAATGAAAAAAGCAGCCCCTCTTGTCTGAAAATGAAGAAAATATTAGCAAGGATGGCTATTTTAAGAGTAGATTTTTAAGACTATGACAATACAAATGCTAAAGAAAAATTATTTTCCAAATAAAGATTTAAAGAAAAAATAACATTTCACATTAAAGCCCTTCTACTATACAATATAAATTTGCAGTATTTTTTTTAAATATTTTATTTATTTATTTGACAGATACAGAGCGTACACAAGCAGGGGAGCAGCAGAGGAAGAGAGAGAGAGGCGGGCTCTCCACTGATCAGGAAGCCCGCTGTGGGTCTCTATCCCAGGACCCCAGGATCATGACCTCAGCTGAAGGCAGATGCTTAACAGACTGAGCCACCCAGGCGCCCCTAAATTTGCAGTATTAACAGCAACATAAGCAAGTAAAGAGCTCCAACAAATTCTGCAGGATATTTTGAAGGCATTTAAGACACATAGTATTGACAACTTGGACTGTCTCCTTGCGAAGAGGGCTAGGCATGTTACCGTGAACAAACTATTAGTGTTTGCAGAATTATTTTTCCTAAATGTTACTTTGCTTCTGGTTGAAAAGCCCAAGCAGCTACAGAATAATTAGTAGGAACTTATTTTATTCTACAACATGAAAGTGATAGAGAAGACAGTTAATTTACAATAATACCAATATTCTAGTTACCACTCTTCTAGGGAAAAAGAGGGCACATTAGGAAAATCAGAAGTCATTTCTCATATCCAGTAAAAGTGTAGAGCATTTAAAAGCTGATGAATTTTTTTTATAAGTTTATGTTCTCATCCCAGGAAAGGATTTTGACAAAAGAAAATCAGGAAGAATATATTGTCTAGTTTATGCAAGTACTTCAGAATTTTGGGTATAAAAGCCATCTAAATAGCATTATGATACATTCTGTATTTATAAATTTACAGGTATACTGCCACACATTTTCATTAAATAAAAGTTAAAATTTAAAGTGAGAATCCTATTCTATTCATTAACATGATTACCATTACACTTGATAAATTCTCTGTTAGTGTGGTAGATGGGTATCTTGACAAAAGTCAGTATACATAAACCACACAATTTTAAATTTCATAATTTTCATTAAATTAGATTATGACAATATCAACAATAGCCAGATATGGAGAATATAATTTAATCTTTTGTTAAAGAGGGCAACTGAGAATTTTGTAGTGTTTCAGTCATATCTAAGAAAAAATACATGCTGTGTCCTGGATAGATGCCCAGATTCATTACAGACACAAATGGCACGATATGTATGATTTATATTCTCATTTCTGAGTATTACTGCAGCAAAATTTTTATTTTTAATACATTTATTTATTTGAGAGAAGGGGGGGCAGAGGGAGAGGGAGAAAGTCTCAACACTGAATGAACAAGGCTCAGTCTCATGACCCTGATATGACCTGAGCTGAAACCAAGAGTTGATGCTTAGCGGACTGCACCACCCAGGGGCTCCCCAATGTTTTAAAATCATTTGTATTTCTTTTGTGAGTTGTCTTTCCCTGCCTTTCCCTGGCTCATTTTTATTGAGAATCTTTCGCATTTTTCTTAACCGACTTTACTAATTTATATTTTGAAATAAACGTAAAACTTTTACTTGTGGAAATTTTCTGTTGCTGTTTACACAATTTCTGTTACACAGAAACTTACGATCATTATGAATTCAAGCGTACAGAGTTTTCCCATTGTGATTTTTTCCCACTGCTTTTATGCTCAGAAAGTTCTTTGGTTGTAGTTAATTATCCATCTATATTTTATATTATATATATATTGATGTTTTATATATATATATTTTTTTTTTTTATAAAGATTTTATTTATTTATTTCACAGAGGGAGAGAGATCACAAGGAGGCAGAGAGGCAGGCAGAGAGAGAGGGGGAAGCAGGCTCCCTGCTNCCCAGGACCCTGAGATCATGACCTGGGCCGAAAGCAGAGGCTTTAACCCACTGAGCCACCCAGGCGCCCGATGTTTTATATATTATACACATTTCTAGCTGTTTATATTTTATATACCATAGTATATCACATTTATATATATCACTTTATACATATATTTGTATTTTGTATTACATGTTACATATTTACATATATTTTATGTATTGTTATATTAAGATCATTGTATATTACATATTTATTTTTAACTACGAAACACTTCAATTTACTTGACATTTATTTTGGAGTACTCTATCAGTGAGGTGAAAGAAATAGCGGCATATGCTTTAATATTGATTATCCCATTTGAAATCTGTGGGTTGAGTAGTCTCTTTGCTCTACCTAGCATGTTACTTTGTTCACTTAATTCTATTCATCTGCTTCCATTACTTAGCCTGCAACGGCTCCTTTTAGAACAGGGACTACTACATCTTATTTGTCTTTATGTCTCCTTTCCACTGTAACTGGGACAATGCACCATGCACAGCAAACAATTTGATAAAAAAGAAATACTGTACGTACAAAAATTTGGACTTGCGGATTCTAGACTCATTTACCAAAAAAAGATAATACTTAAATTACTAAAGATAAATAAGGCCTAACTGGCAAAATGTTGGGTGAATATTCACCAGACTTTATAACAAGTTCTTACATGTTTTCCAAAAATGATGAATAAGGGTAAAGAATGAGGTAGGCAAGAGGCTTGGGTATAAGCATGATGGAGATCTTTGTGGTGATCAATCTGTTCAGTGTCTTGATAAGGTCTATGGATTATACCAATGTCAATTTCTTGGTTTTGATAGTGAAATTGAGTTGGGTAAGAAATTACCACTGAAAATGAGTGAAGGGGACTCTTGGTGTTATTTTTGTAACCTGTGAATATATGATGATTTCAGAATAAAAAGTCAAAAAAAAAAAAGTTTGTAAGAAAAAGTTAAAATGAGCAGAAAAAGCCCCTGCATTCTTTTAAATGGTAAAAGATTTTTATTTAATTGGTTTGGATAATATTTTACATGTATAACTTTCAATTTTCAAGTAACTTATAACAGAAAATTGTACCTTTGCTGGTCCTCCTCCAGAACTAGTGAACAAAACACTGAGTAGTGAGATGACAACAATATCACTGTGTTCAAATAGAAGCAAAGTCCTATAAAAATACAACATTATCATTCACAAAATGTATCTGATCTTCACCAAGAAGCATGATTCAACTACAGAAAGAGAAAATAATTATTTCTCCTTGATTTCATAAAACACTGAGAAAAGTAAATAGGGACAACTGCTTTGGAATAATCTATCTTTTGGCCTTATCTACCCCAGAAAGGCTGAAAGTAGGGTCACTTGGCTAGTTCAGTTGGTAGAGGACCTCACTCCTAATCTTGGCGGTTGGGCATGGAGCCTACTTAATAAAAAAAAAAAAAAAAAAAAAGGAGAAAAAAAGCTGAAATGGTACAACTTATAGGATTATATCACACCAATTTCCTGTGTATTATGTACCAGGGAAACTTAGAAGGTTGCTCCTATCAGCTTTGTTTGCAATAGCCCCAACCTAAATGTCACTGGTAAGAGAATAAATAATATAGAATATGTCCACTCAATAGACTATTATACAGCAATAAAAATGAATGAAATTTTACAAATATATTAAGAAATGCTGAATTGTACACTTTATTATTTTTTGAAGAGACTTTATTTTTTTAAAGATTTTATTTATTTATTTGACAGAGAGAGATAGTGAGTGAGCACAAACGGGATGCAGCAGGCTCCCCGCTGAGCAAGGAGCCTGATGTGGGGCTTGATCCCAGGACCTGGGATCATGACCTGAGCCAAAGGCAGACATTTAATCCACTGAGCCACCCAGGCACCCCTGAATTGTACACTTTAAATGTGGTATAGACCTGCATGTCTGAGTCCCCCCTAAATTCATATGTTAAAACCCAATCCCCAGTGTGATGGTGTTTGGAAGTGGGGCCTTTAGGGTGCATAGGTCATGAGGATGGAACCCTCCCTCATGAGTGAGATTAGAGTCCTCATCAAAAAGACCACAAGAGTATTCTCTGTCCGTTCTGCCACGTGAGGTTACTGGGAAAAGATAGCTGTCTATGAACCAGGAAGTAGTCCCTCACTAGTCAATCTGCCTCATTTTTTTTTTTTAAAGATTTTATTTATTTATTTGACACAGAGAGAGAGATTACAAGTAAGCAGAGAGGCAGGCAGAGAGAGGAGGAAGCAGGCTCCCTGCAGAGCAGAGAGCCTGATGCGGGCCTCGATCCCAGGACCCTGAGATCATGACCTGAGCCGAAGGCAGAGGCTTTAACCCACTGAGCCACCCAGGCGCCCTCTGCCTCATCTTGATATTAGACTTTCCAGTCTCCAGAACTGATTTTTTTTTTTTTAAGATTTTATTTGAGACAATTTGAGAGAGAGAGAGAGAGTATGAGAGGGGGGAGAGTGAGAGGGAGAAGCAGACTCCCTGCTGAGTGGGGAGCCTAATGCAGGACTCGATCCTGGGACTCCAGAATCATGACCTGAGCCGAAGGCAGTTGCTTAACCAACTGAGCCACCCAGGCACCCCTAAGCTTCCAATTCTTTCTTTTTTTTTTTTTTTTAAGATTTTATTTATTTATTTGAGAGAGAGAGAGAGTGAGAGAGAGAGCATGAGAGGGGAGAAGGTCAGAGGGAGAAGCAGACTCCCCATGGAGCTGGGAGCCAGATGTGGGACTCGATCCCGGGACTCCAGGATCATGACCTGAGCCAAAGGCAGTCGCTTAACCAACTGAGCCACCAGGTGCCCTAAGCTTCCAATTCTCGGTTTCACCTCAGGTCATGATCTCAGGGTCATGGGACTGAGCCCCACATCAGGCTCTGCACTCAGTTGGGAGTCTGCTTCTCTCTCTCCCTCTGTCCCTCACCCCACTCATGCAATGCTCTCTTTCTAAAATAGATAAATAAATCTTAAAAAAAAAAAAGTGCTATCCAGTCGATATAGTATTTCTGTTATAACAGCCCAAATGGACTAAAATAAAAAAATGAATGTTATGGTATATGAATCTTATTTCAAAAAACTGCCATCCAAATGAATGAACTATATATACATCATATGCATCAATATGAGCAAGTCTCAAACATAACATTAAATGGAAAAACTATGCTGTAGAACATGCATGCAATGTAATTCTTTTCATACAAAGTAAAAAACTTTCAAAGTTAAACATAAAAAAAACATAAAAAAAATAGAAGCATATGTGAAAAAACTATAAAGAAAACCAAGAAAATGAAAAACAAAACTTAAGGGGCGCCTGGGTGGCTCAGTCATTAAGTGTCTGCCTTTAGCTCAGGTCATGATTCTGGGGTGCTGGGATCGAGCTCCGCGTCGGGCTCCATGCTCTGAGGGGAGCCTGCTTCTCTCTCTCCCACTCCTGCTGCTTGTGTTCCCTCCCTGGCTGTCCCTCTCTCTGTCAAATAAATAAAATCTTAAAAAAAAAGAAGAAAAAAAAGAAAAACTTAAGATGCTGACTGCACCCAAGGGTAGGGGGAGATGGGGATACAGTCAGGACTGGCACACAGGGCTTCAAAGGTATTGGTAAGGCTTTATGTTGGGGGCTGGGTGTTAGATATATGAAGGTTCACTTTATTATTTTTTTAAGATTTATTTATCTGAGAGAAGGAGAGACTGAAAAGAGAGCTGGGAGGAGGGACAGAGGGAAAGGAAACTCAAGCAGACATCCTATTTTTGTTTTGTTTTGTTTTGTTTGTTTGTTTTTTAAGAAGAGTAAGAGGGAAGGGCAGAGGGAGCCCAATGTGGGGCTCATTCCCACTACTCATGAGATCATGACTAGCGCCGAAACGGACACTTAACTGGCTGAGCCACCCAGGTGCCCCCACTTTATTATTATTTAAACATTCTTATTCATATTTACTCTTCTATATGTATGAAATATTAAAAAAGAAACTGGAATGCCTGGGTGGCTCAGTCATTAAGGTCTGCCTTTGGCTTGGATCATGATCCCAGGGTCCTGGGATAGAGTCTCACATTGGGCTCCCCGCTCAGTGGGGAGGCTGCTTCTCCCTCTGCCTGCCACTTCCCCTGCTTGTGTCTTTTTCTTTTTAAAGATTTTATTTATTTAACAGAGAGAGACACAGTGAGAGAGGGAACACAAACAGGGAGAGAGGGAGAAGGAGGCTTTCCACCGAGCAGGAAGCCAGATTCGGGGCTCAATCCCTGGACCCTGGGATCATGTCCTGAGCTGAAGGCAGATGTCAAATGACTGAGCCACCCAGGCGCCCCTGGTTGTGTTTTCTCTCTCTCTCTGTGATAAACAAATAAATAAAATCTAAAAAAAACAACAAACAAAACCAAAAGGCCCCCAAAAACTGAAAAACATTATCACCAGCCAAAACAGGGCTTACAGGATCTAAATATTAAGTTTTTTAGATGCTCTTTTAAAAAATTTTCATTTTTCCTCTTTACTCAAAAATCTGTAACACAGAACACAGCAGTGTTAACTTTAATTGTTAATAACTATGAGATAAAGTTTAAGAAAATAAATATATCAGCAGAGTAATACCAACCTAAAATAAGACAGGCTATGGAACATGGAAGGAGTCTTTTTTTTTTTTTTAAGATTTTATTTCTTGGGCGCCTGGGTGGCTCAGTGGGCTAAAGCCTCTGCTTTTGGCTCAGGTCATGATCTCAGGGTCCTGGTATCGAGGCCCGCATCGGGCTCCCTGCTTGGCGGGGAGCCTGCTTCCTCCTCTCTCTCTGCCTGCCTCTCTGCCTACTTGTGATCTGATCTCTCTGTCAAATAAATAAATAAAATCTTAAAAAAAAAAAAAGATTTTATTTCTTTATTTGACAGAGACAGTGAGAGAGGGACCACAAGCAGGGGGAGCTGGAGAGAGAGAAGCAGGCTTCCCCCAAAGCAGGAAGCCAGATGTGGGGCTTGATCCCAGAACCCTGGGATCACAACCTGAGCCGAAGGCAGACACTTAAAAGGACTGAGCCACCCAGGTACCCCGAAGGAGTCTTTCTAACAAAGAAACTGCATGGGGCGCCTGGGTGGCTCAGTTGGTTAGGTGTCCGACTCTTGATTTTGGCTCAGGTCAAGGTCTCCGAGTTGTGAGATGGAGCCCATCGTGGGGCTCCCCACTGCATGGGGAGCCTGCTTAAGATTCTTTCTCTCCCTCTGCCCCTCCCTCTCCCTCCCTAAAAAAGAAAAAAAAATCATGCAATTCTTTTCCTTTTTTTAGAGAGAGATAGAGAGAGAGCACGAGAGAGTGAGCATGCACACTCCCGCAAATGGGGTTGGGGAGTAGAGGGAGAAGGACAGAGAGACAATCCCAAGCAGGCTCTACACCCCGTACAGAGCTTGAAAAGGGCTCAATCTCAAGACCTGAGCCAAAATCAAGAGTCGGACACTTAACTGACTGAGCCGCCTAGGCACCCCAGCATGATGGCTGTTTTTGTTTCTTTGTTTCTTTCTTTTTTTTTTTTAAGATTTTTAAAATTTATTTCACAGAGGGAGAGAGATCACAAGGAGGCAGAGAGGCAGGCAGAGAGAGAGGAGGAAGCAGGCTCCCCGCTGAGCAGGGAGCCCGATGCGGGCCTCCATCCCAGGACCCTGAGATCATGACCTGAGCCGAAAGCAGAGGCTTTAACCCACTGAGCCACCCAGGTGCCCTTGTTTCTTTCTTAAATTAAATTTAATTCATTTATTTAAGAGAGAGAGTGCAAAAGTGGGGGAAGAAACAGAGGGAGAGGGACAAGCCAACCCCATGCTAAGCATGGAGTCCAGTGCAGTGCTTGATCTCAAGAGCCTGAGATCATGGCCTGAGCTGAAAACCCAGGGGCCCGATGGTTTTAATAAAAGAGTGAGAGGGGCAGTGTTGGCAGAGGAGCTGGTGGTAGTGACGGGTTGTAAGACAGGAAATATAAGACTAAATAAGGAGTCAAGTAAGAATTAACAATTTTCCGCCTTTCTTCCCTACCTAACACATAGGGACAGTGATTTAATAACATACAAAGCAAAATATAATTTCATGGAAAAGAAATAAAAAAAAAAGATTTCATTTATTTATTTGAGAGAGAGAGAGAAAGAGAGAGTGAGATCACGAGCAGGGGGGAAGGTTAGAGGGAGAAGCAGACTACCTGCTGAGCCAGGAGCCCCATGTGGGACTTGATCTTAGGACCCTGATATCATGACCTGAGCTGAAGGAAGACATTTAACCAACTGAGCCACCCAGGTGTCCCAAGATTTTTTTTTAAAAGATTTTATTTATTTATTTGAGAGAGAGTGCATGCACAAGCAGGTGGAGCAGCAGACAGAGGGAGCTGGAGAAGCAGGCTCCCCAGTAAGTAGAGAGTCTGACGTTGGGCTTGATCCCAGAACTCTGGGATCATGACCTGACCCAAAGGCAGACACTTAACTGACTGAGACACCCAGGTGCCCCAAAGATTTTGCTTTCCTACTAATTGATTTTACTTACCATTTCAGGTCTTTTAGTTTCTAAAATCAGTTGCTAAAAGAGATCACCAATGGATGATAAAAAACCACCTATGTTAAAAATTTTCTGAAACTGTTTGGACTCTTAACTAGTAAAATATCACAACAGATCATGAACAATACATTTACAGTGTTTACCAAAAGACAGTCCACAAATTAAACAGGTTCTGTCAGCAACCCCCCCATATATAAATATTGAGTTGTATCCAATGCTATAGGAGTAAGAGAAGCATTTGTATATAACATAAATATTTGACATAAAATATAATGGAATAAAACTAGTATTCAAAATTAAGAAATACAAGTAAACATTCAAAATATGCATTTTTTATTTACCTTAGTGGTCCACAAAGAGTGAGGCCAAAAAACCACAAAAGTGAAATGATACACCCAGCAACTGCATGTTTAAATATTTTGATCCACTATGAATGAAAACAAAAAGTTAAAAATTTTAGTCGTATATGTTTTGCTAGTATCTCGAAATCTTAAAATATACATGGAAAGAAAATATGGTAATGCTTAGATATTTTAAAGGCAAAATAATCACATTTTAAAAAATAATCACATATTTTGAACTTAAATAGAAATTGTTAAGATCCCTTGATTAAATCTAGATTTATAAGACAGTATTCTGTTTTCCGTTTTCTATGTTCTTGTCTGTTGTTAGATCTTGAAATCTTTTTCTATAAAATACAAATTTGTGGGGTTTTTTTCATTAGTTTCTTATTAGTTTGCTAGAACATGTAATGTTTTAGTCTTTAAATTCTTTTCAACCAGATATTCGGAGCTTCAATTACTTGAAAAAAGAGAAAAAAAGTTATGATGGGGATTAAAATATTAATCCTATTTTTTAAAACATGATGGTCTCTAAAACAGAGGTACATAAATTTGTCATTCTAATAAAAAGTCATGGCACAGGTTTCTAAGTTGTTGCACAAAGCAAACACATAGTAGGGTCTAACTATTGTCCAAAGAGGTAATAATGTGAGATGACAATACAGAATGCAGGACATTTCTGGTATGCATCCTGACCCTCAGGTGCCTAAAGAAAATAATAATGATGATGAGGGTGACAGCTAATACATATTGTTTGCTGATTATATGCCAGGCACTATTTCAAGAACTTTATATGTATTAATTCATTTATTCCTCATAGTTCCATTAAAAGGTATTATTAACTCCATTTTACAGGTGAGAAAATTGAGGTAGAGAAAAATTAAGTAACTTGCTCAAAGTAAGAGTTCATAAGGAGGACAAACAGAATGTGAATTTGTCTGACTCCAGAGGCCTCATTCTTAACCTCTATGCTTTATCTGCCTCCTAATGACATTTGTCCTAGGCTTTTGGGCACATTTCCATGTCTCATTTAGAAATCTTTAGAATAGAGTCTGCTTTTAAAAAAAAAATTACTTCATACTTTAAAATTTTTCTACTTTCTTCTCCATTTTTAAACATTCTGTTATCTTAATACCTTACAGTTTACTCTTGAAGCCTTGATACTGAAAGGCAAGTCAAGAGCAACTTAGCTCTGGAAATGTTCTGCTGTGTACTTAAATCATTTAAGTAACTCTGATCAACCAAAGAGCACTTCTCCTGGCCCAGTGACTAGGAAGCTGCTAGGAAAAAAGGACTGCAGAAAAAACTCACCTGGTGTTTGGTAATACTTTTCCCAGAAGAAAATGGCTTTTGAAACAAAACCATAAAAAATGCAGTCCTGTGGATAAGGAAATATTACTATATTAATATTAATCTATCTTATATACAAAGTGTGATGTTAAGATTCTCACTTTAAGGAAACATACTACAACTTGAAAGGTATGTTACCCTCTAAAAAAATTATACTGGAGAACAGTATTTATTCTACTAAGGCTTCCACTGCAATATCTGGGGAACTCTTATTTTGTAATTGCCTTCAGAATCAGTTCACAAGCCACAAAAGAAAGGAGTCTCAATATTTCTTCATATTTCGAAATACAAAAGAAAAAAAAATCCTATCTTCTCCAAAACTTAGTAACAAGTCTGGAAATAACAGAAATGAAGAATGTCCTCACCTTTCAAATTCCCAAAATGGTTATATAAAAATGCATACAACTGCTTACTTAAAACTTCTTAGTCAAGAATCACTTTCCATAATTACTAAAATCAACTCCCTGGAGTCTTAACAGATTTTTATTAACAGAGAGTGGTCACTATCAATATTCAGGTCCAAAGAAACTTTACTCAGAATTTCTGACTATGTGCAGAATAATGTAAAATTTATTTTATATGAGGACTGCGTACTGTGAAGGGACCATATTGTGAACAAAGCCCAGCAGAGTTTAAGTCAGAAAATAAGGAACATTTGTGCCAAAACAAGTCTCAGGTTACATTCCATGCCTGCTGGAAGGCTGAACTACACCAGTGGTATGGTCTGGGAATCCCTAGGGCCTGGAGACTCTCTCTCTCTCTTTTTTTTTTAAGATTTTATTTATTTATTTGACATAGAGAGAGAGATCACAAGTAGGCAGAGAGGCAGGCAGAGAGAGAGGAGGAAGCAGCTCCCTGCCGAGCAGAGAGCCTGATGCGGGGCTTGATCCCAAGACCCTGAGATCATGATCTGAGTCGAAAGCAGAGGCTTTAACCCACTGAGCCACCCAGGCACCCCGGGCCTGGAGACTCTTAGGGAGCCTGTGGGGTCAAAACTATATTTATGAAAATACTAAGAAATTATCTGCCCTTTTCACTCTTATTCTCTCAGGGGTGTACAGTGGAACTCTTCAGAGGCTGTTATGAGATCCTGTACAGACTGAATGCTGGAACAGACATGAAAATTCAGCAATCCTCTATTAAGCTGAACACTGAAGGAAATGTGCAAAAACCTCTTTAGCACAAACTATAGTACAAGTCTAGTTTTGGAAAGCTATTACAGTTTAACAGTCTTAAAAAAAAAAGTCATTCTCTTTGTACTTCTAACCTTAGGTATTTTATTTTTTTTGAGAACTTATACATATGTAAGGAGGAATAAATAGCACAAAATATTTTATCTAAAATTTCCTAGAGATAATCAGTTAAAACAGGAATTTCAAATAAATAAAACATTAAGGAAAAAAGAACCACGGACACTCACCCAAGTTTTAATATAAAAATGAACTGAACAATGTGAACTGCTTTTAGGAGATCATAGGATTCAAAAAGTCCCACAGCCTTCAAAAATTTAGTGAAACATAGTAACACAATATATTTTGTTAATCTGAAAAATAAAAGCAGAAACAAGTTTCGGTATTATTAAAATCACAAGAAACTCTGTAATGTGTTTATTTTTAAAGATTTTATTTATTTATTTGACAGAGAGAGATTACAGTAGGCAGAGAGGCAGGCAGAGAGAGAGGAGGAAGCAGGCTCCCTGCTGAGCAGGGAGCCCAAGATGCGGGCCTTGATCCCAGGACCCTGAGATCATGACCTGAGCCAAAGGCAGAGGCTTTAACCCACTGAGCCACCCAGGCACCCAAAAGTTGTGAAATTCTTACTATTTTTTCCCTCTCATCCTAAGAGGACATCTTGTGCAAGCCACTGAGTAGATGAGTTTTTAAGTTTATATCAAACAGGTGTTACTACATTAAAAAGAAACTGTAAGGAAAAAAACAAAACAAAATAAAACCAAAACCCATGTGTGAGGGATGTCCACGGGTGGCATACTGACAGGGATAAGAAGTCTCTATCAGCACCACGCTCTAACCAACTGAGCTAACCGGCCACTCTAGAAGTCTCTATCAATGGGAGAAAAAAATACAAAAAGCAAACCCAGAAGTTTAGAAGAAACCTAAGTCATTCAAACAGTTAAAACAATTTGGCATACAATGGGAACATAAAAGTGTAAGATAAAAACTGATGAGTATGAATAATCCACTGTGATGGCACTGAATTAACAAGAGCTAAACTATATTAAGCAAACAGTAATTTGATTAAGAAGGCATGAAAATATATATTTTAGGAAGATTCTGATGCAATTATTAAAATAAATTTCAGTCCTTGAAAAATTAATCTCAGCATCTTTAACATCCAAGATGGCTCATTTTCTGTTTTAGTCAGATAATATCATACTACATTAAAAAAAAAGATTTGACCAAAGTGCTTTTTCTTATCATGAACACCATCTGGGAGGCCTTTTATAGTGCAGTCTGGGGATTTTAACTATGTGGTAATTAATCACCCAAAAGCTAATAAAAATGTTATTGTGGAATAATGTGTAAGTCACATCCTAAAGCACCTTAAAGAAGTTTCTATTTAACCCACTTGTTGGGCGCCTGGGTGGCTCAGTGGGTTAAAGCCGCTGCCTTCGGCTCAGGTCATATCCCAGGGTCCTGGGATCGAGGCCCGCATCGGGCTCTCTGCTCGGCAGGGAGCCTGCTTCCTCCTCTCTCTCTGCCTGCCTCTCTGCCTACTTGTAATCTCTCTCTGTGTCAAATGAATAAATAAAATCTTAAAAAAAAAAAAAATAACCCACTTGTTGAACATTAAAATTTATTTCAAAGATCAAACATATTTTTTGGGATGATAAAAATGTTTTATAGCTTGGGGCACCTGGGTGGCTTAGTCGTTTAGGTGTCCGACTCTTGATTTTGGCTGGGTTCATGATCTTAGGGTCATGGGATCAAGCCCGCATTGCTCTTTGGGCTCCGTGCTCAGCGGGCAGTCTGCTCAAGATTCTCTCTCGAGCCCTCTTTGCCCTGTCCCCCTGTGCATGCTCTCTCTCTAAATACATAAACCTTAAAAAAAAAAAAAGTTCTATAGCTCGATTATGCTGAAAGTTAGACAGCTATACACATTTGTGAAAAATGCAAACTTGCACCTTTAAAATCCATGTATTTTATTATAGGTAAATTTTATATCAATGAAAAAGGAGTCTTGAAATGGCTATAACAGCAACAAAAAAATCAAGTGTATTTTATTTTTGGACTCTGCAGACTGGCTAAAAACACAGTACAACAAGGGCAATCTACCAAGTCTCCAGCAATTGTCCAGGTGTGATGGTAAATGTACATGTGAAAGAAAATACTGAACACTAACATTTAAGAGCTGAGAAACACCTTAGAGATTCTCTAGCTTATTTTTTTTTAAAGATTTTATTTATTTATTTGACACAGAGAGATTACAAGTAGGCAGAGAGGCAGGCAGAGAGACAAGGAGAGGAGGAAGCAGGCTCCCTGCTGAGCAGAGAGCCCGATGCGGGCCTCGATCCCAAGACGCTGAGATCATGACCTGAGCCGAAAGCAGAGGCTTTAACCCACTGAGCTACCCAGGCTTATTTCCTCTGATGCCATATATTGGGAACTTAAAGCCCACAATGTTAGCTAGGGTCAAGCCCATGGCTCTTAAGTATGACTGTTTTTTTTGTTTGTTTTTTTGTTTTTTTAATTTTAAGTAGGCTCCATGACCAAGGTGGGGCTTGAACTCACCACCTGGAGCTCAAGAGTCACATGCCCTACAGACTGTGCAAGCCAGGTGCCCAAGTATGTTAGTTAGTTAGTTAGTTAGTTAGTTAGTTAATTTGTTTGTTTATTTGTTTATTTATTTATCTATTTATCTATCTATTTATCTATCTATCTATCTATTTATTTATTGGAGAGAGAAAGAGAGCATGCACACAAGCCCGGGTAGGGGCAGAGAGAGAGAGAGAGAGAGGGAATCTTAAGCAGGCTCCCCGCTGAGCATGGAGCCTGACATGGGGCTAGTTCTCAACAACCCTGAGATCACGTAATATGTCACACAGAAAATCAAAGTTCATCCAAAGGCTTAGAGGGTTCCTATATTCTAAACTGTTCTCAATTATACATTCACAGTGGCCCACACAAACAGTAAAATCATCTTTAAATATGAAAGACAAAAAGCTATGAAAACCTAAGATTTATTTATATTTTGGACCATTTAAGCTAGAGAAAAAAGTCATATAGACTTTGGCACACTAAGTATATTAACTATATTAATGCTAATTAGATATTCTGGTTAGCGTAGCAATTCAAAATTAGCCAATGAAAATAAAAGTTGAGCTAGAAATCTGCTGTTTATTAGTTCCTAACACAGGGACCAGCATTATACGCGCTCAGCAGATGTTTACCAAAAGAAAGAATGTGGGGCACCTGGGTGGCTCAGTGGGTTAAAGCCTCTGCTTTCGGCTCAGGTCATGATCTCAGCGTCCTGGGATCGAGGCCCGCATCGGGCTCTCTGCTCAGCGGGGAGCCTGCTTCCCCCTCTCCTTGTCTCTCTGCCTGCCTCTCTGCCTACTTGTGATCTCTCTCTCTCTGTGTCAAATAAATAAATAAAATCTTTAAAAAAAAAAAAGAAAGAATGTGAATTCTACAACTATACCTGTGTGATATGGTGATATCTCATAAAGTAAAATATATAATGCCATAATACAGTACATTAAGTAGCAGTTAAGCTTCTGGCAATCTGAACTATCAGCAACCGAGCCATGGACTCAGAATGAGAGAAAAGAATGAAATCAAATAGAGAGCAACGCTTGAAACGGCCTGGGCTTTACTCCTTAAGCTCTTAATTAGGTGTAATAATAAGGCAGCAGGATAGACACAAGGACACGAAGAACAATAATGTCAAGATAGGGAGGGAAAAAACAAAGACCAGAAAAAACAGAAGTACATTAAAAATCACAGCAGCCTGGGAATTCTCAGTGTCAGCAAAGAGCCTTGCATATCCTCCATGAGGCTAGACAGCCATTCTTCAAATATTCTTTGCACACTTACTATGTGCCAGATGCTATACATGGCCAATGAGACCTAAGGGAAGACAGAGTGGCTTCAAGCATAGCCTTCCCTCTTCCTGAACAAAAGGGGAGATGCAGTTGGAAATACTTTTGTCTTCTTTCTGCCTTCAAGGGAGGACCTTTATCTAAAAAATGTTATCAAAATGTTAACATTATCTAAAAGTGTTATCCATCTTATAACAATCCTGAATATGAAAGCCAATACACTTAGGAGGGCAGAGAGCAAAGACAAGGAATCTGGGTCCTAGATGGTATCACTGAGGTGCTAAGCAAATACCTACAATGTCTGGTTTATGTGAGAAGAATGGCTCCTTATTTGTTTAAAGTTCTCTTCATTAGGTTACTTACAACTAAACATATTTCTAGGTGCTATCTGTGACACTTAATGTGTAATAGAGACCCTGTCCATAAGGAATCTGAGGCCTAAGGAAGACACACAACCAAACAAGTATTTATGTAACCCATTATGTAATGGAGTTTTAAAAAGAATAGTGGAAGCAACTAACTATAACTTGGTAAGCAAAGGTCCACCTTTAGAGTTTGGGACATCTAAGTGTATATTAAAGACTAAGTAGGAATTTGGGGCACCTGGGTAGCTCAGTGAGTTAAGCATCTGACATTTGATCTCAGCTCAGGTCTTGACCTCAGGGTCATGAGTTCAAGTCATGCACTGGGCTCCATGATGGGCATGGAGTGTACTTTAAAAAATAAAAATAAAGACAAAGCAGAAATTACAAAGCAAGAAAACGGAGTGGAGAGCAGCATATGCAAAATACTAGTGCTAGGAACAAGCCTTTGAATGAATGTATTTAAGGTCAGTTAACTAGATGATAGAATGACCAGAGGTCATCAAGGAAAAGGAGAATTATATTTAATACACTTGTTTTAAAAAGATAGAACAACATGTGAAAAAAAATTTTTTTAAAGATTTTATTTATTTATTTGAGAGAGAGAGAGAGTGGGTGAAAGCACACAAGCAAGAAGAGGCTCCCTGCTGAGCCAGAAACATGATGGGAGGGGAGGGGGGACTTGATCCCAGGACCCTGGGATGGTGACCAGAGCTGAAGGAAGACGCTTAACTGACTGAGCCACACAGGTGCCCAGTTTCTAAGTAATTTCTGTTTGAAGTATTAATAAAACTTAAAAAATTTGGCACTTCAAAGGCAAGATTTAGTAATAAGGAACATTAATTTAAGTAAAAAATATACACATATATTTAAGATTTATTATTTATTTATTTGACAGACAGACAGAGAGGGAGGGGGAGAAGCAGGCTCTCCGTGGAGCAGGGAGCCTGATGTGGGACTCGATCCCAGGACCTGAGCCAAAGGCAGACGCTCAACCAACTGAGCCACCCAGGCGCCCCTAAAATACTTTTTAAAAGAAAAGAGATTTATTTACTTTAGAGAGAAAAATAGAGCATGAGTGGGAGCAGCAGAGGGAGAGAGACTCTGAGACACCACACTAAGCCCAGAGCGCCACATGCTGAGCGATCTTACTACCCTGAGATCACTATCTGAGTTGAAACCAAGAGTTGGACGCTCGCTCAACTGACTGCACCACCCAGGTGATCCTAAGTAAAGTACTTCTTGATAACATTATTATTATGATCTCTCTGATGCCAATTTTCTTTACTCCTTTTTTAATTTTTAAAATATAAAGATTATAAAATTCCTGAGTAGCTGCTTGTTATTAAAGTTTTAGATAAAATCATTCCTAATTTTCTCCTCATAGGCAACCAAGTGGTCATCCTTTCAAACCTTTCCTTTGCATCTTCATGTATTGACACATGCATATTTCATATATTCACATATTTACAATTATACACATATTTTGATAGTTACATGACTTTTCATGTAATATATGTTCAAGATTTTTGCTACCATTATTAAATCAGGAAAATTATTTTAATGTTTAGTTCAAAGTTGGACTCTGATTTTTATTTTTTATTTATAAAACATTAATTTTTTTAAAAAAGATTTTATTTATTTGAGAGAGAGACACAGAAAGAGAGGAAGGACAAGCATGGGGAGCAGCAGTGGGAGAGGTAGAAGCAGACTCTTCTCTGAGAAGCGAGTCTGATTTGGGGCTCAATCCCAGGACCCTGAGATCAGGACCTAGCTGAAGGCAGACTTGCTTAACCGACTGAGCCACCCAGGCATCCCTGGATTCTCTGATTTTTAAAGCCTCATTAGTGAGGTCTTTCTCTTGGGCTACAGATGAAACACTAGATAAGGCTAAATAACCACATACTAATAAGTAGATATCTGTAGTTCATATTGTGCAGGGAAACTGAACAGCTTCATTTACTAAGAGGAAAAGATGTGGGGAGGGTGGTTTAGGAGAGAAAGGCTCTTCAACAGGGGCAGTGGCCCTTGAGTCACTCACTGACTCTGGGGANTACTTTTTTTTTTTTAAGATTTTATTTATTTATTTGACAGAGAGAAAGAGATTACAAGTAGGCTGAGAGGCAGGCAGAGAGAGAGGAGGAAGCAGGCTTCCTGCTGAGCAGGGAGCCTGATGCGGGGCTCGATCCCAGGACCCTGAGATCATGACCTGAGCCGAAGGCAGAGGCTTTAACCCACAGAGCCACCCAGGCGCCCCTGGATTCTCTGATTTTTAAAGCCTCATTAGTGAGGTCTTTCTCTTGGGCTACAGATGAAACACTAGATAAGGCTAAATAACCACATACTAATAAGTAGATATCTGTAGTTCATATTGTGCAGGGAAACTGAACAGCTTCATTTACTAAGAGGAAAAGATGTGGGGAGGGTGGTTTAGGAGAGAAAGGCTCTTCAACAGGGGCAGTGGCCCTTGAGTCACTCACTGACTCTGGGGAACTCAGGGAGATATATTCCACCTACCCAACTGATAAATCATTATTTGCCATCAACTAGTTTCATCAAATGTTATCATTGGTGTTTTATGTCAAAGATTACAAAAATCTCTGGTTTTCGTTTGGAATTACTGAAATTTCGTTTTGGGTTTAAATGAGTTTCTTAGCTTTGCCCACTCCAGGAGTTCATGGTTCTCCAGTAAACAAAACACAATCAGCGTGTGAAATGCATGAGGTTTAGAATAAATGACTCTCACTTACAAGTTGGAAAAATAAAACTTTTTTTTATGTCTTAGTTTCTTGATCTGTGAAACAAGGATGTGATAGGTAGTCTATAGCACTGTTCTAAGTATTAAATGAGATGCTATACTCAAAGCACATCGAACATGGATGTTCAACAAATGTTGACTGTCACCCTCTTTCCTGCAAAGAGGCCTTAAAGAAGCCAGAGAGAAACATTTGAAACAGTTCTTTTTTTGTCAATTCAGGCATAAAAATATCCATAATTAAAGGATTTTTAAAGTAGTTTTTGTTGCAGATCATAACTAGTACTTGATTATTAGTCTACACAAAGGAAAATTCCTGCAACTTGGAATCTATTAAAAATTCAACCACTCCTGAGTTGAATTTGATTTTGCAATGAGCTACAATAGAAGGGCAGTTCTGCTAAGCAAATAATACAAGAGGATAGCAAAAGACTCTGCCACATTTACCTAAGACAGTAATCTCTTGAATAAACAGTAACTTTAAACTATTTGTTTAAAAATAATTTCCAGTTTACAGAAAAGTGGCAAGAATAGTATACCCTTTACTGGATTCCCTCTTTGTTAAATGTCCCATTTGCCTTATTATTTCTCTCTCTAAATATAGGCCTTTTTTTCTCAACTACAAATAAGTTACTTACATCACACTTCTAAATACTTGATTTCCTAAGAATATGTACATTTTCTTATAACGTCAGGAAAGTTATCAACTTCAGAAAATTTAGCATGGTTATGATACTTTATCACCCATAGTCCAGTTTTGTTAACAGACCGATTACTGTCCTTTACAGCATTTCTCCCTCTGCTACCAAAATCTAGACTAGAGTCGCCACTGCATTTACTTGTCACAGCTCAGTAAATAATATCTGATATGCTGTTATTTATAAGAAATTAGAGGGCGCCTGGGTGGCTCAGTGGGTTAAAGCCGCTGCCTTCGGCTCAGGTCATGATCCCAGGGTCCTGGGATCGAGGCCCACATCGGGCTCTCTGCTCAGCAGGGAGCCTGCTTCCTCCTCTCTCCTCTCTCTCTGCCTGCCTCTCTGCCTACTTGTAATCTCTCTCTGTGTCAAATGAATAAATAAAATCTTTAAAAAAAAAAAAAAAAAAGAAATTAGAAAACTAAACTTAAACTACAAAAATGCACTTAAGTTCTGTTCCAGCATTTTAAATGTTTTCTTTTCTTTTCTTTTTTTTTTTTTTTAAAGATGTTATTATTTACTGACAGAGAGAGAGAGAGAGACAGCAAGAGAGGAAATACAAGCCGGGAGAGTGAGAGAGGGAGAAACAGGCCTCCCGGTGAACAGGGAGCCTGATGTGGGGCTCCATCCCAGGATCATGACCTGAACCAAAGGCAGACGCTTAACACACCCAGGAGCCCCTGTTCTTTCCCTTCCACTAAAAGACATTTAAATTAGCATTGCTATTTTACAGTTCCAAAGAATTTATCAAAACAATCTTTAAACCTCAAAAAAAGTATTGAAGAACGAAAAAATTGAACCTCATTAAAAATGAAGACAGTGAATACCAAATTCCAACAAAATTGTTGGGCCATATTTTATGCCTCTTTGACACAACCTCAGAACTTAAGACAGATCAAGGACACACTCCGAAGTGGTTACTGTACTTACCTCTTGGAGGTTAGTGGGAACATGATGGGGGGGGCGGGTAAAGAGGAATTTTCGCTTTTTATTCTATGAATTTTTGTAGTGTTTGAGTTTTTTTTTTTAATGATGAGCAAACATTTCTCATTTAATAATAAAGTAAGCCAAGGAAAATAAAAAAAGCTAGATGACTGGCTGAATTTTTGATGTGCGGGGTTAACCTGAATGTCGAAGTTCATCGTTTGTACTTTGGTTTCTTCGCCTGAAGATGGTGACACCTTCCCCTAACTTACGCAGGGAGACGTCAGAAAGGTTAGTAGTCTCTGAACTACTATTTCAGGGAGAAGGAGCCCAAAGAAAAGGTTGTCACAGACCAGAAGAACCCCTCCCGTGCACCGGCTGGCAGAGGGAAGGTGAACAGTATGCCTCAACCAGAAACTCAAGCAGAAGGGCCCGGGGCGGGCGCCTGGGTGGCTCAGTGGGTTGAAGCCTCTGCTTTCGGCTCAGGTCGTGATCTCAGCGTCCTGGGATCGAGGCCCGCATCGGGCTCTCTGCTCGGCAGGGAGCCTGCTTCCTCCTCTCCCTGTCTCTCTGCCTACTTGTGATCTCTCTCTCTGTGTCAAGTGAATAGATAAAATCTTTAAAANGCGCGGGAGGCACAGGGACGGGACGGACCGAAGTGGAATGCGTGCTGGGCTGAGGGCGTTCCGGGCTGTCAGCGGGACGGGAGGGGCGCCGGTGGCCGCGCGCGTCCGGGGGGCAGCTGCCGTCCGGGCTCGCGAGTGAGCGAGCCGGCGATCGCAGGCGCGGGAGAGAGGCGCTCCGGAAGCGCCAGCCCCGTCCGTCTCTTACCGAGCGCTGGGCACGTCCACCGGCCCGAGGCCGCCGCCGCCGCCGCCACCACCGCCGCCGCCGCCGGGGCCGGCGAGCACGTCCCCGCCGCATTTCTCCTC
>LNAC01000463.1:107975-127504 GCA_002007465.1 Ailurus styani
CCCCGTCTCCTGGTCTCCGGCTGCTCTCCGAGCTCACCTGGCCTGTGACTGAGCGTCTCTGTCTCTGGCGCAGCCCCGTTTAGAATCTCTGAACCCGGCAGATCCTGCAGCCGCTCCCGCACCGCTGCTCCCGGAGGAGGAAGGTGAGTCTCTCCGGGTCTGCCGCCCGTGGGGTCCCCGCTCACAGAGCTGTGGCCCGGCTGTGCTTCAGATCACAGCCCAAGGTAACCCTGAGCTGAGAGACACCTCGGCTCAGCTCCGTCTCTCCCGCCGGCTTCTCTCTGAGACCTGGGAGCTCGGTCGCGCTCAGACACCCCTGGTCTTTTTGTGTCCCCGTGGGTCCTGAGACCACACTGTCCCTGCCGGGGCTTCACCCGCTGCTTGGTCTCTGGGGCGACGTCCCTCAGTGGAGCCGACTTCTCACAGTTCCGAGTCTGTGCTCCGCTGCTCGCTCCCTTGCCGGCAGCCGGCCCCTCCCCCCGGGTCTATCTTCCCGTCGCCTCAGATTCACTTCTCCGCACGTCCTACCTTCCAGAAAGTGGTCCATTTTCTGTTCCTAGAATTGCTGCTCTTCTTCTCTTCGATCTCTGGTAGAATTTGTAGGTGTTCGGAATAGTTTGATAGCTCTCTGGGTGAATTCCTGGGACCTGATGATAATCGGTCTCCTACTCCTCCGCCATCTTGCCGCTCCTCCCCCCACTGTCAAGTCCTTGAAACAGGCAGAGTGACATTCCTTTAGGAACTCAGCTGCTCGATGTTAATTCTTTGCTAAGGGCAAAAGGGGGTCTTAACCCAACTCCCAGGATCCTGTCAGTCTACTTGAACATATAAAAATTCTTTTGGAAATTTTCTTTATCTCTAAACCCCCAAGATACATGTTGGCAATCATCCCCCAAGCATATGGCCCACCAATATATGTCTGAAGGGTCTCATAGACAGTAATAAATGAATTATTAGAATAATAAATTAGAATAAATAAATTATTAGACAGTCATAAATGACCTTTGCCCAACAATAGCTAGCCCCCTCAAGCTCCTGGCAACCTTGCTTCCAAAATTCCTTGGAGACTTACGCTGTCCCTAACCCCCTTCCAACTTGCAAGTATATAATGAACCACTCCTCATGACCGCAGTGCAGCTCTTTCTGCCAGTGGCTCCTGTCCCTGTGCTATAATAAAACCACCTTTTTGTGCCAAAGACATCTCTAGAATTCTTTCTTGGCCATAGGCTCAGAACCCCAACATCTTTCTTACGTCATCATTATTATTTTAATCGAGGGGCATAAAGATTCTAGGGCCCCACACTCCCAGGAACTCTGAGGTAAAAGGTGCACTTAATGAAGCAGGACACTTGGGATGTGAAGGAATAGTTACTTTGCATTACCACTTATTTTGCTCTCCAAGAGTGACAAATAGATTGAAATATCACAGCTGAGATATGAAAGAAGGCAGATGGCCAGAGCTGAGAAGGATGACAAACTAATGCACAGAAAGGCTAATGAGTCACTAGAACTTTTGTGCCTAGGTGTTCTGAATCTCAAGGTTCAGGTTTCTGATTTTTCAAAATTGAGAAACATTCTGTGCATTATGTATTACCATGTATACTCTACCATAGCCTGGGAGAAACCGGTAGGAGTTGCTGTCTTACTTATACCACATGCCACCTAAAGGAAACTCATGTGAACTACATGCAGAAGTTATTAAAACGTATTGGAGGCCTATCTACACAATGATTAAGAATCACAGGATTTCAGAGGTGGTGGGACTTGAAAAGTCATTGGAGCCGAATTCCTACCAAGAGCATGAATCACTTTTATAACATATTTGATTTGTGTTTGTCCAACTTCTGGTTAAACTTCCTCAGTGAATGGAAACTCACTCTCACTAAGCAGCTCATTCTTTTTTGTTGTTGTTGTTAAAGATTTTATTTGTCAGAGACAGAAAGAGAGTGAGAGAGAGCACACGTAAGAGCAGGGGAGCAGCAGGCAGAGGGAGAGGGAGAAGCAGGCTCCCCACTGATCAAGGAGCCCAATGAGGGACTCGATCCCAGATCCTGGGATCATGACCTGAGCCAAAGGCAGACGCTTAATGGACTGAGCCACCCAGGTGTCCCTAAGCAGCTCATTCTATTCATATTTTCACATACTTCTACTTTTGACTCTGCGCTTCACCGCTCCCTTCTATAGTAGATGGGCCTCCTAGTTCTAGGCCTTTCTAGGGTTCTTCGAGGTGAATTTGCTTCATTCTCTGTCGTATCCCTGTTTGCAGATACTTCAGTGGTGTGTTCTGCGAATTCAGTTACTACTGCTTTCCGTCTTTCAAATTATCGCCTACAGCTCCTATCCTCTTTTCCTCCTCTCTCCTTCTCTTTGTTCCTGTGGATTTATGCTTTTATTAGGAAACATTCATCTACTGTAGTGTTGGTTGGTTTTCAAAGAAGGAATAAATATAATCAAGAGGTAAAATCCTTTTTGTTTAGTTTGAAGCATAGTTATATTTTTCTGATTCTGTTCTTATGCATTAAAGAATATAAGTGTAGTGTTTTATGTTTATCTCAATTAGAATTTTTATTGTGAAATCTAGCTTGTTATTTTGGCCTTTGAATCTTCACTCTGCCATTCAATATCCTGGCTACCTCTCCCAATCCTCAAGGAAGAGGAAAAGCAAGCTGGCTGTATACTTATCTAACTACTCAGTGAACAGGACAAGGCTGGAGACAGAAGCCCATGGCACTAGAGACTCTGGTTTGACCTGGATTCATAACTAGCATCTATCTTTGTGATTATTTGGACCAACTCCTCCATCTTGCTCACAAGGTGCACATCTTTATCAAACACCGAGCTAAAATGCTGAAGCACAGTGTTGACCACTTTCTCTAATTTCTCTAATTTACCAGAGTTAAAAAAAAAAGGAAGGAATTAAAATGCTATTAATTCATTAAATTACAACTTGTCCTTCCTGACTCCTAGGCATGTTTAAGTGCTTCCTGTCCTTCTCTCTGTGTTCAAAGTGTTGTTTGAAATGTCTGAGAATTGCACTGTACATCTCTGCCCCATTTCCCAAGACTCTTCAGAGATAACGCATCGCAACTCCTTTCTTCACCACGTTCTTCCAGTAGTAGGCTGAGATGTAGTTTGTCGGGCCAGGAGGTTTTACTGACGTTGTGAACCCAGGTGCTCTCTTATAATCCCTTCACCAGTTTGGATTTTTAGGTCTCTTTCCAAATGCTTGTTCTACTATTTCCTGTCCAATAATCCTTCTCCTTGTTGGAGATGAAAGATGGAAAACAGGAGACAAAGCATTCCACAAACTATGTTTCTGGCCCTACAGTTGATCTGTCACTTGCCTTGTTCTAATTACTCCTGCATAGTTTCAATAAGTCATCCTTAACATCTAAAACATCCTTAACATTTAAAAGTTTATAGTAGACCCTTTGGGTTTACAAGGAATTGCAAGTTATTCAACATTTCTCATCTTCGGTAGATTGCTTTGTACAGGGGTGGTGTAGTCTATGCTTTGTGGGTTCAGAGTGAAGCTCTTAGCTTAGCGAACTCGGTATTTAACTCAGATTCAGAAAGAAAGAAAAAATGTCAAAATTCTTTATAACCTCATTAAATTATCTGCCTTTCCTATAAATGGGATAGAATCTGAAATGATTTGGCCACACAAGGGTGTTGAATTTCTTCAGTATGCCTCTCTAGATTCATTCTCCGCCTTTCCCATACCATTCTCCAACCTGCCAGGATATCTTGCATGGATTACATTAAAGGTACTCATGTTCTCCAGCTTTCTGCAGGAGGTGAAAGGGAGGAAGAGAGGAATAAGAGGTCAGGGCATTTATTTCCCTGGTTCCTTCCTGTGAGGTGGCCACAGGCAGCTGTGTCCCTCAGCAGAAGGTCACTGCTCTTGTGTAGACTACCATGATCTCTCATGGTTCCCCTATACCCACTCACCCTTTTGGAATGAATTCCTCTGTTGGTGAAACCTCTTTAGATTTTCCTAATTTGAGTATATCATCTGTTTCCATTTTGGGGAACAGGGAGGACCTTGACTGATATTGAAAGTTTAGAACAAGTCTGAGGGAAGGTGCTTCCATTGTTTCAATTTTTTTGGACCATATATTGTAATATTCTTGGGCACTCAAGGAACTGGCCATTTGTCAAAGTTTTAGTGCATTAGAGTCAAAGATAGAAATACTTTAGGAATTATTTATTTATTTGTTTTTAATATTTTTATGTATTTATGACAGAGAGAGATAGCGAGAGAGGGAACACAAGCACGAGGGAGCTAGAGAGGGAGAAGCAGGCTCCCCACTGAGCAGGGAGCCCAACATGGGGGCTTGATTTCAGGACATCAGGATCATGACCTGAGCCGAAGGGAGACGCTTAATGACTGAGCCACCCAGGTACCCCAGGAATTATTTATTTATTTATTTATTTTTAGAGAAGGAGGAAGAGGAGGGGAGGGGAAAGGAAAAGGGAGAGAGAGAATCTTTTTTTAAAAAATATCAGACAAAATAGATTTTATTTTTATTTTTATTTTTTTAGAGATTTTATTTATTTGACACAGAGAGAGAGATATTTCACAAGTAGGCTGAAAGGCAGGCAGAGAGAGAGGAGGAAGCAGGCTCCCCGCTGAGCAGGGGGCCCGATGTGGGGCTCGATCCCAGGACCCTAAGATCATGACCTGAGCTGAAGGCAGAGGCTTTAACCCACTGAGCCACCCAGGTGCCCGATTTTATTTTTATTTATTTATGTATTTATTACGTTATGTTAGTCACCATGCAGTACATCATTAGTTTTTGATGACTCACTGTTTAAGTATAACACCCAGTGCTCCATGCAGTACGTGCCCTCCTTAATACCCATCACCAGGCTCACCCATTCCTCCTTCCCCATCTCCTCTGAAACCCTCAGTTTATTTCCTGGAGTCCATAGAGAGAGAGAATCTTAAGCAGACTCCACACCCAGCATTGGAGCCTGACATGGGGCTTGATCTCAAGACCCTGAGATCATGACCTGAGCTGAAATTAAGAGTTGAACATTTAACTGACTGAGCCACCCAGGAAACCCAGGAATTTTTTAGATCAGAAAATCGAGTGAGACTTTTTTTTTTCTTTTCTTTTCTTTTTTTTTTTTTAAAGATTTTATTTATTTATTTCACAGAGGGAGAGAGATCACAAGGAGGCAGAGAGGCAGGCAGAGAGAGAGAGGGGGAAGCAGGCTCCCCGCTGAGCAGGGAGCCCGATGTGGGCCTCGACCCCAGGACCCTGAGATCATGACCTGAGCCGAAAGCAGAGGCATTAACCCACTGAGCCACCCAGGCGCCCAGAGACTTTTTTTTTCTTAAAAGAATACCTGTATTACTTGA
Organism: Ailurus styani; assembly: GCA_002007465.1. Taxonomy (NCBI): domain Eukaryota; kingdom Metazoa; phylum Chordata; class Mammalia; order Carnivora; family Ailuridae; genus Ailurus; species Ailurus styani. The sequence continues at coordinate 113,344 of LNAC01000463.1, forward strand.
ATTTTATACTACAGAACGGATTACTGATATTTTGGTTTCCAATCTGCTAGATAAAAAATAAAAAAATCAGCTCAGATATATCAAACAAATTAGTGGTTTCCAGAATGTATAAGAAACTTCTACAGATCAATATGAAACAGACAGAATTATAGAAAAATGAGCTAAGTTACAGATTGGAAATGCATATGAAAAGATGCTAAATCTCACCAGTAATCTGGAAAACATAAACTAAAACAAGAAAGCACTTCACATGCGTTAGAATGTCAAAAGTAAAACAGTCATAAATGACCTCTGGGAAGTGGGTTTGAGTGTAAGTTGGTACAACTACTTTAGAAATAATTTAGGACTATTTTGTAAAGTTTAAAGGAAGCATACTATGAGATCAACAGTTCTATTTGTACATATACATTAGTTGAAAGAAACTTTTTGCATATTTACGCCAGGAGACACATATAAGGATGTATCTTACAATATTTTGGCAAAATAGTAAAAGTGGAAATAAGGTACTGTGAGGTAATAGAAAACATATATTGGTCTCTGTCCCTGGTTCCTGGACCAGCGCTCCTAAAACCCTTGTAATTTCCTAAGTGATAAAGAGTGTTAGGAGCATCCCTTATTCTAGTATTTGTCTTTGACCCTAGTTCCTGAAATGGGGTACTAAATCCCTTAGAATTTCCTGGGTGACAGGACTGTCTTTTGTTCTAATGAGGCTCCTGGATGGGTCCTGGATGGGAGCTGGTCACCAGAAACACCAACCCATGATTAGAAGCTTGGAATTTTCAGCCCTTCCCTCTCCCCCTGAGTCGGGAAAGGGACTAGAAATGGAGTTAATAATTGACCATGCCTATGTGTGGAAGGCTCCATAAAATCCCACTAGTATGGGTTTGGGAGAGCTTCCAGGTGAGAGAACACATCCACAGTGGGAGGATGACACACCCCAACTCCACGGGGACAGAAGCTCTTGTGCTCGGGACCCTCCTATAAACCTCCCTCCATGATCTCATGTGGCTGTTCATATGTATCCTTCGTCATACTCTCGAACAAGCTGGTGAACTGTTTATCTGAGTTCTCTGAGCTGTTCTAGCAAGTAATCAGATCTGAGGGGAAGAAGGTTATAGGAACATCAAATTTGTGGTTAAGTGAGACAAAAGTTTGGGTAATCTGGGAACCTACTATTTGCAGTTGGCATCTGAAGTTGGGGGCAGACTTGTGGGACTGAACCCTTCACTTGTGGGATCTGATGCAATTTTCAGGTAGGTAGTGTCATAATTGAGTTGAATTGTAGGACACCCTTGGGTTCTGGTCATTCTGAATGTTCTTTCTAAGCTCCTTACCCCATTAGGTTTTGTTTGTTCTCTAGCACAAAGTGCCCCATCAGGAGCGTTCTCCTTATTAGGCAACCACCAAAGAGGGTACACAGCAAATTCTTCTTTATAAAATATTTTCATTTTTGAAATATAGTTGACAAGAAATGTTATATTAGTTCCAGTTGTACAACATAAGGATTCAACAATTCTATATATTACGTAATGTTCACCACAGTAAGTGTAGGCCCCATCTCTCACCACACAAAGTTATTTTCATCCCTGTGACTTTTTCATACCTGAAGTTTTTTTGTTTATTTTTGTTTTATTTTCTTTATTATTTAAATTTATTTTTTAAAGGTCTTATTTATTTACTTGAGAGAGAGAGTGTGCGAGCAGAAGTGGGGTGGGGAAGGGACAGAGGGAGAGGGACAAGCAGACTCCCTGCTGAGCATTGAGCCTGACATGGGGCTCAATCCCAGGACCCTGAGATCATGACCTGAGCTGAAGTCAGATGCTTAACTGACTGAGCCACCCATGTGCTCCCATACCTGGAAGTTTGTACCTCTTAATCCTCTTCACCAATCCTGCCAACAGCTTGTTCCCTGTGTTTGTGAGTCTTTCTGGTTGGTTAATTTGTTTTGTTCTTTAGATTCCACAAATAAATGCAATCACATGGTTTTTGTCTTTCTCATAGCAAATTCTTGTACTGTATTCACTTTCTTTTTCTTTCTTTTCTCTTTTCTATCCTCTTTTTAGTTGCCCCATAATCCACCAAAATTTTTACCAAACCCTGATGCTCTGTGACTTATATTTAATGAATATTTCCTCCCATCTCTCAAAGAGAAAGCGCAATTCTGTAATTCACATTTGAAATCTCGCCTTCCTTTTCCTCTGCTGCCTTAAGGCCCCCCATTCCTTCTACCCTCTCCCAGCCTGTCATTTTGGGGGATGTGTCTCTGCTGTACTCTCTGTATTTCCAGGGAGAGTCTATGATTTGTTAAAATCACTTCGATTGGACTGGTTGCTTTCGTTCTAAGGTTGGGAGGCCAAAATGGTTTATTCAAGAATAAAAATTTCTTTGAAGTTAGGGACACGAAGAATCTTTGCAACGTGCTTTTCAAAGCATCTGGGTGTATATTCCTGGGCTCATGGAAATGAGGAAGGAAAAGAGAGAGACTTCCACCAGCTGAGATGGTCTTAAGAGTTCTGCTCCTTATCACATCAGCACACTCTCCCTTAGCTGGCCTTTTCTGAAAAAGGATTTCACAACATTTGCCACCTTATAACTCAACAAGTGTGTTATTTCCTGTCAGTTTAACTTCTCCAAGCTTTTGCTTAACAATAGCCAGAAATTCTCAGAAACGGGAGGATAGCGCAACCTTGTTCTTCCTCATCCCCATCCTGTTATCTCCCTAAAGTTCCTGAAACAATACAAATGGTGAGCTCTTAGCAGAGGCCAGAAGTTGGGACAAGGGGTGGCTTTTCCTACATTATCCCGCTGAATGGTGTCCCTCCATTTCTTTGTCCTGCCAGCACTCGTGAGTCTATTATTTGATACTGTTACTGTATTTGTCTTTGTAACTGACATTTCCTAATTTTTTTTCAACAGGCTGTGTTCTCTATCCAGTGGCCGCTGGGGGAAAAAATGTGCCGGCCTGTGACAACTCCTGGGTTGACCAGGCCAAGGGAAGGGAGGTGGTGTTCTTGGAAGAAGGCAGACCTCTCCCACCTCCAGGTTGGACTGGGTCTCTAAGTGCAAACAGATATCTTATTTTCTGTTTTGGATTTGGAAGTCATCTCTTGAGATAAGCAAGAAGAGATTCTTCCTAGCTTGCCAACTTGGTGACTCTGCCTGAATTCTTGTAAGTAACAACTTTGTTTATTAATGGAATTGTGCATTTGAGAGTGAAAAGCCTCATTTTGTCCAACCTTATGATTTTGCAGATGAGGAAAGCGGCCCGGAGACATTAAAAGATATCCCCAATAACAGTAATATTATTTAAATTACATAGCTCAAAAGCACTATGGCCTGCATTGTACAGAAGAGGAAAGGGATGATCAAAGCAATGAAGTTGCCCAGCCCAGGACAGCACAGAGTCAGTAACAGAGGCTGAACTTGAGGCCAGGTTCCCTGATTCCCACTGTGATGATCTTTGACAGACATGATAGCCTCTGGGCATGGGAGGGGACTTTGGAAATAGCGAGGTCTGCTGCCCAGAGCCCTACTTTACTTTTTTTGTCTATACTTGGTGATCCAGAACAGTACTAGAAGTGCACATGCAATTTACAAATCCAATTGTATTTATTTGCTCTACATTGGTGAAGCAGATGGTCTGCAATTCAAAGGGCTCAAAGAGGCAGACAGTGAACAAATTTCCCTCATGTTCCTGTCCCCCATCTGGTTTCCCTCCCCAACCTCTTGTGTGTCCTTTCAGATATGTGTCATGCTTAGATAAGCAAATATATACATATGCATTTATACATTTTTAATAAAAAATGAAAGTATACTGTATCCTGTTCTCCACCTGGCATTTTTAAAAATTGATATATTTTGGGTATCACCCTTATCAGTGCAGATAGAGCTGCCTCCTTTGTACCGGCTACAAGTATTCCACTGAAAGGAGGTACCCTAATTTGCTTATCCAGTCCACTATTGATGGACATCAAGGTAGTTTCCATTCTTAGGCTGTTGCTATGAAGAATATACTATCCATGTTTTTGTATGTTTCCTGGAATACCTACAAGAGGTTGGCAATCTTTTTTTTTTAATATTTTATTTATTTATTTGACACAGAGAGAGAGATTACAAGTAGGCAGAGAGGCAGGCAGAGAGAGAAGGAGAGGAGGAAGCAGGCTCCCTGCTGAGCAGAGAGCCCGATGAGGGCCTCAATCCCAGGACGCTGAGATTATGACCTGAGCCGAAGGCAGAGGCTTTAACCCACTGAGCCACCCAGGTGCCCAGAGGTTGGCAATCTACAGCCTGAGGGCCAATTTCAAGCTGCCATTTGTTTTTGTAAATAAAGTTTTATTGGGTGGTAGCCACACCTGTTTGTTGACATATTGTTTGTGGGTGTTTTCATGCTACAATAGCAGAGGGGAGTAGTTGCAGCAGATATATGTGGACTGAAAAGAAAATGGGATGCCTTGCTGGCTCCACTGGTTAAGCATCTGCCTTCAGCTCAGGGCATGGTCCCAGGGTCCTGGGATTGACTCCTCCATCAGGCTCCCTGCTCAGTGGGGAGTCTGCTTCTCCCTCTGTCTGCAGCTCCCTCTGCTTGTGCTCTCTTACTCTCTCTCTCTCTCTCTGACAAATAAATAAAATCTTAAAAAACATGCATGACTTGGAAGCCCAAAATACTTACTACCTGACCCTTAAAAAAAAAAAGATTTTATTTATTTATTTGAGAGAGAGAGAGCACAGGAGCATGAGCTGCAGCATTCCATCCAAGGATCCTGAGGTCATGACCTGAGCTGAAGGCAGATGCTCAACTGACTGAGCCACCCACGTGTCCCACTACCTGGCCCTTTAAAGAAAAGGTTTGCTGGACTCCAATCTACAGAAAAAATTCCTATAAATGAAATTGCTGGGTTAGGAGTTTTGCATTTCACACTTGACAGTTAGTGGCCCTATTCTCTTCATAGAGGTTGGACTTGTTTATTCTCCCACTGACAGCATGTTTTTCCATGTTCACACCAACGTAGTTCATTGGACATTTTTACCTTTGCCCATCTGATAGGTAGAAAAAATTTTTCTGGATTTGTTTTGCATTTGTCTGATTTTGAGTGAAATTGAGCATCTTTTTCTGGTTGGAGAAGGGTGATGCCTGGGGGAAGGAGAAATAAATGCAAAGTAAATTTGGGTCTCAATTCTTTGATGGAACTGAACTCACATCACTAAACAAACCCAGCAGAGACCCTACCACCACTGTCTCCAGACCCCACAGCCCCTCTCGTCCCTCTTGCCCGGAAAATGGATTCTGAGTAGCACCTGCTTCCTTGCGCTGCTCTGCCCTGGGTTTACTCACCATGCATGCTGTGAGCAGCTGCTAGCTGGGGAAAGTGTGTTCTGGTTTCAATCTTGGGAAAGTAGAACTGAGACTGAAATTCCTGCACCTGGGAGGCTCTTCAGAAGGTGCAGGTCAGCCTCAAAGAAGTGCCACAGCAAGCACTACCCGTGATGGGAATGGGAAAGTAAATCCACCTTCCTTCCTTCCTTCCTTCCTTCCTTCCTTCCTTCCTTCCTTCCTTCCTTCCCTCCCTCCCTCCTTCCTTCCTTTCTCTCTCTCTCTCTCTTTTTTTTCTTTCTTTCTCTTACCCTCCCTCCCCTCCTTCCTTCCTAAAAGTCGGCTCCATGCCCAACGTGGGGCTTGAACTCACGATCCTGAGATTATGAATCATGTACTCTACTGACCGAGCCAGCCAGGTGCCCAGATCCACCTTTCAGTTGGGGATGCAGAGAGGGAAGTGCTTCTTGCTCCCTTGTGGGTTTAGACTATGCTGTTGGGAATGGGTGTTGGCCATCGGGAGCCATGTGTGAGACACAGCAAGGGGCCCAGAGATTCCTACCAGACTCAAGAGGCGTCTGCGCCTCTCAGTGGCAGGGAGAAAAGCAGTGAGGCCCAGTGTTTGAGGGTCCAAGTTCATTTGAACACTTGTTCCTTAGGTGCGCATTTGCAGCTCCTACTTTTGCTGCTCTTTAGCATGGAAAAGGGTCCTTGGTAGGGTGCTAAAGTGCTCTGGCTGAAGCAACTGAGATGCAAGGGCTGGGGGCCAGCTGAGTCTTTACAGCTTGTCAAATTTGGAGATAAGTTGCTTTGAGAATAAAGCTTTATTCCAAAAAGAGAGCAAAAGACTACAGTTTTATAGGTGATAAAGCTGAAGAAAGGGCTTAGCAGCGAACTAGATCCTTAAAGTATGGCAAAGTCATAATCACATTTCAGTGTGGAAAAATGAGATTTTTACGTTCCCGGAGAGGAACTTTTGGAAATGACTGTGTTGGAAATGGGCTAAATTAATTATGGTAAATCCATTTAATGGAATAGTATGTGGCTGTTAAAAGAATGTGGCGGATCTGTGTGTACAGATAGGGAATCTTTCCCAAGAAATCAGTAAATGGATATGTCAAGGGGAGGGACAGTCATGAAGTGTCCGGCATTGGGACTTCTAGAAGCAAAGAGTGAGACAGGGATTTTTGTGCTTTGAGGAGGGGTTGTTCCCAGTAGAAGGTGGGGGGGGGGGTTGGGACAGGGCAAGGGAAAAAGCTAAGCAAAGCCTCAGTGAGCATCAGCTTTAGCCTGATCCTCCAGGGAGCACAGGGGCGTGAGTTGTACCACACGGTTGTCCACCCTCTTAGGCTGCTGTGTGTCCCAGGCTGGAGGGTGGAAGAGGAAGAGGGCAAGCGTGAAGCATTAGTGGCCCTCGCTTACAGTAGCCAGGCGATGGGTGTGCTGGCTCTCGGGGACATCTGGGCAGAGCTCCAGTGGTACCTGCTGCGGACGAGGCGCCGCCATTCGTGGGACAGTGGAGAGATGCCTATGAATGGGTTTGTAAGTATGGGGACTAAGAGTGGAGGCTCTTACCTGGAGCCTGTGGAACCCCAAGGGCTTCAGAGACAGAACCATATTTCAATAGAAGTGGTTTCTTTTTCATCCTCTGTTTTTTTTTTTACACATTTTCCAACCTTATCCATAGGCTCCATCAGACAGCGAATGAGCATGTAGTACTCGCCCAAGAATAAAGAGATGCCAGAAGGCAGTACCAGCGCTTGCTTTGCTGGGTGAGGCAAGAGGTGAGTACTTAGGGGGCAGGGCTCAGGAGTGGGAGAGAGACTTCTGATTCTTTGCATACCCTTTTGTACTGTTGGAATTTTCGTTCTACGCATTAATTATATTTTAAAAAGATAGGAGAAAAATGACAGAAAATGCATTTAAAAAAGTTACCTACTTCTCCAAAGAACTAAGGAAAGTAGGAGGAAGAACGGATATGGGGGAAAGTATCGCTCAGATGAACCTGATTGTTCCTGGGTTTTCTTTTCACTCTCATTTTCTGGGGTACCTTTTCTGTTTTTATACCACTTCTCCGACTGCTTGCTTTCCTCTTCAAAGAGTCCTGTATCTCTAATGCTTGTATGTGATTTTGAAGCTGTTTTTGCACACTTGGATGGAACCTGCATAATTATCTTTTACTAATTTTTGCCCAACTCCTAACTGAACGATAACTAAAGTGTAATGTCATTTCTTAGCGTATATACCTATACTTGCCAAATAGACCACTTTAGTCTGCATGATTTTTGTGGGTCAAAAGCATGCCTTGAGGTGGAGAGTGTATTTCTGTGATGAGAATAAATTTGGGTGGGGGGGTTGTTTCATGCTCAAGATGGAGGTTTTTAATCAGAACACATTTGAGGACATTAGATGTCTCCTTTATTCACAATATACTTCCAAAGAGTCAAAATTTACTAAATTCTACCTCTCAGGATTTTAAAATGAATGTGCACTCTCCACCACTTTTGTTGCCAAGGGAGCTCACATCTGCCCTGGAAAATCTTCCTGTGGAGCGATGTCAGCAGAGATAAATGAATGAGAGTACATGCGGTTCTATAATAATAGCGCAATTTGGCTAAGGGGTGACATCATCTTTTCACTGTTGTATCTGCCAGTCCAAGGAGCAATAAGTCCAGCTGAGCTAGCGAATGGATTACAGGGAGAGTAGATGGGCAAGGTGGGTTTAAACATAAAAAATGGAATGGAAAATTAAAATAAGGTAGCTTTGAATAGATTCAGTCCACAATATATTTTTTCTTATGTATGGTTCTGATTTAATTACACGTCATAATTTGCCATCATTTTGGATTATGTGGAAAGATGCAAGTCTTTCCTAATGGCTGTTTTGCTATATATACACATGGATACCACCAGAGTATAAATAGGGACGTTGGAATTGATTTTAGTCTTTAAAGGGCACATTTAAATGCTGGAAGATAAAATGCATTTATCAGTTCAATCCACTCACTATGATTCCACATGCCTCACTGGTGGTAACACTTGCAGGAGGGTTTGCTGGGTTTTATTTGGATATCAAGAGAAGAATATCGCCATCCTTCATGCTGATGAACTCTGGACACGGTTTGTTTCTGGGGAGGAGCAGTATATGATTCTATATTGGTTCTTGGAGGGCTGGATTAGTATTTACTCATTGCCTTTTTTTTTTTCCTTTTAAGTAACAGCTTTCTTGAGATAGAATCCACATACTGAAATATTGCTCCTGTTTGCTAATTTTTTATATTCTTGTCCTCTAATGTCCACAGGCACTGGGTGATGAATTTCTGCAAAGGCATTGATGGAGGTTATGAGGAATAAATTCTACAGATGGATCAAATCAAAACATCAGATTTCAAGGCTGGGTAAAGGAGTCTAGAAAAAGAGGGAGAAGCAGAAATGAAGGACAGGAATGATCAGTTGGTCATTGAAAAGAAAATCTTCTGCTGTTGGAATAAAGAGTGAAGAGCTTTCATTGTTGGCTCCCCACATAGCTGAATCTTTTTTGAGCAGCAAGTCACAAGATCAGGAAAGTAGAAGCAACTTAGACTTGAACTAATTAGTAGTAATGAAAATGTACCAAACATCAACAACTAATTTCCTAGGCAGTTTCATTTCCAAAGCACATTTGCATGTATCACAGGTAAAATGTTTTCCACAAACATCATTTTTAACCTAGGATTTTATTTGCAAAAGCAATTTTTGTGGCCTAGGGAAGAAACGGCTCATTGAAACAGAACTTTGCTGATTTGGTTTTAAAGAATTCTATGATATGAAGAATTCTGTGGAACTTAGGGGTTCAGAAGTCCCTGAACACAGAACGGGCATATCTGGTAATGAAAATGTTCTTTTTGTCCAGCATTATGTTTATGCTTTAAAAGCATTATTATGCTAGGAATAGGCAGAAGCAGAAAAGAGAAAGTAAGTAGGACAATACTTTGTGTTTGAATAGGCTTGATACTTTGCAAAATACTCAGACCCACCAAAACCTGATAGCAACTATTATCCTCATTTTACTGATGAGAAACATGCTTCTAAGAAAATTCTTCTACAGGTGACAGAAAATTCAACTCAAACTGGCCTAAGCAATAAAAGGTATGTGTCTTTCTGTGTGTATGTGTGTTTGTGTGTGTGTGTGTTTGGCTCACAGAATTGAAAAGTCCAGAGCAGGAACCAACTTTCAGTGGTTCAGTGATACCATCAGGGGCCAATTTCTCTAGACAGCTCCCAGTTCTGTTTTCCTAAAATATAGTTTTCTTCTAAGACAGGCTTTCCTCCTGAGGTCACAAGATAGCTCTGAATCAAGTTGGAAAAAAAAAAGAAAGAGTACCTCTTTCTCATAGTCCCAGTAAAGGTCTAGTGATTGTGTCTCATTGGCTGTGATTGGGTCACATGTTCATCCCTGAATCTATCACTGTGGCCAGAAGGGTGCTGTGTGTCCTCTGATTCACCAGGCTGTAGATGATAACTCCCAGCCTGAATGCATGGAGGGGGGTCGGATGGCTTTCCACAGGTGAAGAGAGACATTCACCCAGTTTTTTTGAGATATAATTGATAGATAACATTGTGTAAGTTAAAATGACCTAATTTTGTATCTCTAGTGTAGGCTGATTGAATGTTAATCCAATGTTGACATCATATAGTTTTTTTTTTTTTTTGGCAACTGGATTCTAAACTTTTTGAGGGTAAGGGTTATATTTTGATAGATTTGGGTCCTTGTGCATAGTATTTAGCATGCTCATTTTCCTTTAATCAATATTCAGGAGATACTTAATTGAGTTATTGAAATAGTTTTCCTGGTGAGATTATTAAATTGTACACTGCTATGGGAGCAGCTGTATACTGATTACTTATCCATCATGCTGAAAGAGGGGAAGGGAGGATGGAGAATCCATTTTTATAAAGCTTTCCAGGTGATTCTCTTAAGGGCATTTAAAAAATTTGCTTCAAGATTTCAGCATATAAATATCAGAAAGCCAGTTGACTGACATAGAACTCTTCAGTATATCATAAACAGCCAAGGAAGTGATGTTGAAGTCAACACCCTTTATAAATCTTTTGCAAGAGAAGACCTACAACTGTAAAAAGTCGAAAAAAATGAAATCAACAAGAATTAAAATGGAAGAGAAAGACTTTGGTTAAATTGTGATGTATGGGTTGCCTATTGCTATGTAACAAATTGCTCCAAAACAGAGTGGCTTAAAATAGCAACCATTTATTAGTTCTCATTGTGTAGGCTGCCTAGGCTAAGCTGGCTAGTTTCTCAGCTCCATTTGGTGTAACTGCAGTCACCTTATGGAGCTGTGTTCGGTTGGGAGGTCAGCTGGGGCCGCAACACCTGAGAAGGCCTCTTATGGGTGAAAGTTTCTCTCCTTGTGACGTCTCATTGTCCAGTAGTCTGGCCCTCACTCCTTTGCAGGATGATGGCTGGCTTCCAAGAGGAGAAGCAGAAGCCAGTTCTCTTAAGTGGGCTCAGAAGACTCAGGACATCACTGTGGCTACCTCTATTGGACAAGCCAAGGGATAGGGCCAGTCCAGATTCTGGAGTGAAGGAAGGAAAGTAGACTCCACCTCTCAGTGTCAGGAGTGTGCAGAGAAAGGGGGAGAATTGCTGGTGGCCATATTTGGGTACTTGCTCCCATATTTATTTATAGTTACATCTGGCACACACAGTAAGAAGTGGTGATGCCTTTGGGCCTTCTAAACTTAAGCCTAAAAATAACTACAGGATCCATGCAATGGAATGCCATCCAGAAATAAAGAGGAATGAAATACTGATACATGCTACACCATAGATCTACTCAAAAACATCATGCCAAGTAGAAGAAGCCAGACACAGAAGACCATGTACTGTATGATTCCGTTTGTATGAAATGTCCAGAAAAGGCACCTATAAGAAGATGAAAAGTAGATTAGTGGATTCCTAGAGGTAGGAATGGGGACTAATTGTAAATGGGCATGAGAAATCTAACGGGGTAATAAAAATGCTCTGAAACTAGATTATGGTGATGGCTACATAATTCAGGAAACTTACTGAAAATCACTGAATTGTACACTTAGGAGGAGTGAATCTCATGATATATAAATTATAAGTCAATGAAGTTGTTAAGAAAATGCAGAGGGGTGGTCTTTAATTCAAGAGCCATGTTCCTGGAGGCTTTGCATAATTAAAATCTTCATAGTTGAAGGGTAGTTTTCCCACAAGAATATGTTTAAAGTGGAGGGGATGTATTCACAAAATGTAAAACCCCACACCTATTTTCGCTATTTTTGCTTCAAGTGCTTTTTGTTTTCTTAGCCTTAGATCGTTCACATAATACTCTCTTCTAATTTAATAATAGGGTGTATTGAGGTTGGTATCTGGACTTCTTCCCTAGCTTTTTGGGCTGGACTAACTGCTAGTCCAAAGCAACTAATTTTCCAGTGAGTTTTTCAGTTCAAGGACCATCACTTAAGTAAACACCTGCATGACACTGTTAAAGAATATTCAAAAGATTTTAATTCTTTTTAAAAAGATTTATTTATTTATTTTGTGTGAAAGACAAAGAGGGAAAGCACGCAAGCAGGAGAAGGAACAGAGGGAGAGGGGGAAAGGGAAATCTTAAGCACACTCCCCACTGAGTGCGGAGCCCAACTTGGGGCTCCATCTCAAGACCCTGAGATCAAGACCTGAGCCGAAATCAAGAGTTGGACACTTAAAGATTTTAATCCTTAACAACTGTCACATTTAAAGTGAGAGCACAATGGTTATTGAAATCAATAGGGGACATTTGGATGTACATGAGTGATAGTTTCTGCTGATCAAAGATTGCAGGTGTTTCTGTTAACCAGTTCAAGGGACACCTTCCTATGACATTAACTGATACATAGTTTGTAATTCACTCAGCTTGCCCATCTTGAAATTTTGTTAGCTTTGACAAATTTTTACATTTAAGGAGAGTTTATATTGTTTAAATTTTTGCTCACAAAGTGAGACTTTATTATTATCTCTATGTTGCACTATTTGAGATCCATCAAAGTCACATGAGATGCAAATACACTAGGTTATAGAGTTGGGGATGGTGAGAACTTGCCAGCCAGGCCATCCCCTCCCCACCATGTTATTGCGATGGGAAAAACCTCAACATTCAGCATGTGCATTCCAGATGGCTCACGAGCCCTTAGTATTTGCTTCTATTCAATTTGTAAGGAGTTTGTGTTCCATGAATTTGCATTAAGTTTCAGGTTAGATTCAGTAATCCTAAATACCAAATGAAATTCTGTCTGATCCATTCAGCCTCTGAATCTTGTCAGAAACTCCAAAATTGGCTTGGGTTTTCTTCAAGGATTTATGAATCTGGGCTGAATTTGAGGTTCATAAAAGGACTCAGCCAGAGTTGCTTTAGTCTGGAATTTCAAAAGAAGTGTTTTGCACATTTCCTTCCATACACATCAAACAAGTTGTCAACGTCTGCTGGATTTATGTCTTGCTCTTCCTAAATATTGGACTACCCATTTTGGGTCTTCATTTCTTTATCAATGTTATGGGTTGAATTGTGTCACCACCCCATTCCACTTATATGTTGAAGTCCTGACCCTCACGGCCTCAGAATGTGACCTCATTTGGAGATAGGGTTTTATAGAGGTAATCAAGTTAAAATGAGTTCCTTAGGGTGGATCTTAACCCAATATGACTGGTGTCCTTATGAAAAGGGAGGAATTTGGATACAGAGATATGCACATGGGGAGAACATATGTGAATACCAAGGCAGAGATCAGGGGAATGTGTCTAAAAGCCAAGGAATGCCAAAATTGCTTGCAAACTACCAGCATCCAGGGGAGAGGACTGGGACAGATTTTTCCTTTCAGCTGGAACCAGCCCTTCTGACCCCTAGATCTTGGACCTGTAGCCTCCAGAACTGTGTGATGATAAACTTCTGTTGTTTAAGTCACTCAGTATGTGGTACTTGGTTATAACATCTCTAGCAAACCAATAACATTGGTAAAATAAGAAGATAGACAAATGGCATTTGTTTTGGACTTGACCAAGTCCTTTCGGTGCATTATGTCAGTTGATTTTTTTTAAATTGACATATAATGTATTATTTGCTTCAGGGGTACAGGTCTGAATCATCAGCTTATACATTTCACAGCACTTACCATAGTACATACCCTCCCCAATGTCCATAACCCAGCCACCCTATCCCTCCCCCACCCCCCAGCAACCCTCCCCCAAACCTTTTGTTTTGTAAGACTAAGAGTCTCTTATGGTTTGTCTCCCTCCCAATCCCATCTTGTTTCCTTTTTTCCCTCCCTACCCTCCATGACCTCCTACCCTGCCTCTCAAATTCTTCATATCAGAGCGATCATATGATAATTCTCTGATTGACTTATTTCCCTTAGCATAATACCCTCTAGTTCCATCCATGTCATTGCAAATGGCTAGATTTCAGGGGTTTTTGATGGCCGCATAGTATTCCATTGTGTGTGTGTGTGTGTGTATTTATATTTATGTATATAACTTATATAACTTCTTCTTTATCCATTCATCTGTTGATGGAGATCTAGATTCTTTCCATAGTTTGGCTATTAGGGACACTGCTGCTATAAACATTTGGGTGCACATGCCCCTTTGGATCACTACATTTGTATCTTTGGGGTAAATACCCAGTAGTGTGATTGCTGGGTTGTAGGGTAGCTCTATTTTCAACTTTTTTTTTTAAAAAGATTTTATTTATTTGACACACAGAGAGAGATTACAAGTAGGCAGAGAGGCAGGCAGAGAGACAGGGAGAGGAGGAAGCAGGCTCCCTGCCGAGCAGAGAGCCCGATGCGGGC
>LNAC01000463.1:134513-274945 GCA_002007465.1 Ailurus styani
GATCCCAGGACCCTGAGATCATGACCTGAGCCAAAAGCAGAGGCTTTAACCCACTGAGCCACCCAGGCGCCCACAAGTGGTGTTTTGACCTGGTGCTTTGATTAAAAAAAAAAAAATCTTGGTTTCACATATTGTAAAATTCAAACAACCTCAAAGGAAAATGTGGGAAAATAAAAAACTGTTTAAAAAAGGTAGCAGAGGGATGCCTGGGTGGTTCAGTTGGTTAAGTGTCTGCCTTCGGCTCAGGTTATGATGCCAGGGTCCTGGGATCAAGTCCCGCATTGGGCTCCTTGCTCAGTGGGAAGCCTGCTTCTCCCTCTGCCTGCCACTCCCCCTGCTTGTGCTCACTCTCCCTATCTCTATCTCTCTGACAAATAAATAAATAAAATCTTTTTAAAAAGTGGGGGTGGGGGAGGTAGCAGAATGAATTTAACCGGAACTTGAAGAACAATATGAATTGGTGTCCCGAAGTTCTCAAAAAACCCGAATGGAAAGGGAGTCCACTGAATCTTAAATTGAGGAAATGTGGCCTTTGAAGAGTTGATTCTACATTGAAATCCCTGGTGGTGTCACCTGGAATCCCCATTGCCATTCCTCCACCTTCCATGTCTTGGAGATTCAAGTCAACTAGGCTCAGGCCCACCCAGCAACCTTCCTGTAACTCTTCACTTATCCTTGTTGTTACAAGGCTGGGCTCCCTAGTCTTCACTTGTATGTCTTCCAGGGCCATCTATGTTTTACCTTCTACATTCTCTTGGAGAAAGGCATTGCCTGTTCCAGCTTTTACGAGAAACTGAATCCCACAGAGGACATTTATCATGATTTTTACAGGTCTATTAAAGACTGAGGGTGTGGGGGGATAGTTTTACATGGTAGAGCATTTAAGAGCCTATTCTCTCTTGCCTCCTTTTCATCCCTCACTCTTTACCTCCTGCAATACTGAACTCCAGATACCAGACCCTCCCAGACTTGATTGGCCCCCTAGGAGGCATAGTCCAATTGACCAGCCAAAGAGAATAAGTAATGGAAAAAATTAAAAATGAGAAAGCATTGGAGAGAATCAAAACAACATCTTCACATATATGAAGTTTAATGCTGTTTTTAACCATGGAAATGCAGTCTGGAGTATGCTGAAATATGTTTTATACACAGTATCTCATTTCATCCTGTGACCAGGACAATGAAATGAGTACTATTATTATGCCCCCATAATGTGGACTGAGGCACAAAGAAGTGAAGTAGACGAAGTTATCTGAAGTCCTGATATTTGACGGCAGAACCTTCACCTTTAACTATTATTCTGTTCTATGTTATTGATAATTCTGTACAACCTTTCCTGCTACTGCGCTAAGAATTTTTCAGATGTGTATGGTGTTAAGGAGGAGTTATACACACTGTATGATCTTCAGGAGTCTTTTCACTTTTTAGGGGGAGGTGTCTATGATCTCCTTTATTGATAAATTGGTGCTTTCCTGATTTTGCCATTTCAGAGTGCTTTTTCTATACTTACTGAAAAATATTTTAATAGAGAAATCACCAATGTGTAAGAGTTATAAATGAATCAATATACCATAAAAGATGTTCATTAGGAAGATAAGACCTCCCTAGTTTTTTGGTAATTATTTTATGATATTTCTGATTAATGATTTCATTTGGACCATTTCAGTGTTCAGTGGTCCTCATTTTTTAGTGTTGATTATAGGATGCCATGCCTCGTTGGAATCTGACTCTTTTTGACCAACAAATGTGAATTAAAATCAATAGAAATGTCATTAGCATCCCAATATCATGAAAGATAATATAACCATTTCTCATGCATTCAGTTTATTAAAATTTGCTAAAGTGTGAAATATGTAGGACAAGTAATGATGTTTTAATCTTTCACCAAGGTAACAATTGAAAGCTGATTGATTCCATTCAGTAATTATAAAATCAGAATGATGGAAGATTGTAATCAAGTAGGATTCATTCTCCTACTTTGTCACTCCTCCATGCAAGATAAAATTCTCATTTGCATCATCTCTTTTATCTGAAAAGAAATCAAACTTCTGTTTGGTTCACTAAATCCAAGAGATAGATAATAGCCTTTCTTGACTCTGGAGGGGATGGTGAGGCGGCCCCTGCTTACTAATAGAGAAGTGGGGACAGTCTTTCTTTAAGACTAGATTGTCTCTGTGAGAAGGGCCAGCTCTGGGAGGATCTAAATATTCAAACTATAACATTCTTGCAATTTTTGCAAGACCTACTGAGTGAGGTAGGGGCTTGTCTATTAGGGCTCTGCTCTTCCTGACTTCCTTAGGACAGCCCTGAGTGAATGTAGCTGACCAAATATTATAGGCTCTCAGTCAATTCAGTTGGCTTGTAGGGTGCTGGGGGGATCTTTCTTGGTTCTAAAAAGCCTGGCAAGAATCCTAATTTCCTTGTCTTTGAAGATAGGGGAGAATTACCATCATCTCATAGATATACAATTGTTAGATTGGGAGTTAAGAGTGGGGGAAGAGAAGAACAGAAGGGTCAGGAAAAGGGAGGCAAGTGGGTCCATGCTGGCAAATCTAACACCTAGAAATTTAAGCCCTGGAAGAGCAGGGGACCAAGAAAACTGGCAGGCGCCAATAGCCATCATCTTATGGGCTTGGTTGGTGGCTTTGAAATAGAGGTGGGAGAGTACACCATACCTAGCTGTCATCATTACATAAAACAGAACATGCCATCAGCTAACTTGGGAACAATGAATTCTTCGTGAGGGTAGGGACTGAGTGCATGTGTGTGTTTTTTCACCATTGGGCTTTGAATGTGGTTGAATCAATGTTCCTGGCATCTACACAAAAAGCCCCACTAGCATGAGAACTCAGACGTCTTGTTAGGAAAGTGTTTCTCCTTGTTGACTCAAAAAGCTGTCTGTCTGTCTCTTGGACCTTCTGGTTCCTACTCTGCTAGCCATATTGATTAATCATCTACGGGACCTGAATACATATCGTTTAGAAGTGACTTTATAACACATCACACAAGTTAATCAGAAAGTATTTCCATTCTCAAAGGACTGGAAGTTCTAAAGACTTTTCTTTACTGTAGTCCAGGATGTGGAAGCTATGACCTAGGAATGCCTTTCCACGGCTCAGGGAGTTAGGAGAAAACGTTTGCTGTACAAATATCTACTTTTATTGTTTTGCTACAGTTACTGACCTTCCAACAGATTTTCTGTGGGCAGTAGAGCATTGTGAAAAGATTGTTATTTTTGGAGCCAGATAGCCCTGAATCTGAATCCCAGCTCGAACAGTCACTAGCTATGAAGTCTCTCATCTGTAAACTCGGAAAACTAGTGCTTGTTTTGCATGGCTGTCTGTGGATTAGAGATACTGTAGTTTAGTGCCTGATATGGTGACTGATATTCTAAGGACTGAATATATGGCAGGTTATAGGGAGGATTATTACCGCCAAATTTCCAAATGTGAAAAAGGTCCATGGAAACCAGATAATTCTCTGTGAAAGTCCACAACAAACTGTGTGGTAGTGCCCAGGGGAAATGGATATAGCGCTTTTAAACTCCATGGGGAGACAGACTTTTCAGAATGCTGGAGAAAGTTTAATATTCAGGAACATATGGGCATTGACTCTACCTTCTCCACCAACCAAGATATGGCTTTGTTGATGAGTATATCACAGAACTACAAGGACTTGGCATTGAAACACATTCCCTTAAATGGAGATACTAGATTATCAGTGTGAGTTCTGAAATGGCAGCGTGAGTCCCACGTTTCAAAGCTTGGCAGAATATCCGGTGGTTTTCTCACCCTTGATAGGACCCTTACTTGCTTGGGGAATGTTTATACCAGCTGCAAGCTCTATAGGGGAAAGAGAAAAGCTAGACCAAAATACACAGCCTCTAGTGCTGCTGTGGGGCAGAACTTCTCTTTTGTTAAGAACTCTTGGCCAAGGGGTGCCTGGGTGGCTCAGTCATTAAGCATCTGCCTTCGGCTCAGGTCATGATCCCAGGGCCCCAGGATTGAGTCCTGCATCAGGGCTCCCTGCTCAGCGGGAAGCCTGCTTCTCCCTCTCCCGCTCCCCCTGCTTGTGTTCCCTCTCTCTCTGTCAAATAAATAAATAAAATCTTAAAAAAAAAAAAAGAATTCTTGGCCAAAAACATTGGGAATGTAAAGTACATGTGTCAGGGGTGGTCATGGCTGGTCTGAGCCTTCTGGAAACACTACAGTCCCTCAGCCCAGTGGTTCTCATCCTGGCCTCACAGTAGAATCACCTGGGGTGTGGTTAAAAAGGGACTTTTTTTTTACATGAAAATTTTTAGGAAAGAGGCCCATACATCATATTAAAAAAAAAATTTCTCAAAGTGATTTAATGTCCCAGGGTTGAAGATCACTGCTGGCCCAAATTTCTCAATACTATTCACACTATAAAATCTCAAGCCTTACATGTAGGGCAGCACCAAGTAGAAAGGTGAATAAAACATAAAAGAATCTATATTTGCTTTGGTGGATTTGGTTGAGGGCATTGATCTGGGAAATATGTCTTTTGCTGATATCACCCGGAATAGAGAGCTCATTGTTTTTTCAACCATTAAAACCCCACAGGAGGTGAGATGATGGTTCTGGGAATGGCACGTCAAGATGTGTCATTTAAAATGCCGAGTTTTTAGGAAATGCTCTTCTAAGAGCACCTCCCTTGGGCCTGATGGCTTGGCAGCTTTATATCCGGCACTTAGCTGCCCATCCCACTGGGATTCTCCCTCTGATCTCAGAATTCTGAAGATGGCTATATTGGCAAAGGCAGCATTTACATTAGTCCCTGTAGTGAGCTCCTTGACTGGCATTTCCTCACAGGTGAGGACCCTGCCAGGTAGGCACACATCACGTACTCGAGTGTTGACTGTGTGGGTGGTGCCCATGGAGGAATCATGATGACAGTGTTCTAGAACTGGAGAGACTCAAGAGATGTGTTGGGTCACTCCTCTAAGGGGGGAGGTTGAGGCCCAGAGGGGTAAACCTAGAGAGGTGACAGGGTAGGCAGTGAGTTAGGAAGCAGCTGGGTCTATGGTGCAGTTCCTCTCATACCAAGATTAGAATTTTTCCTATCTTATATTAGTCTCTCTGTCTTTTTACAGTTTTCCTGAATTTCTCACCCTCTTCCTTTTTTTTTTTCCTCCTAGCTCCCTTCTGACTCCATCTGTATTAGGGTTCTCCAGGGAATAGAACCCGTAGTATATGCAAATATATAAAGAGGTTTATTGTAAGGTATGGAGTCGTGTGACACGGAGGCTGCGAAGTCCCATGATCCCACCATCTGCAGGCCAGAGACACAGGAGAGCCAAGGATGTAGTTTGAAGCTCAGAGAGCTGCAGATTTCAGTCTGGGTGTGACGGCCTGAGAACCAGGAATGCCGAGGGAAGAGAAGATTGATGTCTCCTCTCTCTGCCAAAAAAGAGAAAGACAACTTTCTCTGCCATTTTTTTTAAAAGATTTTATTTATTTATTTGACACACAGAGAGAGATCAGATCACAAGTAGGCAGAGAGAGGCAGGCAGAAGAGAGAGGAGGAAGCAGGCTCCCCACTGAGCAGAGGGCCTGATGTGCTCTCTGCCAAAAAAGAGCTGAGATCATGACCTGAGCCGAAGGCAGAGGCTTTAACCCACTGAGCCACCCAGGCGCCCTCTCTGCCATTTTGTTCTATTTACGCCCTCAAAAGACTGGATGAGGTGCACTCACATTGGGGAGGGCAATCTGCTTTATTCAGTCCACCAATTCAAATGCTAATCTCTTTTTGAAGCACCCTCACAGACATGCCCAGGAATGTTTAACCAGATATCTGGGCACCCCATGGCCCAGTCATGTTGACACATCAAGTTAATGATTATACCATCTTCTCCTATATCCCTCATTTTTCTTTTTGATTCTGTTGTCTTAGGTCTTATGTCTTTGAGATTTTGTTTGCCTTGACCAAGCTGCTCATGTGGGAAGATTGTTAATTCTTAGGCTCCAACATTCAGTTTCAGTGAATAAAGTGACTGTTAAAGTTTGTGATCTGTAGTTCAAAACTATAAGAAATTCAGTCAAAAGTAGAAAAAATTCATAGGGGAACCAATGAAAAGGAAACCTAAAATTAAGTATCTTCTGCTGCTTCGCGGAGGCGGATGCCACGAGGGGGGAGGAGCAGGAAGCTGTTCTCTTCCTCGTAGATGGGAAGAGACGATGTTGGACAACTGGAGTGTGGTGTGAAGACTCATTTGAAGAAAACTTCTGTGGCATCTCAGCAGGAGAACATTTTTATCGACAGGATGGTTATTGCCTGCCTGGTTGGAATTTTTTATTTTCTGCATCATTCTATTTGAAATCATAGGGATTTGACCACAGGATATTTCCTTCCATTTGTAGGACATTTTGTATGTGGGATAATACCTTCTCCCCAAACATTTTAGGACGTAAAAATGTATTAAAGTGACAAGTATTTTTTCCCCTTAGATATTACCAAGCGAATCCCTATAATACCAGAAAAAGGATAAAGTGTAGATCTAAATGTATTTTTCTTCAATTTCTTTTCTGTTTTCTTAACCTTCCCAGAGTAGATTATCATAAAATTCTCTAGCTGGCCAAAATCTGTGTTCTGGCCTTGGGGGAAAATGACCTTTCTTGAAGTGGTTGTTAGGAAGCTATAGAGGACATTGAGTTATTTTTGGTGCTCAACATCTATTCACCCTTTGTGTAATCTCCTATTCCCCATGATCCCATCAGGTAGTTAAATGAAGCTGCTTCACTCCCAGCTCCAGGATGGAGTGTATGACCTAGGTCTAACCTGATGAGCTCACAGTATTCTCTTGCCTGGAACTGTTGGCTTGAGATCGGCCTGTGATCCTGTCCAGTCGACGGGACTGTTGAGAGAGAAACTTCCATTGTGTCTGCACTTGAACCTGAAGGAACATGGGCTATAGCTGCAGCCAGTCATAAAGGAAAAGCCCATCTGAATGTAAACCAACACAGGAGCCGAAACCCAACAGGATACAGAAAATGTTTCCGTATACTCAGAGGAGATTTAGATAATTGGACAGAATTTAAGAAAAATTAATGAAGATAAAATGCTCTGGGTAGAAGAGTGAGCACCAAAAGATATGTTGAAATCCTAACTCTTGGCACCTGGGAATGTGACCTTATTCAGAAACAAGGTCTTTGCAGATATAATTAAGATGTAAGTTAAGGGGAGGCCGTACAGGAGCAGGGCAGGCCCTTCATTTCAGAAGACTGATGTCCTGGGCGCCTGGGTGGCTCAGTGGGTTAAAGCCTCTGCCTTCGGCTCAGGTCATGATCCCAGGGTCCTGGGATCGAGGCCCACATCGGGCTCTTTGCTCAGCAGGGAGCCTGCTTCCTCCTCTCTCCTCTCTCTCTGCCTGCCTCTCTGCCTACTTGTGATCTCTCTCTCTGTGTCAAATGAATAAATAAAATCTTTAAAAAAAAAAAAAAAGAAGACTGATGTCCTGATAACAAGAGGAGAAATGATACACAGAGAGACACACCAAGTGAGAATGCCACATGAAGACACAGATATACACAGGGAAAAGGGCCATGTGACTATCAGAGCAGAGATCTTCCCAGGAGCTAGAAAGGTGTAAAGAAGGATCCTCCCCTATAGACTTCAGAGAGAGCACAGTCTTGCGGACACCTTGATTTCAGACTTCCAGCTTTCAGAACTGTGAGATAATAATAGTCCGTTGTTTAAAGCCATACCGTGTTGTTAAGGCAGCCCTACAAGACTCATGGAATGAGTATCTAAAAAACTTAGCATATAAGAAAAAGGAATTTGCTTATTATCTATCTATCTATCTATCTATCTATCTATCTATCTATCTATCTATCTATCAGAAGATAGATAGCCCAACGCAGGGCTTGGACTCACGACCCTGAGATCAAGACCTGAGCTGAGATCAAGAGTCCAATGCTTAACTGACTCAGCCGCCCAGGTGCCCCAAAAGGACTTTATTTTTTAACTCCAAGGAAAATTAAAAACTTGTGCAGGCAAGAAAGGGTAAATATGGTATACTGCATGACTTAGTAGTCATTGTATTATAAATACTGATTATTAACCTTACCCAAGTTATACATACTGGGAAGTGCATATGTGTGGTGGAGCTGTGTGTGTGTGTGTGTGTGCTTGCACTCATGAAATCATCTTTCATAGTGCAAAGTCAGTATAAGGTACCTAAACTCAAATATCTAGAAGCAGCAACACAAACAGGTTATTTAGAAATACAGACGTACATAGCAAGCGATTCAGTTGAAAAGAGCTAAAAACAAGGTGAGGATGACTGGGACTGCCTTGTTTTTGGAGTGAGACTTGTGGAATTACTTGACTCTTTACACTATGTGCACAAATAAACTTCATATAAAGAAAAACTACTTAAAAAAGGAAAAGAATTTTTGAACCTATGAAGGAAATTACTTGTAGAACTAAGGAATGTGCTGCTCTTGGACACCAAGAGGAAATAGAATAAATTCATTTTGGGGGGCTAGTGATCCACAGATCTGTATCTATTTCCTTGGTAGTCAGGGAGGAGGGTACAGGGGCGGGTCAGAGATCTATAAAGCCTTCACATCTCCCTTTGTCCCACATTCAAACCCTGCTCTTAAAGAAGAAGGAGCAGCTCTGTTAAGTTTGTTATTGTACTTTAAAACCATAAAGTTCATTTTAACAGGAGTCTTTCCTTAAAACGTAAGGAGGTTCTCAAGATGAATGGTGTATGTTTCCTTGGGGTGGTAGTTACAGGGCACTTTCTTTCCCCACTGGAATTCTAAGTCAGATAGGTTCATTTCTGATAAGTAGCTAATTACCGAGTGTACCTGGCCTCTTACACTAACCTTAAGGCAGATGCTCTCTCCCAGCCATTCCCTCCAGCCAGTCTCGATCCTTCTGGAGGAAATAAACTTCCAGCCTGCACTGCTGCTTTTCACCATCAGAGGGCAGTGGGGCCGAAAGTGCCCGGGGAAGGAGGGGGGAAAGCTGCTTCGCACCTGGGGAGTGGGAGGAAGTGTCTCTCGGTGTTGGTGCTGAAAGGATCTCAGGAGCTTAGACATTGCATTGGTACAAACGGCGCGTTTTCTTCTAAATTTTGTGCCAATCCCAAAAGGCAGGAAGTTTGATCTGAATGCATTTGCCATGGCTATCGATTTCACTATGAGCCAGGAATTTATTAGGAAAACAAAGACAATTGGGGGAATGAGTTTAGATTGGCATTTCCCCAATTTTCCTACTTGTGGAATAGATTCGGTGCAGGTTCTGAAAGAGCATGGTGTCAGCTGGAAAGGAGCTCTGCTTTCTTCCCTGTTATTCTAAAATAGATGTGCTTCTCACGTGCACGGATAGACCGCTCACCCCTGATGTGTATGTCAGGGACAAATCTGGCTCATTAGCACCATTATTTGTAAACTGCTAACCTGGTTCCCTGGGCTGCTGTAATGCTCTCTTGATGGGTTGCTGTGAAAATGTGAAGATGTCTGTCAGGCAGGAAAAATTATGTAAAAATGATGTGGGTATAGAAAATGGGATCGACAAAATGTAATAAACTCCTCCTGGGCTGAAGAGCAGAGCTGCATATGTAATGAAGTACTTTAGGATTACGTCACCTTTTATATAACATCTGGCGGTGACTTTTATTTCAGAGCTAATTTGAAGAAGCCAGGCGCTTTTCTTTTCCTTTCCCCAAGACCGCCTTTATCTGAAAGAAGAAAGAAAGAACTGTTACATTTTGCATGCAAAGAAAGCCAGAGTGTCTAGATTACTCCCTTCAGGTTACAGAAAAAAAGAAAAAGAAATTGAAAAGGGTCAGGTGAACACGGCAGAAGGAATGAAGAGGTCTGTGTGATTCCTAGTGAAATTGGACCAGTCTAAGCAACCAGACAGGTAATCTGGGTGGCTCTACCGTTCCCTCCTCTCTTCTCTGCTTCTGTAAGACATGACCCAAGAATGCTCTGGAAATAGTTTTTCCTTAAATATTTTGTCTGAAGTGAGAGATTGAGAAAATTGTTGAGATAATTTGGGAAAATCCTAAAATTTCTTCCTTCGACTCGTGAGAAAAAGCTTTCTCTCAAACCAACACCTTTCTCCCCTGATACTATCCAGACTCTCCAATCTATCCAAATAGATCGGAAGGTCAGCCCACCTCTCTAATTTGCCTATATAGGCCATAGTGAAAGGGCTTTAGTAACACTGAATGGGTCTTCACTCCTTGGAAGCCAGGAAGCAGGAGGGGAGGGACCGGCTTTGCCCCTCCACTTTGTTCTCCCACAGCTTCTCTGCTCATGCGCACCTCTGTACAACCTGGACCTTGCTAAGCCCTGTTTGCCAGTCTCAGTGTCCACCTTCATCGTGTGATTTCTAAATCTTCCATTTTTGTCCCAACCCTGGAAATGCCCTTTTCTGAATTTCAAGGCCACATCTGCAATTCAGGAGAGGCAATGTCTTACTTTTGTACTTAGTGAGCTCCCTACAATGTGTTTGAAAGTTAGTGGGATGCTTGAAAGTCGAACAATAGATTTGCACGCTCTAAGGAAGAATGTGTTCTCAGGGAGCTAAAGTATATGATGAAATCCCTAATTATGGTTTCTGACAGTACCACCTCTCTGAGGCCTTGGTAACCCTGTGGTGGGTGAGAACAGGCACATGGGCTGGAGTGGGTGGCAACAGCCGGTCGTCATGGGCCAGGGAAGTTGATCCAGAAATCTCTCCTTCCAAGTCTCAGATTTTCTTCTTTCAGCCCAGCCTGAAAGGGCGAGAGCTGGAGTAAGAGGGTCTGGTTCTTACCTCATATCCAAGAATAAACACACGTGGCCCCCATGAGGTGGTAGACAGGGGGTTGGTGGACATGGGTTTTGTGGAGCATTGGAGTGGTTGGGGCTCGTCAAGGGACATCCTCAGGAACTGGTTGCTGTATGAACTGGCAAACTCCAAGTTCTATGGTCCATGATCTCTGGAGCCCTTAGTGACAGGGGATGGTGCTTCAAGTCGACCAGGTAGATTCATCACCAGCACTGTGGGGAGTAGGTGTTGTGGGGGAGGAGGTTCTTTTGTTGTTTCAGATTGGAGCTGGCCCTTCTCCTAGGAGCTATGGCTGCCTGGCTTGAGATCCTTCTATCAAGATTCTAAAGCAAATTAGGATAGACTGAATTCTGAGTATGAAAGGTTGAAAGATGTCAGTGTTTCATAGTGATGGTGTGGCATCCTGGGTATCTATTTCTCTTTCTCTTTCTTTTTTTTAAAAGATATTTATTTATTTAATTGAGAAGAGAGAGAGAGTGAGAGAGCAAACACATGAACAGGAGGAGCAGCAGAGGGAGAGGGAGAAGCAGGCTCCCCACTGAGCAGAGAGCCTGACATGGAGCTCAATCCCAGGACCCTGGGATCATGACCTGAGCTGAGGTCAGAGCCTTAACCGACTGAGCCACCCAGGCCCCCTGGGTATCTATTTCTGCAGAATATACTACCCCCAAACTTAGTGTCTTAAAACAACATTTAATTATATCCCATAATCTTGTGGGTCAGGAACTTGGGCTGTGCTTGGCTGGGTGATTCTTCTGCTGCATGTGGCATTGACTAGGTCACTTGGTGCTCTTTACCTGGTGGTTGGTATGGGTTGAAGTGTCCAAGATGGTTCCACCCACAGTCAGATGTCCTGATAGGAGTGACTTTAGGCCCTTTTCCATCTCCATGTCATCCTGGGGCATCTCCACATGCTCTTTCTAGGAGAGCAATTGGAATTTGACACAATGCCTTGCTTAGGACTCTAAGAAAACAAGGAGGAAGCTGCCAATTCTCTTCAAGACCACTCTTGGAATGGCACTGCACCAATTATGCCATACTCCATTGATCAAAGCAGTCACAGGGAAGCCCAGAGCCAAGGAGAACGGAAACAGACCTCACTTTCCAAGGAGAGGAGTGTCAAAGAATTTGTTGCTGTTTTTGATCCACAACATGTGGGTTGTATAAATGTAGGCTGTGTGGAAGTGGACCAGCAAAGAGGATACGAAGGGGAAAGACATGCCCTTGTGTTTGCTTCCTAACTAAGAACCCCGGTTTTCCCGAGGAAAGTGGGTTTATCGAGAGGACTAATCTGACCTCTTCTGCTCTCATCTGAGGGAAATGTAATTCTACTAAAACCATGGGAGTATTGGGGTTTCGGTCCCTCTTTGTGCTTTTGGTTCAAAATAAATCTCTTGTTAAAGTGTGTTGGAACCCTGATGGCAGGTGCACTGAGAAAATATAAGCAGGTAATGTCTGAAGGACCCTTTCGAGATGAAATTGGCCAGTTTCCAAAGGAAGTTTGGGAGCATTCCTCATTTTCTCCACTGTGTCGCTGTCGTGCCAATGACTAAACAAGCAATGGGTTATACAGGTTTTGAAAACGTTTCAGATTTTTCTTTTTATGCAGAGCAGAGGAGGTGACGGAGAATTTTTCAGACTAACTTAACTACATATAATTTCCTTTGTCTAAAAGTTCAATACAAGATCCCAGAAAAAGCCTTGTAAAAATGATAGCAGTAGTATGTTTTTCATTGTTGTAAGTGTGATACAATACTGGCAGTGTCATGGGGTCCCTCTTCAGACACTCATTTAATTTCACTAGTTTTTGAAAACATAGTATGTGCACATAGTACAAATTTTAAGGGAACAAAGGGCATAGAATAAAAATCTTCCCCACATTCCTATCCCCGAGTCCCCTGTATCCCTTGCTCAGAGGTAGTCACTCTTTTTTTGTATATATTCCAGACAAACTCCATGCATACACAAATCCCTCCAACACGTGTCTATGTGTAATTATAGGATATATAATGCGATAAATTACCCCATAAACAGAAACATGTTGTATACTGTTTTGTACCTTGCTTTTTGATGAAACAGTATTTTGGTCTTGTTCTATATTAGTAGATACACTTTAGGTTCTTCTTTCCTAAGAGCTATATTCCTGTTGCATGAATGTAGTATCATCCTTTTTTTTTTTCCAACCATTCTCCTGTTGATGGATATTTAGGTTGTTTCCAATCTTTTGTTATTATAACCAACACTGAAATGTGTAGTGTTGGCATGCATTAGACCTTGTACATATGTGAGACTATGAGTAGAAATGGAATTGCTGGGTTGAACGGTTTAAACGGTATAATTCTGATATCTATTACCAAATGATCCCCAACAGAGTTTGTGTTAGTCTACCAGATTTCATTTTGGGTCATGGGGATTGTCAGTGGAATTTGTTCTGAGGAGGTCATTGGTGAAGAAATAAACTATAAGACTGAACAAGGAAAGATTGACTTTTTGTTTTTATATCAGCTTCATTTTATGAGAATTCTAAGTAGTTTACCAAATATTTTGGCAAAATAGACTAAGTGTCAGGCAGTCCTCTCTGCTGGGAAGCCTGCCACATGGAGGAATGAGAAGATTGGACTGAGAGTGATAAGAATCTGTTTCTAGTCTGACATTGCCAGTACTCACTGTGGGATCTTGATTAGGCCAATTATCCTTTCTTTGACCTCGCTTTTCTTATCTGTCAAATGAGTATTTGGAGTAAATGATCTCAGAAGCACCCTAGGATCCAAAATTATTTGATTTTATGAAACTCCCTTCACTTTTTATAATAAAAACTCCTATAGAGGAAGAGCTAGATAATTTGCAAGACCCCATGCAAAATGAAAATGTAGGGCCTTCGTTGAAAAATTATTAAGAATGTGGAGATGGCCACAGAGGAGCATTAAGTCGAGTAAGGGCCCTTCTAAGCCCAGGCATCCCGTGCAATTGCCCAGGTCATAAGCTCATGAAGACCATCCTGCTCCTGTAAAGATTCTTGCCTCCAAATGAATGGTTTACTTCTACTTAAGTATTTGATGGCAGTTTGACATAGACACGTGCTTGAGACACTCACCATCTTTTCTAAGGAAAGTTACTTTTGTTCCCAACCTCTTGCTAAAGGAGCTGCCCTAAACTGTACCTTGTTCAGTGGGTGTCTGATTGGACCGGAAGTAGATACTGGACCCCAGGGGCAGCCAGCTCATAGGCTGGTAGGTAGCTTGGAGCATGGACTGACAGGAAGAGCTTTGACCAGGGAGAGTAATTATGTTGATAAACAGACAAACTCTGGAATTTGAAGTGAGAAATATGGAGAGGATCAGCCAGCATATTGGGGTCAGGGGGCTTAGGAAATGGTGAGAGTAGGTGTGGACAGGGAGAGAAAGGTGAAGCCGCACACATTAATTACCCCATATAACTGAACATGTGAGCCCTCGTTACCAGAGGTAGCCTAAGTGAAATTATTTCTGTCCTTTGCAACCAAAGAGGATAATTAATCCAGTGTTTATGCTAGAACATAGCTTCAGCCTATTAATGCTTAAGCCATCTAGGGAGTGTGGATTAAGAACAATTAGAAGCACGGAGATAAAAAAATATATAGCTCCCAAGCCCTGTTTTCTCCTTCATCTGCCAGCAACTGCATTGGAATCAGCTGGTGAGTAGCCTGTGTCTGCCAGGTAAGGGATGATCTGAGCTCACTAAATGCTGCCCTTCTGTTTTTTTCCTGCTTCATTTATTTGCGTCACAGCCAACTTTCTTACATATCCCTAGGACTTTTTCTTTTCTTTTTTTTTTTTAAACATCTCCTAAGTTATTCTTGACATCTTGTTATACTTCCAGTGGAGTAGCCCTAGGAAAAATGTAGCTGTCAAATGTGCAACAAGACACCCATTTTCTT
Organism: Ailurus styani; assembly: GCA_002007465.1. Classification (NCBI taxonomy): domain Eukaryota; kingdom Metazoa; phylum Chordata; class Mammalia; order Carnivora; family Ailuridae; genus Ailurus; species Ailurus styani. The sequence goes on from LNAC01000463.1 coordinate 149,242, forward strand.
GGTCTATATTTTTTCCTTTCTGTTGGACTATGCTAATGGATCCCTGGAGTCCACAGCAGGCTGAGGCAGGAGCTGCACTAATTGACCTCTCCAGAACCGTCGCAGTTTAACCAGGCTCAGGCAAGGATTCCAATGGAGTCATGTCTCAACCCCTAATTACAGAATGTCTATATAATCATTTGATGCTTTTCCCCTTCCTTCACAGTTCAACGGAGGCTGAGTTTGTTGGTCTTCAGATGAATAACCAACTAATTTGGCCAGGAATGTCATATAACTTACCACTGACAGTAATTTGCTTTCTAGGATGCATTAAAATCCGTGGGGTGTGGGAGCATTACTTATAATAACATATACGGCACAGAGTGCCCTATTTAAATGAGGCACGCATGAAGCTGCCTTCTGCAGAATGGATCCCAATTCGTAGAAATCCCTCTGTAGTCTGAGCACCGTGGATGAACTTGAGGTAGGATGTGATGGTGCAGAGAGTCCTCTTTCTCCCAGGTGCTGCTTGGCAGGGCACATTTTAGCTATGTTTGTGGGGTTGACTAGGAAAGTGAATCATCCAACTGGCATTAAATATGGAGAAAAGAATACTTCTGTTTGCCTTTATGTTAACTCACTGCCTCCAGTCTCCTGCCCTGAAAAGGCTCTGGTCCAGGAGGGGGATCAAAGGTGAAAGGCCTTGAGTTCTATGTTCATCCTTCCTGGGCCTGTCAGCTGTACTTTGCCAGAATGTAGAGGCTCTTTTGATGAGCACCTGAGCCTCAGTGCAGGGACTGCCTTGAGACTGTGGGCTGTCAGGGGTGATTACTAGGGGAATATGCTAGAGCCATGTGAGGGCATTAGTTTTGTACATAAGAAAGGAAAAAACGAACTTGGTACTATTTTGAGGTTCAGATTTTGCTGTGAATTCCAGGAACTTAAGTCTTTCCATGTCTTTGTCCTCTCTTCATAAAGGGAAATGCTAATACTGACATTCCCCTTAATGCTGAGACATAAACCCCCATGTATATTATTGTAATACTTCTTGTTTATGTGAAGTATATCTAACTTTTGAAAATAATAAAGATTTATATCCGATTTCCTTAGTGGAAGAATATGGTATTTGGGGAAATCTGATTGAAAAGTAGCTTTGGAACACTTACCTGTATATATTTAAATTTATTAACAAACCACAGTTTTAACAGACTAGTAGGTGGGGTGGAACAGTGTGGGGGTGTAGGTATAATTTATCTCAAGAGCCAAAAACTCAACCTGGCAATTGGAGGTGAGAGGGAAAGAACTCTTATGGATTAGAACATGATTATTTTGAGGAAATCCAGAGGTGGAATGAATACTTAATTCCTGGGATGAAGAGGGATTAACAGCAGATTACCACAGTGATCTCTACTAGAAGCAATTTGGTTTATCTTTTCTATTTCCCATTTGGTTATGAGAACATTTTCATAAACTTACATATTTCACAGCCCACATGCTAAATTCTGAAAGCAATGTCATTTAACTTACAACCAAATATAGAGCTGTCATTGAACACTACCTATTTATACAGAATCATGGTTTCGTCTGCAAAATTCTCAAAGAGAACAGAATAAATGGCATAAAAACAGAACACAAGGTCAACATCTCCAGTTTCTATATGATGTTGTCATGACTTTGCAGTTGGTGAGTAACATGGCTTCCCCCCCCCCTCCCTGAGGAAAGGCTGGTGACAGCCACCCACAGGAACCAGGTTCTGGTGTGTACTAGGAGAGAGCATACAATTTGTGGATTAAATGAAATGTCAGAAAGGAGGCAAAATTGTGATATGTTCCAGAGGCCAGAAAGAACAAAGGACTTGGGCAATGTGACAGAATGTTTCTCTAAAAAATTTGCCCCATTCTTATTTGTCCTGGTTGCAAAATGGTCAAAGAATCTGAGAATACAGAATAAACAGTAAGCGTAGTGTTTTCTCATCCTTCCTGAATTTCACTCCCTTCCCCAGATGTAATAACTGTTTGGTGTTTTCTTTAGGGTGCAGACCTTTCACACCCAGCTATATGTATATTCAAGTGTGCAGGCTTTTAAAAATGCAAATGGAATGGCATTGTACACATACACATTTTCTGGTCATTTATCAATGTCTCGGAGAGTATAAATAGGTCAACTGCATTCTTTTAAATTGTAGTTTGGCTCTCTAGGTGGACATCAGCTCTCTCTACTATAAACAACACTGCAGTGAATATCCTTATTTATGCTTCTTGGTGCACAGGTGTAAACATTTCTCTAAAACAGTGGTCTAACTGGTGGAATTTTCCTTCCACCAGGAATTGCCAGAGAGGCAACCTTGTTTCCATAACCCTTTCCAAACTTAACCCTTTCGTTTCTTAAATTCTCCTTCTGTAGTATCAGTAGGGTTTTCCAGTTCATTCTTTCAACAACCATTAATTGAGCACCTACTATATTAAGCATGGTATCAGCAAAGCTCACTAAGACTTAGAAGCTGCCCTCAACTGGCTGATAGTCCAGGTGGGAAAACCAACAAATAACTCTCAACACATTAGAGTATAGTATGATAGTGTTAGCATAATACTGTGCACAGAGAACTATGAAAGTTTATAAATGAAAGCAAGTTCTTGTGTGTATGTGTGTGTGTAGTGATTTCTGAAAGAGATTCTGGCATCAGTTTGGGGACTAAAGAGGAAACAAAGAGACCATTAGGAAGCCGACCTATGTTTCTATGGTGGAGAAACGGGAGAAGTATGAGGGGTTGAACTGAAGTTGTGTTAGTAGAGCGAGAATGAATGTGCAAGATTCAGGATATACTAAGAAGGGAAAATAGACTGGAATTATTGGCCGAGTTATTGAATATGGGGATTAGAGGGGAACTGGAAGTCAGGAATAATGGCCAGCTTTTTGGTTTGGGTGACTGGATGGTCGGGGGAGTCCTTGCTGAACTAGGAGATGTAGGGCGAGTACCAGATTTAAAGGAAAAGTTGAGTTCAGTCTTGTACATTTACAATAATGTGCATTGATACAGTGGCAGAAATGAATGTGATCACCCTAAGTGAGGGTGTAGACAGAGCAAAGATATAGGGAATGTCAGTGTTTTAGGGGTTTGTGGGGAACGGGGAAGGTTATAAGGCCGAGAAACAGAGATATGAGAAAGATGCAAGAGAAAATTTCATAGCAGACATGGGAGGAGAGAGTTTCAGGAAGAAGGAGTCAACGGGGGAATACTGCAGGGAAATCAACAGAGATCAAGACAGAGTGAGCAATGTGGGGTCATTGGCGGCCTTCCTGAGAGCACTTTCAGGGTTGTAGTGGGAGAAGATGCTGTGGGAGACAAGATGCAGTGGTGAGAGATTTGGTTGGAAGACAGAATGGAAGGTGAAGTGGTGAAAGTAGTACCTACAGACAAGTCTTGCCCAAAGCTTTGCTGTGAAGGTTTGATGGGGAAACTGCCATTCGTTTCTTAAGTAGAGGAGTTAGGTTGGTAGGCTATTAAGGAAGCTCCACTGAACTTAACCCTGGAGATAATGAATTCAGTTATTTGGTAGCTATGTTTTATTCTTGAAGGATTTCAAAGCTGAATTTGATCAAGATTTTCTTTGACTCCTATTCAGGGTGTTAATATTTAGCAGCTGAGGTGGCTTGGTCACTGACCAACCATAGAAGCTATAACCTCTCAGAACAGGTGCTGGATGTAAACAACTGGTAGGGCCCAGTCAATGTATAATCATGCTGTTTCCTATCGCCAAGAACTGTCTGGCTGTATGTATGGATGTCTTTCTCAGAAATACTTTGATCAAAGGGACTGATTTTCCAGATTAGATTAGAGGGGTGGTAGGGCTCTAAAAGGACCAGATCATAGAAGTTATAACTAGTGGGGCACCTGGTTGGCTCATTTGATGGAGCATGTAAGTCTTGATCTCAGAGTTGTGAGTTCACACCCCATGTTGGGCATAGAGCCTACTTAAAAAAATTTGTAAAAAAAAAAAGTTGTAGCTAGTATTGCAAAATGTATGCAAACTCTTCTGTTTGAAGTTCACATTTGTAATCAAGAGCCTTGGGGGTAAAAAGGACACAAAAGCAAACAGAACACCAAAAATTTTGTTTTCCTCCCCCTAAAAACTGAGATAAACATTATGTGACCAGTTGGGGAGGAAGCACAAAATGAATATTAGCTCATGCTAAGTAAGAATTATGAGGGCAAAAACTCTTTAGTTTCAAATGGTCATTTCATTTTGAGCTATAAGGTTAGAAACAGAATGGATTTTTTTTAAAAGATTATTTATTTATTTATTTATTTGACATAGAGAGAGATTACAAGTAGGCAGAGAGGCAGGCAGAGAGACAGGGAGAGGAGGAAGCAGGCTCCCCGCTGAGCAGAGAGCCCGTTGCGGGACTCGATCCCAGGACCCTGAGATCATGACCTGAGCCGAAAGCAGAGGTTTTTTTTTTTAAGATTTTATTTATTTATTTGACAGAGAGAGACCACTAGTAGGCAGAGAGGCAGGCAGAGAGAGAGAGAGGAGGAAGCAGGCTCCCCGCTGAGCAGAGAGCCCGATGCGGGACTCGATCCCAGGACCCTGAGATCATGACCTGAGCCGAAGGCAGGGGCTTTAACCCACTGAGCCACCCAGGCGCCCAGAATGGATTTTTTTAATAGCAGAGCACGTATGATAGGGAAGTCTTCTGTGTTCCCTCAGTGACCAGTGCTAGGGTTGGAATTAAGATGACATGTTCTGGGCACCTGGGTGGCTCAGTGGGTTAAAGCCTCTGCCTTCGGCTTGGGTCATGATCTCAGGGTCCTGGGATCAAGCACCGCATCGGGCTCCCTGCGCAGCAGGGAGCCTGCTTCCTCCTCTCTCTCTGCCTGCCTCTCCGGCTGCTTGTAATCTCTCTCTGTCAAATAAATAAATAAAATCTTAAGAAAAAAGGATGATACGTTTTATTTATTTATTTGTTTGTTTGTTTATTTATTTATTTGACAAAGAGAGAGAGAGAGATCACAAGTAGGCAGAGCGGCAGACAGAGAGAGAGGAGGAAGCAGACTCCCTGCTGAGCAGAGAGCCCGATGTGGGCCTCGATCCCGGGACCCTGAGATCATGACCCAAGCCGAAGGCAGAGGCTTTAACCCACTGAGCCACCCAGGTGCCCGGATGATACGTTTTAGCAGCCTTTTGCATGTGCTCTGTGTTTTTATGACAGGATGGGGTGGGGGGCAGTGGCAGAGGCCTACAGCTAAAAGTAGATGCACGTTATCATGCTAGCTCAAGACTCCTCCTTATTTTTCCCTTTGGTAAAGTGTACAATCTTGCATTATGCCAGGAAATAATTTTTTCAAAGAGGAATTGCAGCATATTTTTTTTCTTTTGACAAATGCAATACAGATAAACCTCTCAGCATAATTGGCCCTCTTTCAAACATTTTCATGTGAAATATTTATAGTGAAATGTAAGTCTGTCTGGTATATAAACAGAGTTAATTGCAGCTATTATACTCTCCTTTACACTTCTCAGTGATTGCTTAGAATGTCACGTCTCGATATACTTTCAAGAAAATTGGAATTTAAAAGTTAGTTTTGAAAAGAAGGCAGAAATAAATGAGAGTTTTGTGGGATGGATAAAGTGCTTAATGTTCTTTTGGTGGGTAGAGTCAATAACATTACCTTTCTTGAGTTAAGAGAAAGAAAGACTATATTTACCTGAATTTCTTGTCTGTTGTCATTATTATTATTATTACTATTTTTGGTTGTGTTCTTTTCTTTTAGTTATGTGTTGGCATTGACTGGAGAACATACAGGCATATTTTGGAGATATTGTGGGTTGTGTTCCAGACCACCGCAATAAAGCAAATATGGCAATAACCTGAGTCAAATGAATTTTTGTTTCCAAGTACATGTGAAAGTTATGTTTACACTATGTTGTAGTCTATAAACTGTGCAATAGCATTATGTCTAAAAACACAATGTACATACCTTCCCTAAAAAACCATCCTTTGGGGGCGCCTGGGTGGCTCAGTGGGTTAAAGCCTCTGCTTTCGGCTCAGGTCATGATCTCAGGGTCCTGGGATCGAGGCCCGCATCAAGCTCTCTGCTCAGCAGGGAGCCTGCTTCCTCCTCTCTCTCTGCTTGCCTCTCTGCCTCCTTGTGATCTCTCTCCCTCTGTGAAATAAATAAATAAAATCTTAAAACAAAAACAAAAACAAAAACAAAAAACAACCATTCTTTGGGGCACCGGGATGGCTCAGTCGGTTAAGTGCATCTGACTTCGGTTCAAGTCATGATCTCAGGGTCCTAGGTTTGAGACCCACAATGGTTTCTTCTTCTCCCTCTCTTTCTGCCCTTTCCCCTGCTTGTGCACTCTCTCTCTCATATAAATAAATAAAATCTTAAAAAAATAAAAACCCATTCTCTGATGTGGTATATTTATATTATGTATACATGTACAATGAAACAGCATATTTGGATATACTAGAGTATTACTCAGCCATCAAAAAGAATGGAATCTTGCCATTTGCAATGACGTGGATGGAACTAGAGTGTATTATGCTAAGTGAAATAAGTCAGTCAGAGAAAGACGAATACCATATGATTTCATTCATATGTGGAATTTAAGGAAGGAAACAGATGAACATAGGGAAAATAGAATAAGATTAAAACAGAGAGAGAGGAAAACCATAAGAGATTCTTAACTATAGGGAACAAACTGAGAAGTGCTGGGGGAGAGGCGAGTGGGGGGATGGAGTAACTGGGTGATGGGCACTAAGGAAGGCCCTTGATGTAATGAGTACTAGGTATTATATGCAACTGATGAATCACTAAATTCTATCCTGAAACTAATAATATACTATATATTAACTAAATTGAGTTTAAATTGAAAAAATTCTCTGAGCTTTCAGTGAGTCATAATTTTTTTAAAAAGATTTTACTTATTTATTTGAGAAAGAGAAAGAGAGAAGCAGCAGGAGGAAAAAAGAGAAGCAGACTCTCTGCTGAGCAGAGACCCAGATGCAGGGCTCAATTCCAAGACCCTGAGATCATGACCTGAGCTGAAGGTAGACACTTACCTGACTGAGTCACCAGGTACCCCTGTGAGTCATAATCTTTTTGGTGGTGGAAGGTCTTGCCTTGATGTTGATAGCGGCTGACTGATGAGGGTCGTGGTCACTGAAGGCTATGGCATTTTCTTAAAATGAGACAACAATGAAGTTTGCATTTGGATGGTCTCTTCCTTTCATGAACAATTAATCTGTAGCATGAGATGCTGTGTGGTAGCACTTTACCCACCGTAAAACTTCTGTCAAAATTGGAGTCAATCCTCTCAAACTTGAGGCTTAATCAATTAAATTTATATGATATTTTAAATCCTTTGTTGTCATTTCAACAGTCTTCACAGCATCTTTATTTGGAGTAGTTTCCATCCCATGAAACGACTTTCTTCGCTCATCCATGTGAAACAATTCCTCATCTATTCAAATTTTACCATGAGATTGCAGCAATTCAGTCCCATCTTCAGGCTCACTTCTAATTCTAGTTCTCTTGCTGTTTCCACCACATCAGCAGTTACTTACTCCACTGAAGTCTCGAATCCCTCCCAGTCGTCTGTGAGGGCTGAAATCAACTTCTTTCAAACTCTTGTTAATGTTGATATTTTGACCTCTTCCCACGAATCATGAATGTTCATGATGGCATCTAGAATGGTGAATCCTTTCCAGAAGGTTTTCAGCTGACTGCCCAGATCCATCTCAGGAATTACTGTCCATGGCAGCTATAGCCTTACAAACTGTATTTCTTAAATAATAAGACTTGGAAGTAAAAGTGACTTCTTGGTCCATGCACTGCAGAATGGATGTTGTGTTAGCAGGCATAAAAACATCATTCATCTCATTGTACATCTCTAGCAGAGCTCTTGGGTAACAAGGTATATTGTCAATGGGCAATCATATTTTGAAAGGAATCTATTCTTCTGAGCAATGGGTCTCAATAGTGGGCTTAAAATATTCAGTAAACTGAGGTGCCTGGGTGGCTCAGTCAGTTAGGTGTCTGACTCCTGGTTTCTGCTCAGGTTATGATCTCATAGGTCATGAGATAGAGCTCCATATCAGGCTCTATGCTCAGTGGGAGTCTGCTTGGATATTCTCTCCCTCTGCCCCTTCCCCCCAAATAAATAAATAAATAAATAAATAAATCTTAAAAAAAATTCAGTAAACCTGTAAGCTAGTAAACAGATGTGCTATCATCCAGGTTTTGTTGTTCCATGTATAGAGTATAGGCAGAATAGATTTAGCATAGTTCTTAAGGGCCCTAGGATTTTTGGAATGTTTGAGAAATTGCTTCAACTTAAAGTCACCAGCTATTTAAGCCCCTAACAGGAGAGTCAGCCTGTCCTTTGAATCCCTAAAGCTGGGCATTGACTTCTCCTCTTTAACTATGAAAGTCCTAGATGGCATCTTCCAATAGAATGTTGATCTATATTGAAAATATGCTGTTTAGTGTAGTGATATTCATTAATTATCTTAGCTAGATCTTCTGGATAACTTGGTGCAGTGTCTTACAACACCACTTGCTACTTTACCTTGTACTTTATGTTTATGTTTTATTATTTATGTTTATTGTTTTTAGTTTATGGAGATGGCGTCCTTCCTTAAAACACATGAACAAAATTCTGCTAGCTTCAAACTTTTCTTTTGTAGCTTCTTCACCTCTCTCGGCCTTTATAGAATTGAAGAGAGCTAGGGCCTTCCTCTGGACTCAGCTTTGACTAAAGGGAATGTTGTGGCTGGTTTGATCTTCTATCCAAACCACTAAAACTTTCTTCATATCAGCAGTAAGACTGTTTAGCTTTCTTATCATTCATGTGTTCATTGCAGTAGCACTTAATTTCCTTCAGGAACTCTTCCTTTGCATTCACAGCTTGGCTAACTGTTTCATGCAAAAGGCCTAGGCCTACTTTTCAACCTATCTTGGCTTTTGAGATGCTGTCCTCACTAAGCTTAATCTTTTCTAGCTTTTGACTTAAAGTGAGAGACATGCAAACTTCCTTTCACTTGCATACTTAGAGGCCATTGTAGGGTAATTAACTGGCTTACTTTCAATATTGTTGGACTTTGGGAATAGGGAGGCCTGAGGAGAAGGAGAGAGATGGGGCATTGCCTGGTGGATGGAGTAGTCAGAACACACGCAACATTTATCAATTAAGTTTATCGTCATATATGGGAGTGGTTTGTGGCACCCCAAAGCAATTACAATAATTGCATCGAAGATCACTGATCACACATCAACATAACAAATATGATAACAATAAAAATGTTTGAACTATTGTGAGAATTACCAAAATGTGACACAGAAACACAAAGTGAGCAAATGCTGTTGGAGAAATGCTGCTGAAAGTCTTGTTCAATGTAGTGTTGTCACAAACCTTCAATTTGTAAAAAAACACAATATCTGTGAAGTGCAATAAAGTGAAGTGCAATAAAATAAAGGATTTCTATAAAGGCCAGATTGGTGTCATCTCTTAGACAAGTTGGGAAAATGTTCTTACCAAGGAAGCATAAGGAAGGGGAGAAATACCCAGAATCAGTATTTCATCTGTAGATGTAGTATTATTACTTATTTCTTACTCTTTTTCTAAGTCATGCCACTCTGAGGGGACCAGCTTGCAAAATTAAGCTTAGGGTGATGGTCATAAGAAATTGTGACCATGAGCACTTACCAGGCAAAACCACTGGGAGGTGAACCTTTCCTTACCTTTTCCACTTACCTTCAAGCTCGCTCCCTTTTTTGGCCTGGTTCTGGTTGATACACATGTTCTCCATTGAGACTCTCAACCTCTCAAACGTCTGTTCTGCTATTGCCAGTGCTGAGCTTTGTTTTGGGGCTGGTTGGCTTCCATTGGGCATTCCTACCCACCACCTTAATGACCCTGTTATTCCTGTCTACTGATGCCTCTCACTCTGTTGCCTTATGAGTGTTTCAGTTCTCTAAGTGAAAAGCATCCCAAAGGGTAGTCTGGATCTCTCTGTCCATCTAAAACTCTTTGTTTTAAGGAGATTTAGACAACTAATCCCAAGGATGGGTTTTGGACATTTGAATGACAACAAACAATGCTACAAATTTTGCCTTTGTATCTGCACCAAACTAGTGCCTCAGGAAGATATCTTGGTGCTTCAGTAGCTTCCTACCTCAGCAAGGGTCTCCTATCTTCCCAAACACAGTTCTCTTAGTGACAGGGGATGAGCAGAGTTTTAGAGACTCTGCCAATTTGGTCTTCGTGGCCAGAAAACCCATACATTCCTTAGGTACAAAAGACTCCTTGAGAGTTGATTCTGCTCTGATATTGCTCAGGAGATGGTCATGCAAATTAAATCCTACTTCTGAAGACCTCTTGAAGGCCTTTAAAAAGGGAAATCCTTCCACAAATGTGCTGACCTGATATTTCATTTAAATACCTAGAGTCTTAATTAAAACAATTTTTCAATCATTTTCTAAAGTAATTCTTTAGGAGTATCAATCGCTCTATTTTTATGCAAATGATAATGAGGTCATAGAAATGAGAATTTCTGGGAAGTCTGACCATATCTCCAGCCCATGCACAATCTCTCTCTCATCCTAACCTTCTCCTTTACACTGCTAGAACTTGCATTAGGCAGTCCTAGATGGTAAGTTGCTTCTTACCATGGCTTCTCAGTGCCCATGGCTAACTGAGTGCCCAAAGGGCTGATACCAGTACTGTAAGAAATTACAAGTCTTTGCTCTTAAAACTCCTGTAGTGTGGTTGATCCTATTGGGTCAGGTTGAGGGTAGGGTGTGGTCTCCAGGATAACAGAGGCCACGTGTTTTGTCAGTCCAAGAGGAGACAGACACATGTAAGGATAGACTTCTGACAGTATTTCTGGAAGGAAGTAGAATAGGTAATCTTTCAGAGCATGGCCTTTCTAGTCAGACAGATCTAGGTCCAAATTTTGGCTCCACTACCTATGAGCTGTGTGCCCTTAGACAAATTTCTTAACCTCTTTGCACCTTAGTTTCCTCTTCTGTAAAAGTGGAATAATAATATAATATCTACCTTACGTAGACTTGTCTCGAGAATTAAAAAAAAAAAAGGCTTACCACAGAACCTGGAATACAACTTAATAGTCTTCATATTAAGTGGCCTATTGGCCTCTTCTTGGAAACTTCTTGTCCCAAGGAGGGCCCAAAGACAGAAATAACTACAGAAATATTGAACATTTAGACTATACCCAGGGAGAGGTGCATTTTTTTCTATTGAGAGCCACTGGCCCCTGGTAGAGAAGGATCAATTGAAGGCCTTGTAAAAAAAAAACTAATTTGCTTTCTTCCCCTAAGGGAAATATAAAATATTGAATTTACCTACTTTTAAGAACAAGGAACATAGCACTTTACTCAATAAATACCTTGAATAGATTTCTAGAACTTTAAGGGACCTCGGAGACCATCCACTATAATCTCTTTATTTAATAGATGAGACAGCTGAGGGCCAGAAATATAAACTGACTTCATCATAATTACTTTCCTTCACCATGACAGACCACAGTAATAAAACCTTTACTTCCAACTCATAGCATTTTCCTGCTAGACTATGTGCTTAGTTATTTAGTAAAATAATGGGAGGGGAAAAGAGAGAGGAAATTGAGAAGAGGAAGAGAGAAGGAAAAGAAGTCTGAAAGAGGGACAGAGGTACTTATAGAAAGAGGAAAGGACAGAGAAAGAACGAGAAAAATAATTTCTCATATTTTCTGTGGTCATTTCTCACAGCAATGGGGTTTCATTAAATGTACATCATATCAAGCTAATGTTCTTTACTTTTTCTTTTTATGGATTTATTTATTTTAGAGACAGAGGGACTGCCCGTGTGAGCAGGGAGGGAGAGGGACAGAGCAGGAGGGAGAGGAAAAGAGAGAGAATCTCAAGCAGATTCTGTGCTGAACATGGAGCTTGACACAGGGCTCGATCTCATGATCCTGAGATAATGACCTGAGCTGAAACTCTTGAAACCAAGAGTTGGTTGCTTAACTGACTGAGCCACCCAGGTATTCCATAACCTTCTATATTTTCCCATGAGGTCTGATACTCTGAATGAATATTGGAGTAAGTGACAGGACATCATCACCCGCTGGGAGTCTATGTTAATAATCCAGGTGAGAAACATTAATGACTCAGACCAGGGGTGGCAGCGATAGTGTGGTTCTAGAGGTTGGATTTGAGATATATTTCAGAGAGATAGAGAGATATATTGTTGGACTGAATGTTGGGAGGCAAGTGAATTCAAAGTTCTTGACTTGAGTAATTAGATGGATGGTGATAACCATTTACTGAGACAGGTTAAGACCTTGGGCATGCTTTATCTCATTTCCCCAGGGAAATTCAGAATGTACATTTGGATATTTGAATGGGGAGCTCAGGAAGGAGCAAGGCTGAAGGTACAAATTCGGGAGTTGTTGGTATAATGGCATTTACGGGACTGGATGAGATCATCTCAAGATGGAAAGAAAATAGAAAGGAGAAGGATGCTGAGGGCTGAGTTCAGAGTGCTACATCTTTTAGAAGTCCAACAGAGGAAAGGCTGCCAGCAAAATGACACCTGGGAGTTATTACTGGGGAACATTCTGAAGACATGGGTTCCTAGAATTTCTGCAAGTAATTTAATAGAATCATTTGTAAGGGATAAATGGGATATGGAATAGCGTGGGCTGGATAGTAGTACAGGTAGGTGGGATAGGAATGTGTGCCCCCAAACAGTGTCAAAGACAGATTAGTGGGAACTTGAAGAGCTGCAGGATGGTACCTCAGCTCTTGCCTCTGTCTCATGAACCTGGTTAAGAAAACATCTTGAATAGAAAGAATTTGGGTCAAGCTGGCAGTGATACAAGGATGGAGTGATAGTTACCACATCAGATTGATTAACAGGTTTTAAAAAAACATGGAGAGCCAGAGTAGATGCTCTGTGTCTGCTGTGTTAAACCAAGTGTGGGGTGATGAGGGCTGACCTGCACTGGTGGTTGTGGGAGGATTGGATTCTAGAGACATTTGAAAAGAAAGAATCGGCAGGATTTTGCCACTGACTAGATATAGGTGATGAAGGAGAGAAAAGAGGCCCAAAGGATTCAAGGGTACTGTTTTAATGTTTTTAGTGTAGGAAGGATTAATAATAATATATACATAAAAAGCACAGCCCAACATGATTAATAACTCATTCTTTACCAGGACCTTTAGTAACTCTGATAGTTTGAATTTATATAGTTGGTTCTGTATATTGAAGGGATAGTAAAAAATAATTACAGCAAATTGGCTCTTCCAACCTTAAAAGATTATGAATTAACCAATTAATGTGTTTCTGTTTGCATAAAAGCTGAGAGCTGAAGCCAAATAGTCTAATAAGATCAGTTCAGACTTCACTTTTTGATGGTTTGCCAGTTGTATATTGATATGATTGCATTTATTTATGAGGTTGCTGATAATTTGAATTGCCCTGTGAGAGCCCAAGTTATTTTATAGAACCATTCTCCCCTGCTTAGCTAAATGACATTAATCTTACCCCTCTGAAAGCAGTGCCTTGTGGCCAAGTAGAGATTTCTGTCCTGTACTGAAGATGCTCTTAGTGATTGGGATGTGNTATTTTTTTTTTTTTATTTTTTTTTTTAAAGATTTTATTCATTTATTTCACAGCGGGAGAGAGATCACAAGGAGGCAGAGAGGCAGGCAGAGAGAGAGAGGGGGAAGCAGGCTCCCTGCGGAGCAGAGAGCCCGATGTGGGCCTCGATCCCAGGACCCTGAGATCATGACCTGGGCCGAAAGCAGAGGCTTTAACCCACTGAGCCACCCAGGCGCCCACAAGTTATTTTTTATAACCATTCTCCCCTGCTTAGCTAAATGACATTAATCTTACCCCTCTGAAAGCAGTGCCTTGTGGCCAAGTAGAGATTTCTGTCCTGTACTGAAGATGCTCTTAGTGATTGGGATGTGTGAGGGCCACGCCTGAGAGGCCTGCAGTGCTTTCTATACCTCAGAGGTTTTGCTATGATCCTGGACGGTGTTCATAAGGTGGGAGGAGGCATGTTCACCTTTCTCAAGGGAAAAAAATATTTTCTTTCTTTTTTTTTTTTNGAGAGAGAGATCACGAGTAGGCAGAGAGGCAGGCAGAGAGAGAGGAGGAAGCAGGCTCCCTGCCGAGCAGGGAGCCTGATGCGGGGCTCGATCCCAGGACCCTGAGATCATGACCTGAGCCGAAGGCAGAGGCTTTAACCCACTGAGCCACCCAGGTGCCCCGGAAAAAAATATTTTCAAGCACTTACTTCTAAACTTACTCACATGTAGTCATTTTCTTACCCCAGTTTGAACTCGGGTATGTCCTTAAAAGGAATGAATATTATGGTTTGAAAAACTCTCTAATTTGGACTTTTCCAGTATTCCCCATGAAATTAGCCCAAGGTTGTAAATTTTACTGTGTGTGTCATTGTGTGCACATTTGGCCTGATTTGCATATATAAGAACATCAGCCACTTAAACTGAGAGAAGAGTTTTATCTCCCCAAGTTCCAAACATGATGACACAAATTTCGTTTAGTGAAGTAAGTATTAGAAGAGTAGGAATTTATTTATTTATTTATTTTTAAAAAGACTTTATTTATTTATTTGACAGAGAGAGAGATCACAAGTAGGCAGAGAGGCAGGCAGAGGGAGAGGGGGAAGCAAGTCTCCCGCTGGGCAGAGACCCCGATGCGGGGCTCGATCCCAGGACCCTGAGACCATGACCTGAGTTGAAGGCAGAGGAGGCTTTAACCCACTGAGCCACCCAGGCACCCCAGAAGAGTAGGAATTTAGAACTGGAATGAAGTTAGATATTATCTAAACTTCCTCCTTTGTTTCAGATGAAGGAACAGAGGTCTAAAGAGGTGAGTCATTTGGCCAACTTGATCCACCCAACTGATGACAGAGGTGCTGTGTTCTTACCGCATCCTATCAGGTGGCACATGACTTTGATTTGTCCCATTAACTGGTCATGTTAAATTTGATCATTTGATAAATGTGTAGCAAGTTTTTCCACTATAAAGTTATTCATTTTCCTTTTGTAATGAATAAGTGTTTTTTGGGGAGGTACTTTAAGACTTTGTATGTATCTCCTTCATCAAATTTTACTGGCTATTACCGGTTGATGTTTCTTGTCTGAATTAATTGTTACTATGATGGTTACCTCATGGTGATTTTTCTAATTCTGTCATTTGTTCTGCAAAGATTATTTGTCATTTTCTGTAGGGAAACAAAATGCCAACCTAATTTGTTTTTTTCCCCACTTGGATTTATATATTCATTTGGACTTATATGTTGGACTCATATATTGGTTTGACCTCATGGATTTCCCTTTTATTCAATGGTGTATAATCTATATCTATTACCACTTATTTTGATGTTCAATTTGTCCCAGATAGGTCAGTGGGAGGTGCTTCAAGCTAGTTCCCGTGCCCTTTAGATGTATCTCCATAATTTTATTTTTCTTGTTTAATTAAAAAAATTCCAATGCAGTTAGCATACAGTATTTTAGTAGTTTCAGGTGTAGAACATAGTGATTCAACAGTTCCATACATCACTCAGGGTTCTTTATAAGTGTACTCTTAATCTCCTTCAGCTATTTCATCCATCTCCCAACTTCGTTTCCCTCTTGTAGCCATCAGTTCTCCAGTTAAGAGTCTGTTTTTTGTTCTGTCTCTCTCTTTTCCTTTGTTCATTGGTTTAGTTTCTTCAGTTCCACATATGAATGAAATTATATGGTATCTGTCTTTCACTGACTGACTTATTTCACTTAGCACTATACACTCTAGATCCATCCATGTTGTTGCAAATATTTTCTCATTTAATTTTTAAATTGTGGCAAAGTACAGAAAGTGTAGAATTTACCATTTTAACTGTTTTTAAACTGTGCTATTCAGTGGCATTAAGTACATTCACAGTGTCATGTCACTACCACCACTATGTAGTTCCAGAAATTTTTTTACCACCTCACATGGAAACCTTGTACCTGTTAGACAGTCATTCCCCATTCCCCTGTCCCTCTAGCACTTGGTAGCCACAAATCTGCTATCTCAAAAGATTTGGCTATTCTGGATATTTCATAGAAATGGGATCATACAATATGTGGTTTTTTATGTCTGGCTTCTTTCACTTAGTATAATGTCTTCAAGATTCATCCATGTTGTAGCATGTATCAGTACTTCATTTTTAGTGGTTTTTAGTGGTTGTGTTATGGATATACCACATTTTGTTTATTCACCCATCTGTTGATGAACATTCAGGTTCCTTCTACCTTTTGGCTATTATGGATACTGCTGTTATAAAAATGCATATGCAAGTTTTTGTCTGAACACTTATTTTCAATCATTTTAGGTATATACCTACAAGTAGAATTGCTGGATCATATGGTAATTTTATGTTTCACATGTTGAGCAACCTCCAAACTGTTTTCCACAGTGGCTGCACCATTTTACATTTCTACCAGCAATATGTGAAGGTTCCGTTTTCTCCACATCTTTGCCAACACTCATTTTCCTTTTTCAATTATAGCCATCCTAGTTAAGTGTGAAGTGGTATCTAATTGTGGTTTTGATTTGCATTTCCCTAATGACTAATGATGTGGAACATCTTTTCATGTGCTTGTTTAGTCCTTTATATATCTTTTTTGGAGAAATGACTGTTAAACCCATTTTAAAAATTGGGTTGTTTGCTTTTTATTGTTGAATTGTAGGAGTTCTTTATATATTCTGGATACTAGACCCTTATCAGATATGACTTGCAAATATCCCATTCTGCAAGTTGTATTTTTAGTCTTGATAGATACTCTGAAGCCTGAAATGTTTTAAATTTTGATTAAGTCCAATTTATCTGTTTTTTCTTTTATTGCTGTATTTTTGGTGTCATACCTAAAAAAAAACTATTGCCACTGTCATGAAAACTTACTCCTTTGTTTTCTTCTAAGAGTTTTATAGTTTCAGGTCTCACATTTAGGTCATTGATACATTTCAAGTTAGATTTTTATGTATAGTATTTTGTAGGGGTCCAATATCATTCTTTGGCCTGCAGATTTCTAGTTCTCTTAGCACCATTTGTTGAAGAGACTGTTTTCCTTTCCCTTCCATCATTATTTAGTGCTTTCTTTCAGGATTTAGGTTTTATTTAAATTCTTTGGTGTTATAATTGCATTTATTTTTTCTTACATAGAAAGCTTTTTACATTGACATATTTGTTTCCAAAATACCTACCTACACATTTTAGTAAAATATATAGATAAAGCTTAAGATTTCTTTCCTGGTAGTTTTGCCTTTGTTATTTTTTTCAGCTTTTTTGAGGTATAATTGACAACTAAAACTGTATATATTTAAGGTGTCCAACATTATGATTTGATATTTTCATACATTGTGAAAGATTACCACAATCAAGTTAATTAAAACATCCATCACTTCACATAACTACTTTTTTTTTTGAGAACACTGAAGATTTACTCTCTTAGCAAATTGTTTAAGTATAGAATACAGTAATTTATGGTCACCATGTTGTACATTAGATCCCCAGAACTTATCCTCTTAAACTGAAAGTTTGTACACTTTGACCTAGATCTCCCCATTTCTTCCACCCCCTGCCCACCATTCCCTGGCAAACACCATTCTACTCTCTCTTCCTATGAATTTGATGATTTTAGATTCCATTTATAAGTGAGATCATACTATTTGTATTTTTCTGTCTGGCTTATTTCACTTAGTGTAATGCCCTTCAGGTTCATCTACGTTGTTGCAAATGGCAGGATTTTCTTCTTTTTAATGGCCAAATAATTATTCCACTATAGATGGACATTTAGGTTGTTCCTATATTTTTGCTATTGGAAATAATGTTGCAGTGAATTTGGGTTTGTATCTCTTTGAGATATTGATTTCATTTCCTTTGGGAATATGCCTCAAGTGGGATTGCTGAATCGTATGGTAATTCTCTTGTTAATTTTTTTGAGGAATCTCCATACTATTTTCCATATTAGCTATGCCAGTTTTCATTCCTGCCAATGTGAACACTAAACTTCTAGACTTACATAGTATTGATTCTAGGTTTTCCCTGTGCTAGCCCTGAAAGTAGCCATATTTTCTTGAAACTGTGGTTCCTTTTAGTGAAGACTAGTATTCAGAAACCAAGGTTTGTGTACTAGGTGTATTATTCATTTTAGGGTGTTGATATTCCTAGGCCCTCTCAGGGGACAGAGCTATATACCCATACACTCCCACACACATGTTGAAAACCATGAGCTAATATTAATACTTGCACTTCCAAACCATCACAGAGTTCACTCTAGCATTCTCCCTTTACATGTAACATTATTCTCTGACAGTGAAGAGCATGGCTTCCCAATGTATTTATTACAACCAATCTCTCTCCACAACCACTCTTTCCCCTTGCATAGATGATCTCCTCACTCTACTTGGACTTTGTCACTTTTTGTTGGATTATTGCTACCTCTCTCCTGAGTGGACATCCTATTCCCTTGCTTTAGCTTGGACAACCCATATTAGGCTGCACAGGTGATCTCATTTTGCTCATTTCAACAACCCATGCTTAGCTGCTGTCACTTCTTTCCTGACTGCTCCAGATGCCTACCTTGCTTGGCCCCACCTAATAGGTTGTGGACTGAATTATTCATGATGGAAGTAGAGAAGGAAGAAGGAAGGAGGAAAGGAAGCAGCAAAGAAATCAGTCAATTTCTAGGCTCATCATTTTTTTGTAATCTTACAACTTTCTCTGTGTTCAGTGTACTTCTTGCTCATGTGTATCCTTTAATAATGATTTTTATGCTTTTAGCAGATGGATTAACTGGCTATAAAATTCTAGCTAAAGTTTTTTTCCCCTCTCTACATTTTTAAAAAAATTAAAAAAAGAACTTTTTTGGGGGGAATTATTTTAGATTTACAGAAAATCTGCAAGGATAATACAGTTTTCCTACACTCCTTACTGATTTTTTCTTATGTTAACATTCTAGATGACCATCTCTCTGCACTTCTTTTTTGTATTTTTTTAACCAGCATATAATGTGTTATTTGTTTCAGGGGTCTAGGTCTGTGATTCATCAGTCTTACACAATTCAGAGCACTCACCATAGCACAAATGTCCATCACCCAGCCATTCCATTCGCTGCATTTTTAAGATATTATTTCATTAACTTTCGATATCTACATTAGCTAATAAAAAACCTGCTGTCACAGTTGTCCCTCTGTTTTAGATTGTCTTTTCTCTCTGCTAGATTTAAAGACTGTTTCTTTACTCTTAATTTCTATAGTTTCACTTTAGTGTGTCCACATTTGGTTTTATTTGTATTTATTCTGCTTAGTACTTGGATTATACTGAGCTGATGATTCACCAGATTTTCTTTCTTTTAATCCTGGAAAATTATTAACAATAATTTCTTCAAATATTGCTTCCTTATCATTCATTTCAGTTTATTCTTCTGGAATTCCTATTTATTAAAATTTTGGAACCTTTCAATCTACTTCGATTGTTTCTTTTTTTAAAAGATTTTATTTATTAGAGAGAGAGAGAGAGAGAGAGAGCACGAGCAGAGGGTGGGGCAGAAGGACAAGCAGGCTCTGCACCGAGGGTGCAGCCTGATATGGGGCTTGATCCCGGGATGCTGAGATTATGACCTGAGCCAAGTCAGACACTTAACTGACTGAGCCACCCATTGTCGCTCTATTTCTGTTTCTTAACAGCTCATTTAAATCAATCAATCAATCAATCAATCTATCTATCTATCTATTTATCATCTATCTCTTTCTAGAAGGGAGAACAATCTGGTCCTATTTATTGTATTTTTAAATTCAATCACTGTATATTTCCTTTCTTAACTTCTACTTGCTTCCATTAACTATCTCCCTATTCTTGTTTCATTTTTTGCCTGTCTTTGTTGAAAAATTTTGTATCCTTTTTAAGTGGAAGTTATGCTGCACTCTCTTTTTCGCAAATATTCCATGTTTCTAATTTAAAGTGTTTGTTAAGCTGTTCTATAATATTAATTTTCCAGAGTGGATGCATGATTGTTAATTTTGTTGGTTTTCTTTCTTAGCAACCAATTATTGTTTTTGGAATTTGGGTTTACCAGTAATTTTATTTTATTTTTATTTATTTATTTTTTAAATTTTATTTATTTATTTGACACAGAGAGAGAGATTACAAGTAGGCAGAGAGGCAGGCAGAGAGACAGGGAGAGGAGGAAGCAGGCTCCCTGCTGAGCAGAGAGCCCGATGCGGGCCTCGATCCCAGGACNCTTTCTTAACTTCTACTTGCTTCCATTAACTATCTCCCTATTCTTGTTTCATTTTTTGCCTGTCTTTGTTGAAAAATTTTGTATCCTTTTTAAGTGGAAGTTATGCTGCACTCTCTTTTTCGCAAATATTCCATGTTTCTAATTTAAAGTGTTTGTTAAGCTGTTCTATAATATTAATTTTCCAGAGTGGATGCATGATTGTTAATTTTGTTGGTTTTCTTTCTTAGCAACCAATTATTGTTTTTGGAATTTGGGTTTACCAGTAATTTTAGATAAGACTTTTTTGTTTCTCATTCCTCTTTCTTTCTCCCACTCACCCCATCTGCCTCTCTGTCCAGCATTTTTGTGGTACCCTTCCCACCAACCATTCTCCAGGGCCCTGGTCTGTAATTAGACTTTAAATTGCTCTTTGGGGTTTCTGTCCTCTAGTGATGGAGGAGTACCCAAGAACCAGTCAAATAGCCAGTCAGCAAATTTGGCTCAGTTCTTATCAAGGCTGTGGGTTTTAAAGTGATAACTTATGTATTTTTAACAGGGGTAGTATTGCCCCCAATAGGGTGAAAACTGATTCTTGGAAGGCTAAAAATCTTAGATATTACAGTGGCCCTTCAAAGCTCAACCGTATCTCTAAAAATCTCATTCTTTAGCATTTAATTTCTCTCTTTAGGGAAAAGTTAAATTTTTCTCCTTAGGGGAATAATAATGAAAAAAATTGAAAAACATTACTATAGCTCTAGGCAGAAGTCAGCTATGTTTTGTTCAGTCTACTTTTTTAAGTAGTGAGCCTTCTTCCCCATCATCTGTGGAGCTTTTAAAATTCTGACTCTTGAAGAGCTGAATTTCTGGCCAGCATAGTCATAGCTTCAGCCCACCTCTCAGTTTTACATTTCTGTTCCATGGAGATGTTTATCTTGTTTTCAAATCTAGAAACATTTTCTTTTTTCATATTTAACCATATATTACTATATATTTGGAGCATAAAGGGGGTAATCAAAGCATGAACTCATTGCACCATCTTGACTGGAAGTCAATATTTATTATTTTATTTACCAACCATTCTAATGATTCTAATGTCTTTTTTTCCCCCCAGAGCAAGAGAAAGTGAGAGCACATGTGCATGTGTAAGCAGAAGGGGAGCGTCAGAGGGAACGGGAGAGAATCCCAAGCCGACTGCACTGAGTGCGGAACCTGGCAGGGAGCTCGACTTCATAACCTGAGATCATGACCCAAGCCAAATCAAGAGCCAGTCACTTAACCGACTGAGCCACCCAGGTGCCCCTATTCTAATGTCGTTTTAAGTTTTTTTTTCTTAACTTATACCCTTGTATAAGACATATAATACTTACATAAGACATAGTACAGGAATATCCAGCTGATAGATGTCAATTATATTCAGTCAGTTATCTGGGCTTTACCTTCTAGTTTAGCATTTCTGAGGTTCCTTAAATAATGTAGCTCCTTTTTCGTTAGTGCCATCTTCTCTGAGAGGTTCTGGGCTTTTGAGGTCCCATTGTTCTGCAGCTGGAAATTTATGGCCAAGTCTCTCAAGGGTGCACTCAACACGGTCATAAGCTGCTCTCTAGTAGCATTTGCAATTATAGTCCAAAAGCCCTTCCATTGTTTCAGTCTGGGTAGCATGACACTTCAACAATTCATGTTTTAGGGCGCCTGGGTGGCTCAGTGGGTTAAAGCCTCTGCTTTCGGCTCAGGTCATGATCTCAGGGTCCTGGGATCGAGGCCCATGTCGGGCTCTCTGCTCGGCGGGGAGCCTGCTTCCTCCTCTCTCTCTCTGCCTCTCTGCCTACTTGTGATCTCTCTATCTCTGTGTCAAATAAAGAAATAAAATCTTAAAAAAAAAAAAAAAAAAGAAGTTCCTTTCTTCTTTAAAAAAAAAAAAAAACAATTCATGTTTTATATGGCAGTATGCATAGTGGTTAAAGGGATAGACTGGTTTATTGGGACCTCTGTCTCTGTCTATTGGATTTAATGCGGTTGGTTTTAGGAAGAGGCTCTTTCCAACTTTAGGAAGGTTTGTAGTGACTGACAAGACAGTTATTTCTTTTGTTCAGAGATGAGCAAAAATGAAAGAAAAGTCATTCACCATTCTATCATCTATTTTGGTGTATATTCCTGTAGGCCTGAAAATGCATTTATATGTTTGTAAATAATATGCCACTATAAAAGTGATTATGCTGTAGTTACTGGTGCTTTAACAAATGTAATTTTCTCATTTATTAATATAAAGTAAATACACTCTTGGGTCAGTAACTGTGGAATCCACATCGTGTGCTTTCGTATCAGTTATTTTGTTTTAAACCATTTAGATTCTTTTCAGCGTCCTGCTATTTTAAACAATACCGAAGTGAGGAAGTTTTACATATATTTTTGTTCATTTGTTAGCGTTGGAGGAGGTCATGGAGAGGACATGACCGTGGCTTGACCCGAGAGCTGGATCTGGGCAATAGGAGTTTCCTCACCCCCCTCCCCTGTCCTTGGAACGTATGCTCCTCAACGTTCCCACAGTGGGAGCCGTTTTCAAGGACATGGCCTTGAGAGAGTAGTGTTGAGACCATTTGGATGATATGAAGTGACCAACCCAGTGAAGTCCTCTGTGTAAACCTGAGAGCTTCGGGTGCGCAGGCGCGAAGCGCAGGCGCAGTCGCTCCGCGCTCGTGAACGCCGGTGACCGACCACCCTGCGGGGGTGGCGGTTCTCTTCTACTCTCCCCCCACCCCTCCGCGGGTCCAAGGGCCTGTCTGCGAACCTGCAGTTAGGAAACGTCGTCACAACAGAATTCTGGAGACCCTCTGGTTGTCTTTACTCAGGAGGAGACAGAACGCCGGGGTAGGGTTGCTGCGACCATGCCCTGGGGAGAGCCAGGCACGCCCAGGACCTGGGGAAATGTTACCAAACCAACAAGGGGTCAGGGTTGGCGCCGGGCGATTTCGTAGCGTGGATGAAAACGCAAAAAGCTCCGAAGAGTCCGAGGAGACAACTGAGAAACACAACTCTGCGTCCCTCAAGAAGGGTTTTCGTGAAGCCTGAAAACCTGGAGGTATGTTTCCTAGCAACACGTCCTGCCCTTTCAGCCGGTTTAGTCCTGAAACCAAATAAAAATTTATTTTTATGATTGAATGAGTTCAGAATACATTATGCCCACTCTGTGTCTGGAGTCATCTTTATCTCCCTTTATTACATTAGCTCTAAATGAACTTTCCCCATTTTCCATCATGTACTTTGGTGGTCTTTTTTTACCCTCTGATTGAGGTTACGGACCAGGGCTGAAGGGAAGAGGTAAATATTTCAAAATCTGGAGCAACCGGCAACCTGCGAAAGAAAAGCAAATCTAAAAGTCTTCCTCTTGCTCTCTTTTTTTGTTTTTGTTTTTAAAATTTCTAGCCTTAACCTTTCAAGCCACGCTCTCATTCCTCAAGGGGTCATGGCAGAGTTATTACTTTAAGTATAGGTCCCAGGTGTGGACTACAATGCAGTGAAAACTTCAACTTCCCGAAATGTCTGTCTTGAATCATCTACCTAGAACGTGGTAAGAACAGGATAGTGGCCGAAGGGCTCAGAGTAGCCAAAACAGGCAGCATCAAGTTGATGAACTGAGGTGTGGGAGAGGTCCCCAGACCCTACTCTTAGGATGCATCGAAACCAACAAGTTTTGATTAGTAGATTCTGAACACGTGACAGATTATTAACCGTAGGTTAGGAAAGGGAGCCAGGAAGGCCGGAGAGAAGCAGAAACCGAGCGCCCCAAAGGAAAGGAACAGAAAAACTAAAACCTCAGAAGACAGCAGTGTGGGCTCACAAACTTAGGCGTAGAGTTTTACCCAAAGTACAGCTCCTGTGGAGGGAGTCACTGATGTGCTTGAGGATGATCCATCAAGAAGATGGTAAAAATTCAGGGTAACCTGTTTAAGAAAGCAGAGTGTGGGGCCCCTGGGTGGCTCAGTCGTTAAGTGTCTGCTTTCAGCTCAGGTCCTGATCCCAGGGTCCTGGGATTGAGCCCCGCATCGAGCTCTCTGCTCAGCAGGAAGCCTGCTTCCCCCTCTCCTACTCTTCCTGCTTGTGTTCCCTCTCTGGCTATGTGTCTCTGTCAAATAAATAAATAAAATCTTAAAAAAAGAGAAAGCAGAGTGTGTAGACTATAAGGGAGAAGGATTTCCATTGAAAACCATGAGTGTCATAAAAATTTTGATGCTTTAGGGTATAGGAGTTATAGTCAGCTGGGGAGTTTTGCTTTTCCCAAAGGCTTCTGCGTGGCTAATGTGTTACCAGGTGACCGAGATGGGTTCTTTTCCTCCTGATTTGTAAAGCTTGAACAACTAAGTGTTTGGTGAAAAATGTGGATATTGGTCACTTACCAATGAAGTCATATATATGACTGGCTTGTGTGGAAAAGAGATGAAGCAGGGAGGAGAGATAGCCGTTGTAAAAATGACCCTAGTTTGAAGGAAAGTGTGGAGATGCTGCACACAGGTGACAAGCTGGGCACAGTTTGGGTGCTGAATTGCATGTGTGTAGAATTGAAGGGAGCTTCTTTCTTTTTTTTTAAAAGATTTTATTTATTTATTTATTTGACACAGAGAGAGAGATCACAAGTAGGCAGAGAGGCAGGTAGAGAGAGAGAGGAGGAAGCAGGCTCCCCGCTGAGCAGGGAGCCCGATGCGGGCCTCGATCCCAGGACCCTGAGATCATGACCTGAGCCGAAGGCAGAGGCTTTAACCCGCTGAGCCACCCAGGCCCCCAAAGGGAGCTTCTTTTAAGACCAACTCTCACTTAGTGGTTTGGCGGTCACCCCTGTAACTGAATGTGATGGAAGGTGGTTGAAGGAGGCGAGGGACACGTCAGCCTGGGAGCTTGGGCAGGACCAGTTTCCAAGTTAAGTGTTCCTGAAATGGAACCTGCTTGTGGTAGCCCATGCTGTGTGTATAAGGGTTGTTTTGTGTGGCTTTTGGATCCTGGAAGTGCTCCCACTAGGTAAGAAGACTGGCTGAGCTCGTCTTGCCTGTATGGCCTACCCCTACCCTGTACTAAGCCTGCGGTGACCCCTCAGCAAGTCAGTGAGGAGTTCCTTGCCATGCCTCGCGTCCTTCTGGGCTACAGTGACTGGATGAATAGCAAAGTAAGAGGAGGCCCTGAGGTTATTATTCTGATAAGTCTTGCTTCTATTCACTAAAAATAAGAAAAGAAAAAGAAAAAAAGAGCTGGATTATTTAGGTTATTGACGTAGATGGGTTTCTTCTTTCCTTGAATTATCAATGGAGAATCATTTCATAAGAATTCACTGAATATAAGATAAGCACAGACTTGGTTTTTAAAAGAAAGAAGAGTAGAGTTTTAGCAGATTCAAATTCCACTAACATTTCCACTATTAGTTTGACAGGGCATTATTCCCTCTAAAGTCTTTGTTATGAAAACTGCATAAAGATCACATAAGCATTTATTGCATAATTTAGTATCATTGTTATTAATTTACAAAGCACTTCTTATTGGAAAAGTTCCAAGTGTTTACAAGAGCCTTGTAAGGAAAACCAATGTTGCTCATATTTTATAGATAAAGAAAAATGAAGCTCACAGGATTGAAATGAGTGGTCCCAAGGATTGCCACAAAAACTGACATTTTTGATGTATTTTCTCTAAGGTTTTTTTTCTTTGCTCTTGGTGAAAATATAATATTTGTTAAATGTTTTCTTATGTTATTTAATAGTCTCTTAAAACATGATTTAAATAGTTCTGTGACTTTTCCTCTTGCAGATAGTTTATTTAACCACTCTTCCCTTATGAGATATTTGGATTGCTTCCTGTCTGTTCTTGTAAGGGATACTGTGAGAAACATGTCTGTCCACACGCCTTTAGAGGCAAAGAGGCTTGATTCATGCAGAGATTGTCTGGTAATCCCATAGAGAGGACAAGTCACCATCATCAAGCATCTAGAATTCTCCTGAAATGTGCAAAAGACTCTTCTCAGTATGGGGGCCCAGAGATGGAAAAGACATACTCTCTGAACATAAAGAGTTAACCGTTTGATTAATACTTAGAGTTTACATGAAGTAATAACACAAGGCAATAATAAATCCCAAAGGCACAAAATGAACAGCAGCACATAATGACATGCTGTGCAGAGAGCTGATACTCCAAAATGTTCCTTGCTTTGTTTTGGTTTGAAAGAGCTGAGAGTTCAAACCACTGAGAATGGAGAACTTGAGATGGGCCCCAAAGGACACTTTAGTGTGGTGTGGATTTTTACTGAGACAGATCTAGCTTCAGTTCCTAGTTCATATTACTAATTATCAGCAATATGAACTTGGACCACTTACTTTCCCACTTGAGATCCCAGCTTTCTTATCTGCAGAATGGGAATAATAATACTATCACTGTCACAGAGGATTAAGTGGAATAATGACTGTGAAGGACTTTCTAATGTTATTAATTATTATAAGGGGAAAAATTTCAGAAGGGTGTTGTATAGTAAGATGATGTATCACATAGAAAGTATCTTGCCTTCCAGTATTTGAAATAGTAGGGTAACAAGTTTTGGGGCAGCAGTAAAATGTTTAAAAGCTGTTATGCTTTAAAGTGGGAGCAAACCCAAAAAGGAATTAAAAGAGTACATGTCAAATGCTGTATTTCATTCTCCTTTTGAAATGGTTTTGCATCTAGAACATTTGCAGGTCAGTGCTCCAGGGACACTAAATGGCTTGTTGGCAGCACAAAATGTTGGTCTTGCAGTGGTTTTGTGTCCTCCAGGGTAGGTGAAGAAATGTGCTTACACTTGTCCTAGGAGGATGCACGCTCTCCTAGATAGATGGAGGGTTGTACCTCTTTCTTGTCAAAAATCACATTGCATGAAATTCCTCATTCCTTGTGCAAGCAGAGGAGCTGGAAGCCTAAGTAGAATGGAAAAACAGTCTTTCTTTCTTAAGGGCCTGACGAAGAGGAAATCCTCCTTGTGAGGGGGACTAAGTGAAAGACTGAGTTGGACAGCGTGGAGTATCTTCAGTACTATAAATAGGTTGGGTCAGAGAATGAGGGGTCTTCATATTTTATTTGGGAAAGGATTATGCGGACAGAAGAATCTTGAGAATTGGCAAGGGAGAGGTCCAGGAAACCCCGGACTGGAGCGTACCAGCATTCTGGGGCTGCGCCAGGCAACTGAGGAGAGCTTAGGCTGGAGCCAGGGAGGACCATTACTGTGTGCATGTCAGTGTGAGTGACAAGTGTGTGAGAAAATGTACGAGTATATGAGTGTAGGAGAATGTATGTGTGTGTGAGGGTGTTGGAGAATGTAAGAGTGTACATGAGTGTTTGAGAAAGCATGTGTGTGAGAATGGATGAGTGTGTATGAGGGGGTATGAGGCTGTGGTTGTGGGCGCGTATAAATGTGAGACTGTATGAGTATAGACATGGGAGTCATGGTGTGTGTGTTTGTCCAGTCAAAGGAAATCTCATATTTGAGACCACGAATAAAGACCTTCTCCACACCTTTAATGAGGTTTCCTGGATTTTTAACCAGCAGTGCTCCCTGCTACCAGCTTGACTGTGTTGGAGAAACTTGCCCTGGGGCAGCTACGCAGCTGATATTGAGTGTAGGAACTCTGCAGTCGGCCTGCCTGGAAGCCTTGTCTGTGTCAGCTTGGGCAAGAAACTTAGCTGCTCTGCCCCTTAGTTTCCTCGTCTCTAGAATGTGGATCAGAGGAATACTTCCGATCTCAAGGAGCGGTTGGGAAGGTGAAATGAGTGAGCGAGTACATGTAAGGCTTAGCACAGTGCCTGGCACATGATAAGTGCTAACTAAAAGTTAACCATTGCAAAAGTGTTGCGTAAAGGAAAACCTTATGCCTGCCCAGGCTGGCATTTGAAAAACTACTTTCACATCAAAGGTCAAAATATATAAGAAAGCGAAAGTTTCTCCTCATTCTTCTCCACCATTCCTATATGTCTTACATCCCTGCAAATTGTAACTACTGTTGTTAGTTTCTTGTTCAAACTTCTAGAAATAGTTTACTTTATGCATGAAGAAGCAAATACAAATAGATATTCTTTTTGCGCAGATGATACGTATTATATACATTGTTTCTGTGCTTTGATTTTTCTTTTTAAACTTAAAGATGTGAGAAAAAATAAAGATACAGAAATCTTTCCGTAGGGGTACAGAATGAACTTCTCACTGTTTTTTTTTTTAAAGCTGCATAGTATTCCTGCATAGTATTGTTTTAATGGACAGTAACCTGTTTTCTCATCTGCTCTTGGTGGCCATTTAGATTGTTTGCAGTCTCTTCCAAACTGTCTGATATGATACGATGTCAAATACTGGGCAGATCCATGTACCACTTCTAGAAGATTATCCATGTACTGGGGAGGAGAGGAAAGAAGGTTCTTACACCAATCTCCTCTGTTTCTATGGTAAACCGTCATCAAGTCAGCTGAGAGAGTTTGACGTATGAGATTTGGATTTTATACCATCAATCTTCATTAATTCATACCTGCATCTGTTGATACCATGGATGCAAACTTAGCTATTTGGTAATAACTTACATATTTGCTTACCTAAAGGGAAGAAACCGCCTCTAAGGTCTGACTGCCGCTGACTCTCCCAGAATCAAGCCCTTTCCTAGCAGAGTGTTAACTTGCCAGTAGAGGGCTCCCTCCTGTCGGGAAAAATAAAAAGGTCTCTGGGAAAGGTTTTCAACTGAATGCCCAGACACCGAGTGTGGCGTGTCCCTACTGTGTTGTTGGTTGGTGTGTCATTTCCCTGAATATTTAAATTCTTTTTTTTTTTTAAGATTTATTTATTTGACAGAGAGAGAGAGATCACAAGTAGGCAGAGAGGGAGAGAGAGAGAGAAGGAAGCAGGCTCCCCGCTGAGCAGGGAGCCCGATGCGGGCCTCGATCCCAGGACCCTGAGATCATGACCTGAGCCGAAAGCAGAGGCTTTAACCCACTGAGCCACCCAGGTGCCCTCCCTGAATATTTAGAAATTAACTTAGTCATGCCTTTAACAGTTTTTTGGGTGTGTTTAATTGTGAGGAGTTGTGGAGAGGGAGTGGGTTTCCCAGGGGCTTTAGGGGAAGGTCTGTGATCTGACCCAGACTAGGGGATTATAGCTTTCCACTCGAGGATGTGAGGTATCCCAGCCTTGTTCTCTATTTCTAGATGAGAAACCACTCACTCCTATACCAGGTTCCCTGGGATATGCTTTTGAGACCTGTTAACAGGGCACTTAACCCCTGTTTAGACAGCCCTGTTTATATAACCCCTGGTGACTGCTCTTTGAGGTTAATGCTCCCATGGAGTCAGGTGAAAATCCACCTCAGCACTTTAAAGGGGAAGAGGAAGAGAGCCGACATTAATTTAACATCTGAGGTAGGCCTGGCAGTTGAGGCCACTATGCCCTATTTCTCTTCATTCTTACCTGGTAGAAATTGTTCTGTATGCCATATAATCCCCCCTCCCCTCCCCAAAAAAGAAGAAGTTCAGGAAACTGAGACTCCAGAAGGTGAAATACTGGGCCAAAGTCACACAGGTAGGGACGACGGCTTAGGGGCTAGCAGGTTCCCCAGCTGGAATTGCACTGCCAGCCAATGTCGCTACAGACTCCAAACTTTGTTTTCTACCAGACCAGCTCTGTCCCTGCAGGGTGTGAATGGTTTAACCCCAGATTGAGGAGGCTGAGGTCACGGGGTCAGTCCCAGGGAGGAAATGTCCCCTCTCCTGCTGACTTCTGGGTGGATCCAAATAATTTCTCTTGTTCAGATATACTGCTGTTCCTGCATTTCCTATTTTATTTAGGGTACACCTAGGCTAATACTGAATAAGCTCCAAGGAAACAGAAGACTCAGCAGGTCTGAGAAACTGAGTCTAGAACTTGCTTCCCCGAGAATGGCCTCTTCTGAGGTCTGAGTCATAAAGCTCTGGTGTGTATGGAGCACCTGCCTTCTGGGCTGTTCCTGTCCTGCTAGAGAGTTTCCTGCCACAGGCAGTGGGGAGGTTTCAGACTGGCAGGCTTTTCCCAGGCCAATGCTGGCCTCTCTGTCTTATTTTGGTTTAAGGAATCAGCAGCACAGGGATGCCTGCGTGGCTCAGTTGGTTAAGTGTCTGCCTTCGGCTCAGGTCATGATCCCGGGATCCTGGGATAGAGTCCCACATTGGGGCTCTTTGCTCAGCAGGGAGCCTGCTTCTCTGCCTGACACTCCCCCTGCTTGTGCTCTCTCTCTCTCTGATAAATAAATAAAATCTTAAAAAAAAAGAAGAAATCAGCACAGAATGAAAAGAAAGGGTGAGGCAAGGTGTTTATAGATTTAGTCAAATGAACTCTAGAGGTGCTTTTCTTGGTGTTCTAGGTAATTTTGTACAAGCAGGGAGCAGATTCATGGGAGATGATTTGGTATAGCCAATTTAGATAAAACTTTCCCCCCTTTCTAAATGTAAAAGTACTCTACACTGCTTTTAAACTTGGTCTTATTAGACTACCTTATAGGATTTTGCAAAACTATTTTTTTGCATTGATTACCTCATTTCTGTTCATGGTGTTACACACCCATCAAGCACGGGCCAATAATGTTCATTTGTTCACATCTCTCTAGAATTACAATAAAATTATGTGCAAGTTTCTAACTGGAAAGAATGATTCAAGGATTATATATTAAAAAGGAGTTATTGCTGGCCCATTCCTCAAACTTCAAGATTCTACGGTGGTGGCTTAGTCCAGTAGTTCAAACGTGAGTGTGCATCCAAATAATGTGCAAATGCTTGTTAAATTGCTGGGCCCTCTCCCAGAGTTTCTGATTTTTTTTTTCTTTTTTTCTTTATTTTTTTAATTTATTTTTTTTTCTTTTTTTTTTTTAAAGATTTTATTTATTCATTTAACACAGAGAGAGAGATTACAAGTAGGCAGAGAGGCAGGCAGAGAGAGAGAGGAGAGAGGAGGAAGCAGGCTCCCTGCTGAGCAGAGNGAATTACAATAAAATTATGTGCAAGTTTCTAACTGGAAAGAATGATTCAAGGATTATATATTAAAAAGGAGTTATTGCTGGCCCATTCCTCAAACTTCAAGATTCTACGGTGGTGGCTTAGTCCAGTAGTTCAAACGTGAGTGTGCATCCAAATAATGTGCAAATGCTTGTTAAATTGCTGGGCCCTCTCCCAGAGTTTCTGATTTTTTTTTTCTTTTTTTCTTTAAGATTTTGTTTATATATTTGGCAGAGAGCACAGAGGTAGGGGAAGCAGCAGGCAGAGGGAGAGGGAGAAGCAGACTTCCCACTGAGCAGAGAGCCCAATGCGGGGCTCGATCCCAGGACCCGGGATCATGACCTGATTTGAAGACAGATGCTTAACTGACTGAGACACGCAGACGCCCCTGATTTTTTTTTTTTTTTTTTTTTTTAATGTAGGCTCCACGTCCAGTGTGGAGCCCAACACGGGCCTTGAACTCACAAGTCTGAGATCAAGATTTGGGCTGAGATCAAGAATCGGATACTCAACCAACTGATCTTCCCTGGCACCCTGAGTTTCTGATTCTTTAAGTCTGGAGACTTAGATTCTTAAGTCTGTAGACTCCAGATTTGGCAATTTTTAACAAGTTTCTTGGGGGATGCTGCTGCTGCTGGTCTGGGGAGCATACTTTGAGAATTAATGACTCTGCCCTGCAAGATGGGAAAGCTCAAGATGGTAGAAATATTGTTGCTTCTCCCCTACCCCCTCCTTCCTGCATCTGGTAGGAGAAGGTAGTGATCAAGAGGGAGAGTTTTGGCTTGGAATTGTGTTTGGATTCTTCCTCCAATACTTTCAACTATTTATCTTGGCTAATTTGTTGGACTTAGCGCCTCAGTTTTCTCATTTGAAAAAAAAAGGGGATAATAGCTTCTAATTCATAGGGTTGTGATGAGGAGTGAGACAATGTGTCTAATTGGTTTAGAACATATACTATATACACTGGTAGCATATATACACAGATGTGTGGAACATACACTATATTATACAGACATGTAGTGTATATACAACTCTTTTTTTCTAAGAGTTCTTGCATATCTCTGAAGAGGCTTATTTTGACCAAAAATAGACCCAAATAAAAAGAATTAAATACAAAGCATGATTACTTTAAATAATTGGGGAGGTAGTATTTTTTTCTTCTTTTAAAGAAGTACTAAAATCCCTGCTAATGAAGTACAGCCTAGGCATTACCAAATAGTGTTATGATCTGAGGTCAAAAAAAAAGCCTGGGGCGCCTGGGTGGCTCAGTGGGTTAAAGCCTCTGCCTTCGGCTCAGGTCATGATCTCAGGGTCCTGGGATGGAGGCCCGCATCGGGCTCCCTGCTGAGCAGGGAGCCTGCTTCCTCCTCTCTCTGCCTGCCTCTCTGCCTACTTGTACTCTCTCTCTGTCAAATAAATAAATAAAATCTTTAAAAAAAAAAAAAGCCTGGGGCCTCTGAACACATCAATACTGAGGAGGTGGGGAAAAGTTAGAAAAAGAGTACGAGGAGCCAAGGGTTGGTAGCTTTTAAACAGTGGAACTCAAAACCTTCCCAGCTGTAGGCATAGGCAAGTCTTGTTTCACGTTTTTAAATTTGGTGTTCAGATTCCCAGCCCTTTCAAAATTGCCTCCCTTCCTAGCCTGCCAGGGTAATGGAAATTCCTACTCCTTCAGTTTAAGGCTATGTGTCTCGAGAATGCAAATTGTATTTTCTAGGAGTAATAGCACATTAATCCAGTAATACTCACTAACTCTTTCAGAGTAGATTATATTAGATTAGCTAGGTGTTACCTTGGAAAATACAGTGCTTTGCCCTGAGGGATTAGTACACAGAAGAAGGTGACTTGGAGGAAAGATCTGGAGTCTGGGGCAGACTGGGGACTTTGGGCAGCCAAGGGCACTGGGGGGCAGGAGAGAACTGCCAGTTACCAAGTTAGCCAGCTGCTTATTCTGCTGGGGAAAGTTCCAGCCAGGCCTTCCAGTTCGCTGCAACCTTGAGGTCCTGTATAGCTTATTCTAAGGTTGTGTTCTGAAAACTACCTCTTGTTTGCGGTAAAACCAAGGAGGATGGTTTTTGCTGCTCCGCGCTCTCGGCCTCCATGGCCCCAACCTCTCTGGACCTTTCTCCCCGTTTCTCATTTGGAGAACTGCTCATCCTGAAAGGAAGAAAAACACTGTTCCAGTTGTTGGTTAAGCCCAAACGATGGTTGCTTTGGGGGCATTTAGGCAGAAATAACCCCTTGAGTTTCCCCCCCTTCTCCACTTTAATGACAACTGAGTCACTTGAAGCAAATGTTAAGTAAGACTTCTCCTAATTCTGAGATACAGAAAGATAAAACTTACTGAGGAGCCAGCTCTAGCTTTGTTTCATTTTAATAACTTGTGCTGACCTGGAATCTTTTTTTTTTTTTAAGCTTTACTTATTTATTTGAGAGAGAGAGCGAGCAGGGTTTGGGGGAGAGGGGGTAGAGGAAGAGGGGGAGAGGGAGAGAATACCAAGCAGACTCCCTGCAGAGTCTAAAGCGGGCTTGATGATCCCAGGACCATGAGATCATGACCTGAGCAGAAATCAAGAGTCAGACGCTTAACTGACTGAGCCACCCAGGTGCCCCTGGCCTGGAATGTTGAAACTAATCATACTGTATGTTTTCAGTGACATGTTCCTGGCTAACCTATGAGATGGAGTCAGAGCCCAGGGTCTGCTTCCCACTTTAGCAGCAGCATGGAGATCCATCTAACTCCATGATGGAAGTGCCACGCATCACATATGCAACTATAAAGTGGGGAGGTCAGAAGTTTCATTTTGTAGCCCCTTTCAGGTTCTTGGGTTTTGCTGTAGCCTGGTTATAACTGTTGGGGTCTACCTCTTGTCCCCAGCTGGTGACAGCCAGGTGACCTTCTGTTGCAAATCTAAAGTAAACTAATGTCCACTCGTTATGCTCTGTCATGGAACAATCTTGCCAGATGGGGTTTAGGCTGATGGGTAGGGCCAGGGCCAAGTACAGTTCTAGCTGGTCTGATTTTAGACTTCAGCCCTACCCTGTCTTCACTTGGCCAATAGGGAGGGCAGGGGAGGAGAGGTCATCTCTGTGGCTGGTGTCCTCAGCCCACACTGGGTTTGTGTTTGAAAGGTGAGCTAGAGCTGTGCCCTGTGGAGGGGGCCCAGGGAGGAAGATGGGGAAGAGGATGTGCAGCCCAGTGACTATTCAGGAGGCCACGTGGCTTGTGGTAGTGCTGGCAGGTGGTGTGTATCAGAATTCATTATTATAAAATATGAGCATTCAAAAATAATAATAAGAGGATTAGAGAAGGTGAAGACATTTTGAATGAGTCACCTAGTGGCTCCTGGTACTATTGAATTTATATCCAGGAGTCCTGTGGGCACTTCTTAGAAATAATTTACCCAAACCCAGATCTGTATAAAGAAGCCCTGTTAGTCTGGGAGGACACTGACCAGGGGGTGAGAGTTGGGAGTTAGACCAGGGGCTTGCAAGTTTCTTGCTGACTCAAAGATTCTGTGAATTATTCCAGACTTGTAAGGTGAAATTTTCTAAGCACCTATGCAGGTTCTCCCAGTGACACTGCTTACAACTGGCACAATTCCTCCTTGGAAATGGCTCTGTCTGCTGCCTGGAGGCACTGAAGACATGAACGTGTATGGGCTCTCTTGGGCAAATCACTTTTAGAGGACCCGTAGGCAGTTTGGGTGAAGTCTTCATGCACTGTTACTGGCTGTGGGCCTTATGTGGTAATAAGGTCCAGGGAGAATGTTATTGCCCTTGGTTAATTCTCCCTCCAGGAGGAATCTTCTTTGTTTAAAGCAGAATGGTTCATGGTTTGTTAGAAGAAACATGTAAGTCTTGAGGAAGTAAAAGGTCACTGAAATGGCTTTCTGTGTGCTTCCTAGAATCGAAAGTTTTGCTTATGGCATAGGGTGAATTCATGAGGATTGGAGAACGTAGGTTTTGAATAAAAAATATCTTATGAAATGCAAAGAAGGGGATCATTCCCAATCCAAACGCTATTTTTGTTTGTTGCATTACTGTCCCCAGAGACCATCCTATCTCTCTCAAAATCAAAACTTCTTTCAAATGCTTAGAAATAGCATTCAGACTTTTATATGCGTTTAATCATCACAGAATTACTCCATTTCACAGGTGAAAGTCAGAGAAGTATCTTGTCCAATGTGCTGCAGCAAAGAAGTGAGAGAATATTCCTTTCCACTACCCCAAGTCCCTTTTTGTTTCTTGGGCTCTGCCCATTTACTTCCTCCCATCATCTGGGCTTTCACCAGCAGCAGACTTCTTGCCAGCTTCTGTGATCCTGCCAGACTTCTGTGTTTTCTGACTTTGTTCTTTCCTCTTGGTCCTGCAGAAGAAAAGCAACTTCTTGCCAGCTTCTTTGTGACCTTTGCTCTCTGGGGGTTAGTTTCCTCATCTGCAAAAGGGTATCATTGCCAGGAGTTATCTTGCTTGTTACCCCAGCCCTCCCACCTCAGTCCGTCATGCCTCCTCAGCAGGCACGGTGAGTCCAGCCTCTGATAAACCTCCAGGGCACGAAGTACACAGAGAATCCAGGGCTCCGGAAGCCTTTGTTCCTTGTTCTTAAATTCTTTTCTTGATACCCTTATTGTTGCTGCCCTAAACATATTGCTGGTCGTTCCTGGCCAGAGCCCCCAGCCCTCTGTTGCTTTGTCCTTCTGGACCCTGAATCTCATCTTCTCCAGTTAGCAGATTTGGCCCCTTGGGCAACTAACATCACTTTTTTTGAACTTCAGTTTTCTCATCTGGCAAGAATGGGTATGTGGCATAAATTAGTTGTGAAGATTAAATCTGTTAATATCTTATGGAAAAACACCTGGCAATTAGCAGACCCTTGATTTCTTTTAGTTACTGTCTGTCTTGATTTTGATCTTAGAAACAGTGATCTTTTAAGCCTAATCTTCCCAACTGGACACCTGGGCCTCTTCATATTTCTCCATCGAGGTGCCATTGTGGGTCCTCACTCTACCTGGCCCCTGGTCTCGAACACTCAGTGCTTTTGAGGCTTATGGTTTTTGGGTTTAGCCCCTCTTCCTGGTATATCTTTTCTTGTTTCCTTGTGTCTTCTAGGCTTACTCTGTGCCATTTGTCTCTGCCCTCCTTGCTGCCATAGCCAGGTGCTAACTATAATAATACCTGCTTTGCATACCTCAGGGATTATTGTGAGGATCAAAGGGGATGATTTATCAAAGTGCTTTGAAAGGTAAGATGGTCCATATTCATGTGGGTTATATTATGAGGATTATTATCACCCTGCACTATCTTCAGATGACTAAAAATATCCACCCAGCCTGGACCTTCTCAGCATATTCTTATCTCTCTTGGACTTCCCCACACTGGCTGAGAAGTCTGACAGTTAAGCAAATGAAGAACTTGTGTTGAGGGTGGAGAATGCCTAGGTAATGAATTACCTTCTTTAGGGTCCCAGTGGGAAATCTGGTACCCTGGAAAGTGTTGATTTACCTCACTTGAGTGAATGCTTCAGACCCAGCAAGCATTTCATTTGCCCAGGCAGCCCATTGTGATGATGACATTAAATAATCATCATTACGTGGAAATCCTGTCACCTTGGGGATTTAGAAAGTGTTTCTCAAGTCACATACACATCAGCAACCAAAATGAGGAGAATGTTCATCTAGAAGAAAGTATTTGTGAAGACAACATTTGTTTGTAATTGTTAGCATTTGGCAAAGGCAGGAAATGAAAGAATGAAATGAACCACAGCTTTGGATTCCTTCCAGAGTTTTTTCCAATCCCAAATCGTCGAGACTAGGGAGGAAAGCCTTCTTGTCCTGGACCATGAGCTTTAGGGAGGAGAGAGGGAGCCTTCAACTCCCTCATGCCCTCTGTCCAGGAAGTCATTTCAAAGGGAGCTGCCTCTGGGGAAAAGCAAGAGCCCATTGGCCAATGTTTATTTATAGTCTTATACCCTGTAAACTTGTCTTCTTTTTAAAAATTAAGAGCGAAAAATATTTTGGTTCTTGTTTGTTTGGACCACCTCCAGGCAGTCATATCTGTTTTCTTTATTTCTGTGCGGTTGCTCAACATCTTCGGTCTTGACGGAACTGGTTTCATTCCTAGGCCCTCCCTTATTATTAATGTTCTTATTATTGGTTCGTTCTTCTATGTTTGTGGTGTCCTTGACAATTTTTTTTATTAGCTGTTCTTTACAACACAGTGAGGTGGATCAGCCTTATTGAATATTTGTCCAGCAAATTGTCCAGCATTTTCTTTTGTTGGCTCTTGTCAGGATTTATTACAACTGTTTTTTTTTTTTTTTCTTTCTGATAGTCGCCCTTCTGCAAGAACCTTAATGCTCATTCTTGTGGAACTACATGAGCCAGGGGCTTTGTGTCATCTGCTTTCAATTCATGTTTGGTTTCTTCCTCCCTGCCTGCCTTTTGCACCCTCCTCAAAATCATTGTTGCCTCTCCTGTTCATGCAAATGGTGCTCAACTAATCAAAAGCAGGCTTAAGTAGAGGGTTTCTTTTTTTGCTTTCTTGACATTCAGATACATTTCTAAGTGGTCACTGGGTGTCACTTCTTCAGCACATGACTTGTTAGCAAATAATCAGCCACTGCTAATATTTTTTGGTTGTTGTTGTTATGGTCGGGTGTGTATTGGTTCTACAGTGAACCACTGGACTGTTGGGCCGTGAAGAGAGATGTTTCAGGGATAGCTGGGAATTGGTACCATAACAGGAAAGGACATCAGTTCTGACCAACAAAGAAATGTCCGAGTCTTCCAAAACTCACCATTGTCAAAAATGTTTTGTAATGTTTTTTTTTTTTAAAGATTATATTTATTTATTTGAGAGAATGAGTGAGAGAGGTAGCACAAGCAGGAAGAGGAGAGACAGAGGGAGAGGGAGAAGCAGACTCCCCTGCTGAACAGAAAGCCCAGTGCGGGGCTAGGACCCTGAGATCATGACCTGAGCCAAAGGCAGGTGCTTAACTGACTGAGCCACCCAGGTGCCCCTTATCATGCTTCTAGCTATGCACACATACCTAGATATCTGTGATATCTAGGAATCTATAAGTAAACAGAACTCCTCCAAATACCATTTTTAATTTTGAGTACTTATTGCCTGTTATCTTTCTCCTATCACTGAACTTTTGTATTTCTCTCTTACGCTTATGTCATACTGTAGTTGGGTTTTTTTTTTTTTTCATGTTGTAGTTATTGTTGACTTGTCTTTCTTACCCATTAGACTCTGGATTTCTTGAGGGCAGAGACTGTATCTTATTTTTCATCCACCAAGTATTGTGCTAGGCACCAGGAAAATCTATCCGGGGCTTAATAAGTGTTTGCTCAGTGAATGTTAAAGTGCTTTGATTAAATGAGAAAATGTTTTTAACTATATGATGTTTTATAAACTAGTAAGGACTGTTCAAACACAACTTCTTTTTATTATACTTGTATTATCTTGTCTATATAGCAATAAAGGATAGATTTAAATCTTGTGAAGCTGGACAAGAAATACTTACCCACATTATGGAATAGGAATGATGGCAATTTTAATTTTCAAAAGATTTAAAAAGATCAGCCATATTATTTTGATGGGTTTCTGATGTTGGGCCTGTTTGGTTATCTGTGGTGATTGAGAAAGGCCAGAAATGGGTGGGAGGCTAACCTTCAAGTGTCTTTAAAAGTTATTTAAAAAATTCTCTGCTGCATATGTAGGTATTCTAGAAAATGTCCTAAGTGAGGTTGTACTTACACGGGTTCTGGATGTGGGTAGTTCTGGAAGGCTATGTGTTATCCTGTGTTGTATCAGGTTTAAGCCGATGGAATAGGAGTCACCAAAGCAATTCAGCGTAGTTAGCAGTTGGCTCAATGCTCCAGAAGTCTTCCTCCATGGAATTTACCTTAGAGGCTGTGAAGAAGGGAGAAGAGGAGATCTTCCATCTACTCTCTTGTGGCATCCTGCTTCAAGAAAAACGGACCAGTTATTTCTACATGAACGTACATGACAACTAGTGATGAAAAAATAAGTTCTACTTGTTAGTCTGGCACATTTCAGATACCTAATAAATCCCGACTGAGTGAATAAAGGAATGAATTTAGCCTCCTCATTGCAGCTATCCAAAGTGCTTAACATGTGCACATGAAAAAGGCCCAAGAATGACTTTACTGGCTTTTACCCAAGGGGACCCTGGGATCAATCAGCAACAAGGGAAGAACTCTGAGTTTGGGCCAAGTTCACTTCCAAGAAGCAGCTTTTGATAAAAGTTCAGTATTCTTATCAATAGCCCTTCACCTCTTTCTGCAGCCCTGGCAAACTCTTTTTGAAAAGCAAATGCACTATTGGTCGAAGCTGGATTGCAAAGCCAAAATGCAAGTCTCATCCCCAGTTGGGCAGCAAGATATCTCAAATCAACCCTTTGGTACATTTGGGAGGGTGGATTTACAAGAGCCCGATAGCACTTTTGAGTCTATGTATAGAAGCATTAGATTGGTTGCTGGAGGTGAAAAATTAGTCTATTAGAATTTCATGTGTTAAGTGAAGTTGCCAGGAGGCTACACTACAGGCTTCCGGCTTTTCATGAGTTATGCTCGTTACTGGTCGGTGGTAGAAATAGAACATGTTGACTTTGGAATCTGGTAATTGTCTTAAATTAGTGGCTTAGAGGCCACAGAGCCTCTTTCCTTCCTTACTGCCATCTTTTCTTTCCCTCATTTTTACCGTAGATTCTGGTTTCTTTTCTTTGTGTGCCATTCTCTTTGTTTGGCAGGAACTGGCCTTCAGAAGATTTTTTGTTTAATCTAGTTAATTCTTTGGGTGCTGAAGACTTAGCTAATGGGAAGTGAATGGAGAAAGTCAGGCAGGGAAATTTGTTTACGAAATGGGTTTTGTTTTTGTTTTTGTTCCTCCGAGGTTTTGTTGTAAGCAGATATAAAGTATCTTTCTTACTCAAAGTACCTCCAAGGGCTTTCACAGATCAATTAGTCACTGGCAGGGCAGTGAGAGGAGAGGCAGAATGAGCCATGTGGTTGGTGACAGCCAGAGACCTGGCTGCTCTCTCACTCAGCCATGCTGACCTTGATCATTAGATAACCACAGTGACACTTCACCCCTGCTACTGTTTCCATTACAATCAGAACTTCAGAGCAAGGGTAGGGCTCCCTGGGTCTCACTCCATTGCATTAATAAACAAACACCCACAAGGAGAGATTGGGGAGAGGGGAAGCTGGGCCTTATTTTCGAGACACAAAGCCAAGAAAAGGCAACAAAAGGAAACCAGTCTTTTATTCGCTCACTTTGACTCTGGAGCACTTATGTATTCTCTGTGATGTTTGGTCGTTGGTGATTGCGGAATCCGAGGATTTCTCTCTGTTTATGAGACAGACCAACTCACCTCTGTAATAAGAGTCTTAATTCTAAGAAGACGAGGCTCTTGACACAGCCCTTCTAAGCTTACAAAATAGGTATGACAGGCCTCCTGCCAGTTCCTCAGCAGGCAGCACCTACAGCATATGCCTTCAGGGCCCGGGAAGTACAGAGTGAGGGCGGAATCCGAGAAACACCTCAAAATGTGTCCAACTGAGCTCTCTGAAAAATTCTCCAGTCAGTCACTGTGCAGGAACAAATGGAGTTTCTGAAATGCAGGTGTCATCTTAGGAACATGCTTTGAACTTTGAGTTCCCTGCTTGTCAATATTAGGGCCAGAGGAGGGGGTGGAGAGCAGAGGATGGGAGAGCAGGGTGACCATTGCAACAAGCTCAAGAGAGTAAAGGTGAAGCCCATCTTTTAAAAGGTTTGGAGCCTTCCAGACTACTCACAAGCTGAGGGGTTGGAAAGAAAAATGCTGCTTATATAATAGCTGAGAGCTCTTATCTTATTCTTGGGAACAAGCTGAGGGGTAGGTGGCAACTATTTTGGTCTTTCATTTCACAGTTGGCAGAGCTGAGGTACAGGGAGGGGAATTGGTCTGTCAGCCCACTTAGCCAGATGCGCATGTGAAGAGACTTCCTTCAAGGCTCCTCTGTGGGCAGTTCCAGCAGTAGCTCCCCTTCCTCTGTCACTGCCATTCACAGCCTCCGCTCGGAGGCCATTGGCAGCTCCCTGACAGTGGGGAGTTACGGCATCACTGAAGTCACTGGCCAGGCCTGGAGTCTGTGGACCTCAACTTGAATTCTGACTCCTCCTCTTGCTGGCTCTGTGGTCTTGGGCAAGTTTCTTAATTGTTCTGTAGTCTCAGTTTGCTTCTCTTTAAAATGAAGATGACAACAGCAATCAGAGTGCTTGTAGTGAGAATCCGAAGTGTGTGAGAGCATTTACTCCACCATCTCTCATAGCTCAGTAAATGTTAATTGGATCTGAATTTAAGGAAGAGATAACATGAGCCCGGATTTCCTTCTCTGGCTTCTTTGGATCCCAGAGAGGCATAGGATCCACCTTACTGGATGCTCAGAGATCTCCCCACTCCCGTGGTACTCGGAGGGTGGTTTCTGGACTGCCGACATGAGAGGCATCTAGGAACCTGTGAGATATGCAAGTTCTCAGGCCCTATCATAGACTCAATCAGAAACAGGGGGGACAGCAGCAGTCTGTGGTTTAACATCTTCCTGGTGGTTCTATGCACTCTCAAGTATGACAGCCTCTGCCCTATATTAACTTCATTGTGCCAGGAACAAAGCACCTGTGGTGACAGCTGGCCTAATCATGTTGCAGTGTGGCCAAGAGCACTTCTCAGGCATATATTGGTGATGCCTCTATATGTGTCCTGTCTTTACGCATTTGTTGAGAGAGGAGAAGATGGAATTTGCTAAGTTGACCGTCCTGAAATGGTGGAAGAAATGGTTAAATACAATCCCCAAACCCCACAGTCTTTGTAATGTTGGAGAGTGCAGAGACAGGACACTCACTGAAATAAAACACCAAGGGAGGTATTGTGCTGTGACATACAAACTCTAAGAGAAGATGCTAAAGTGAATTAGATATGCAGAAGGATGCTTAGAGTGTTGACAAATTTGAAATGATTTTGAAAATACATTTGGCCCTTGAACAATGGGGGGGTTAGGGGTGCTGACCCATGCACAGTCAAAAATCCATGTATAGCTTTTGACTCTAAAAATTTTGCTACTAATAGCCCGCAGTTAACCAGAAGTTTACTGATAACATAAACAGTCGACTAACACATATTTTGTATATTATATGTATTTTATGTTTTTTTTATGATAACATAAGCTAGAGAAAAGAAAATGTTATCAAAAACATCATAAGGAAGATAAAACACTCTTACAGAATTGTGCTGTATTTATTGAAAAAAATCTGCATGTAAATAGGCCTGCACAGTTAAAACCTGTGTGGT
Source organism: Ailurus styani (assembly GCA_002007465.1). Lineage (NCBI taxonomy): Eukaryota > Metazoa > Chordata > Mammalia > Carnivora > Ailuridae > Ailurus > Ailurus styani. The sequence continues at coordinate 191,868 of LNAC01000463.1, forward strand.
TCAGGGATCATCTGTCCTTTGAAAGTTGAGTATGTGATGTAAAGCTTGGATATTTTAGAGTTGTGGAGAGCATCAGCTTTTCTCTTCATCCCTCCAGTAGGGATTAGGAAGTGTGTCACCTCACTTACTCCTCATTTCTTCCATGTCGCTCTTCATGGTGGTTTCCAGAGAGCTTTTGAGCAAGAATGGTTTCTGTGCCCTTCTGTGACCTGCCCCTGCTCCTTCTCCATCACCATTGTTCTTTTCTGGAAAAGTTGAGAAGTCCCTCCCCTTCTTTTTAGGCAGGGAAGCATTGGTTGAATTGCCTTAGCGGCATCAGACAGTATAGATATTTAAATCCAAAGACTTCCTATCCCTCTGTCATTCAACACTCATTTTACAGACGATAAAATGGAGGTCCGGAGATGGAGTTTCCTGGCTCCCAAGTTCTTTGCTCTTTAAACTACTCAATGGAAGCATCTCCACACTGTCTGGGAACTTAGTAATCGTGGGTGTGGCCTGGAAAAGGGGGTTCGTGGAGTTAGAAGCTCTTTTCTTTCACTAGTTTTTCAGATATTATACCTGTTAAAAAGGTCAATCTGTATGTGGGTCAGTATAGTAATTTTCCACTTCTGTTTAAATAAGTGAGGAATGTGAGATTTGATTGGTTCATTTTTAATTGTGGGCACTAGGGAATGGGTGGATGTCAAAACCAAGTAAGTCCCAAATTGTGTCTAATTTATCTTTTTGACGGAAGAGCTCATCATTGGCAAGCCATTAGCTTTTAATTGCTGCCAAAGTCATGCTGTTCACATAAATGGGGATGAGCGGGTTGGATCCAATCCTCTACATCATATTAGTAGTTTTTGCCCATAACACTTGAATTTCCAGGCCCAATCATTATTTTATCCCTATAAAATAGCTTTAAAATAAGAATGGAGAGTTCCTATTTTGCTTTGGCATTGGAGTATCAGGTGGTATCAGGTACGTGCTTAAGATTTCTTAAATTTTGCTTGGCGTTCTTTGGGCTGACATTCTGAACTGCCCAGGCAATAAGTCAAATGATTTCTTAGATGTTCAGGGAACAGTGAATACAGCCAGTGTGCAATTTTTCAGAGTAATGGGAGAAAACCTTGGCCTGGATTACTCCAAACCAGACAAATCATCAGAATAAACGAAGGGGTGTGTGTGTGTTTCCATTTTATTTTCTTTCTGACCCCAAATTGTGACTCCGTGGTAAGGGCACATTTGAATATGCATTGTACATTCGTAATAATAATGGTAATGAACACTTATTTATTGACCACTTATTATGTACCATATACTCCAGCCTATGCTATCTCACTCATTTCTCACAGCTCTCTATGGAAGAAATTTTATCCTCATCTTAAAGATGCAGTGAAGTTAAGTAATTTGTCACAGGTCACATGGGAAATAAGTGGGAGATCTAGGATTGGAACCCAGTCTGTCTGGCTTTACGTAGCTTTGAGTGTTTTTTGAAAGTGTCATCATTTCCCCGTGTCCTCCATTTACTGGTGGGTGTTGAGTGCTGCTGGGAGGCGAGGTGGCATTTCATCCTGGTGTAAATGACAAATTGTGGGTCAGGTAGGTGAGAAAGAATCTCCAGCAATGTGACTTTCTGGAAGAGCCTGAATCTGAATGGTCAAACGTGAGAGGATTAAATACCTTTGGGCAAGAAAAGGGGACGGGGGCTTTAGGAAGGGATGGCTGAAGGGGTAGATAAGGTCAGCAGATGCTGGGGGTTGGCCTCATGAGAGAAGTTGGGGAGTACTACGCAACCTTGAACTACACTGAGCTTTAGAATAAACGGCACCTCCACCGTGCTGCCACCCTTCCTCCAACCCACTCGTACCCAGCGGTAAGAACAACCATTATAAGTTGTCAACTGCAAAGTGTTAATGACTGGCCTACTCCCCTTCAGTGGCTTTTTATACACCTAGTCCTGACCTTTGTCTACAAGGCTATAGCAAGTGCTGTCAGTGTCCTGCCCACAAGGCCTGGGGACTCATTGTACCTGTGTCCTTGGGCAGCTTTTGACTACAGTCACCTGCAACTGTCTGTCTGAGGGCTCACCAGGAAGCCCCTGGGAGTTAATGCCCCAGGAGCAGGTCTCAACTAATGATGGACAAGCATTGGTGGATAAATACCTCAACTCTCTTGGCTTCTGGTGGTAGACCTCAGGGGTGTGCTCTGTGCTTTTGGCCAGAGGTCCCCCATGGGATGGAGCCCAGTTGCCCACAGACATAAACTGCTCACGAATGTACCCTGTCCTGCTTTCCCTTCCTGTCTCATTTTCCTGTTCATTCTCTCTGCTTGCTCCCAAAGAAACTACTTGCATTCAAATCCGTCCTTGTGGCCTGATTCAGGGGAACCCAGCAAAGCCAGAGGTCTTGTTGGATCTGGCCTCTGTCCACCTCTTCTAATGCATTTAGAGCTGTTGTACCCTACAAGGTGCCTTCCAGCCACACTGCTCTTCTTTACGTTTCCTAAGTATTCTAGATTTCTCAGTATGCGCCACTCCTACACTTCCCAGCCCCGATTCCTCATTAGTTAGGCTGCCACTTTAATGTCACTCCCTCAAGAGGTCTTTCCTGGTATTTTAGAAGAGAGTTTGTAGTGCGGGAGCAGGGTATCTGGCTCCCCTTGCTTTGGCCCCGAATGGTGTGAGATGAAAAGCAGCATGAGGGGTGGAGGTGATCACTCCATCGCTCCCCGTCTGGTCTCCTAACTTCTCCACATCCTAGTCTAAGGTGAGGCAGGCTGGGCTTGTCCACCATGGGGTTTGGACTTCTCAGTGTGCCCCAGTCTATCTGTGGCACCCGGGTCAGGAAGGAGGCTCAAAACAGGAAGAAAGAGTGATGGGAGGATCAATGGAAGAGACTGTGGAGACTGAGTATTCAGAAGGTCTGCTGACACGCCTCAGAAGAACTTTCGAAATCACGGACTGAATCCAACTCAGTATCTTCTGAGGCCTGTTTACCAATAAACATCCTTAAAGTTCCATTTTGATTTCTCTCACAAGTCCTTGTAAGGGCGGGGGGCAGTTCTTTCAGTTCTTTAAGGATGGCTTTGCTGTTGTTGTTCAGATGAGAGAAATGAGTGAGAAAGTCACAGGTGCATTTGGGCTTTCCATTCTCTCACCAGATAGGCTAGTACCCCGAGGAATATTTTCTCGCAACTGTGGCTTTTCCTTTCAAAGGAGCCCAGACGGTTCTGGAGAGTGAATTAAGAAGAGACCTCTGCATGGAGGCTGCTCTGCCTGTGCATGCACATGGCCTGGGAGGTAGCCTCTGCCCTTGCTCCATGAGCAGGACCCACCCCGTGTGGTTTAGGAGGGAACCAGAGTCTAGAGATGGAGATATGCTGACCTTCCTCCTTCCCCCCACCGGATCCAACTTCAGAGAAATGTGCCTCTAGACCTAATGTCAAGCCTATGTGTTACAGTTGGCCATTTTCTTTTTGAGTTTGACTGGATCATGAAATATCAACAGTAGGAGCCCCAGAGAGTGCAAGTGCCAGCCTCTCATTTTTCCCAGGAGGAGACTGAGGCTTCCAGTCCTCTAATGACTTGTTCAAAGCCACACTGCTGATTTGTGGCACATTTGAGATGAAAACAGGCTAAATGTCATTGGAAAATTCTTTTAAGCCGGTAACTGTCTAAACGGATCTTGTAATTCTCAGGAAATTCACCAAAGGGTGTGATGAGCACTGACAATATTTTAGGGAGCAGTGGCCTTAAGGGGAGGTCCCTTTGTGAAATTTCACCTTGGGCCCTCAAAATTTAAAATTTTTGCCTTTGAATATTTCTCTTACTGCAAATGCTTCCAGAATTGTGGTGCTTGCTTCTAAACACAACACAATACGATGTGTGGTAAGGATTGGGGTTGACTCTCAGATTTCCTTTTGTTAAGGTAGACATGCTTCTTTCCTGATGTTTTCAAAGCCAGTGATTTTAGATTAATACTATTGAAGGCTTCAGCTTGTCATTTGAACATTCCTTCTTTTTTTTGTTAGGGCTTGAAATAACTCAAAGACTAAGGAATTTCATTGAAAAAAGAAAGAAAGAAATGTTTTATCCTTTGGAATACATTTTTAAAAAAAGATTTTATTTATTTATTTGAGAGAGAGAGAGACAGTGAGAGCACAAACGGTAATAGAGGCAGAGGGAGAGGGAGAAGCAGACTCCCCACTGAGCAAGGAGCCTGACTCAGGGCTGGATCCCGGGACCTTTTGGGATCATGACCTGAGCCGAAGACAGTGCTTAACCAACTGAGCCACCCAGGTACCCCTCCCTTGGAATAAATTAATCCTCACAGAAGAGTGATAAGATAAACATGAATTTTGGTTGGAGGGACCATTGTGCAAAAGAATGAGTTCACCTTCTTTGGGTTCAAGTGAAATTGGGATTAAAATCCCTTCAACAATGGCACCTCCTACTACCCACCATCTGGGTCAAACTACTGAAACATTGTCATTCATTTAGTTAATCATTAAATACTCATTGAGCACTTATTTCGTTATGCCCTGACTTATACATTCTGTAATTCCATGTAGAAGAGGCTTTATGAGCTTGTATGCACAAACAACTTGTCTGAAGAAATAAAATCAAAAGAATATGACATCTCAAATGAATATGAAAATCAACCTTCGTAGAAGATGGTGGATTATGTTTGTTGCATTGTTTCTGTAATGGGTCTGATGGTTTGTGCTGAATAATTCATGCTATTTTGCCCAAGTCCCTTGAAAGCACTGGCATACCTCTGAGGGACAGCTGGCTGAAGTTATGAACCATTGCCACAGATTTGCACATTGCCAAATGGCTTCTTGGTACTTTATTTCTGTTAGTGCAGTATTTGAGAGTACTGACTGCGGAATTAAGTAGACCTGGGTTCAAATCCTAGTTGTACTCTTTGACTTGGGCAAGGGACCTAACCTCTATTAGTCTCAATTTTCTCATTTGTAAAATGACGGTTAAAAATTTGTCCTTATTGGGATTTACGCATAGAGGAACCAATGAACATTTCTGAACATTTTTTTTTAAATGAACATTCTTTTCTAAGGAGTATGGGTCTGGCTAACGGTAAGGCATCTTTCCTGCCTAGTGCCTTAGATTTTGCTGTGAAAGTCTGGGAACAGGAGTTGGGGGGGTAGGTGGGTACCGTGAGAATGCCACTGTTTTTATTATTATTTTATAATTATTATTCTTATTATTTGAGGGAGAAACAGGGATGGGGACAGGGGGGTAGGAAGAGAGGGAATCTTAAGCAGCCTCCATGCCCAATGCTGAGCCTGTCATGGGGCTTGATCTTACAACCCTGAGATCATGACCTGAGCCGAAATCGAGTTATATGGACTGAGCCGCCCAGGTGCCCTAAACTCCACTTGTTTGTAGAAGAGGGAAGAGAATGGGGCAAGAAGGTGAGGAGTCAGCAAGAAGGAGGGAAGCAGGAAGTCATGGTGGTGGGCCAGAGGACATTTAAAGAACTCTGATTCTCTGTGTGTGTTGCTATGATGATCTCCATTTTCCATGACCTTGGGTGGTCTACCTACCTTTCCCTGTTCCTGGCCTAATCTTTGATAAAGTCTTCTAAGTTCACTAGTGTTTCATGGCAGTTAAGTTGCGTGTGTGTTACACAGGTGCAGGGGATGGGGTGGGGTGGATTTTATGTCTGGATCAGTGAGCTGACACAGATGCCCAGTAAATAGAGACCATGAGCATGGAAGCCTTTGGGAATTTGCAGAAAGCTGGTGAGGAATACGGATTTTCATAGGTTTTGGTGATTTCAAGGGGGCAGGTTTTAACTGATATCTGAGCATCAGTAGACAGTATTTATTGAAGTTTCAGTCTGCATTAGATGCCAATATATGAGTATTGTGTGCATTGTCTCCTATTTGCTCAACCAATACTTATTGAGGGACCAGTTTAATCCTTACAAATCAATTAAGTATTGACTTAATACTTAAATAGCCCCATTTTATAGATGAAGAAACTGAGCTTGAGATACGTTATGTAGATGGCCTAAGGTTATTTAGCTAAAATATATATGTTAAACCTAGACCTTGAGATAAGGTCTATCTCATTACAGAGTCTGTGTTTTTAATTGTTATGATAGCTTGTGTCTCTCTGTTCTGTACTGTCTTATGCCAGAAAGATTGACTAATGAAGATTGATGTTTAAGTTCCTGACACATTGTAGGTGATTTAAGTCACATTCCCTAGAAGCAGAGCCTGTGAGGGATTTTCGTTTAAGAGATTTACTACAGGAGTATTCTAAGGAGAAGGATGTGAGAGTAGAAAGAACAGGGCAAGATGTCATGATGAATTTTATGTGTTAACTTGAATAGGCCACAGGGTGACCAGATACTTGGTGAAATATTATTTTGGGTGTGTCTGTGAGAGTGCTTCTGGATGAGATTAACATTTGAATTGGTAACTGAGTAAAGCTGATTGCCTTTCTCAATGGGGGTGAGCCTCATCCGATCTGTTGAAGCCCTGGATAGAGCAAAAAGGTGAAAGAAGGGTGAATTTGCTCTCTCCGACTGTTTTGAGCTGGGACATCTGTCTTTTTCTGCCTTCAGACTCAGACTTACATGGAACAGACTGAGACCATTGGTCTCCTGGGTCTCCAGCTTACTAACTGCACATCTTGGGACTTCTTAGACTCTATAAATGCATAAGCCAATTCCTTATAATAAAAAAGTCTCTCCCTCCCTTTCTCTCTCAGTTCTCTTTCCCTGGAGAACCCTGACTAATACAGCAGGGAAAAAAGCTAAGCCAGGATGTGGTCTCAGTGGATATCAGCTTTTGCTTGATCCCATAGGGAGGTCTGGAGCATAAATTACATCACAGAATAGATTCCACTTTTCGGCTCAGGGGCTGGCCATAGTATTCCTGAGTTAGTCATTTCGTGAGGTCCTCTCAGGGTGGAGTAGGGGTTGTCAGGTAGCTCCCTGGAGATGGCGCCAGATGTGAGTTTTCTGGTGATATTCCCTGCAACCCAGGGATGGGAATACCAGCTGGTAAAAAAGATCTAAATGGGGCAGCAATAGCATCCACTGCAGTAGGCAATTAATAACTAGTAGCCATTACTATTTCTCTTTATTTGATTTTGTAAAGGAAATAAACCAGAATATAGAAAAAAGTGTCAACAGTCTTGCACACAAATGTAATTTTTCACCAGTCCACATCTATTTTTTTTTAAGATTTTATTTATTTATTTGAGAGAGAGAGAGAGTGAGTGAGAGACACAGAGAGAGAGTTCGAGAGAGCAAGCAGGAGCAGGGGAGAGGCAGAGGGAGAGGGAGAAGCAGAATCCTTGCTGAGCAGGGAGCCCGGTTCGGGACTTGATCCCAGGACCCTGAGATCATGACCAGAGCTGAATGCAGGTGCTTAACCAACTGAGCTACCTGGATGCCCCAATCCACATCTATTTTTTAGCCTAGATGTAATAATAATACAAAGTTTTAAAATTATTAAAAATATAATAATATTGTGAAAAGTTCTAACAATATAGAGGGATGTAGAGTAGACATTAGTCTTCCTTAACCATTTCAGGTTAAGTTTGCTCACCAGATGTAATCTCTATTAGCATTGAGTGTGTAACCTTACAGACCTTCTGTGTATTTATATATGCACTTGCACACACACATAAACACACACCCCAGCTGGATTTAATGGGATCTTATTTCACGTATTGACCTGGGTCTTTCATTGTCCACCTAAAAATGTAGGTGGAGACAATATCTTGGAGACCTTCTCAAGTCAGCACGTAGACATTCTTTTCAATGGGGCTGCCTTGTTTCGCTAGCATGTATGTGCTATAACGTATTTAACTATTTCCTTGTCGATGACATTTAGGTTTCCCATTTTTTCTTTCATAAAGAATAAACTAGATAAAAATTATTTTCTGCTTTTTTGCTTAACTCTGTGCTGGTACAGAGTCATCATTATTTTAAAATTGCACCATGATGGTCTGTCAAGTTGATGCATCATCATTTACTTGTCTCCCTATTTCTGGTTACACAGACAATAAATGTCTATATATTATTATTAATATATTATTAATTATATAGAGAATTTTAGATTTCTACTACACATGTAAAATTTCCCCCTTATTTTGAATTCATTCCTTATTCACAAGAGGAGGATTAGTAGACTGAGTCTACAGAACTTGGCTTCCTTTGTGTTATGCTAAGCAATCCACGGGATCACCTCTGCAAGAAAGAATTGTTATGGAGATGTGGGCTTGCTCCATTACTACGATAATTAGCGCAGGTTACCTAGTATGGGGGGCAATGCATGCTCAGGAAATAAGTCCTAAGCTCAATGAATGAGAAGTAGAATCCTTTCTTCAAGGCCTGTGCTGAATGTTGTAAAGCTATATTCTCATTACAAGGTGTGTGCTTTTGGCATTTGCTGTTCACAAGTGCATGCTCTTGTCATGGAAACCAAGAAGCAAATAGGTAAAGATGGGACGATTTGAAGTATTGGAATTTCTCAGGCAGAATCAATTCAGTGGTGTAATAACAGTCCATGTAATGAAAATTAGTCACTGTATAAGAAACAGAGCAATTTACACAAACACCCATAGAATAACTGGTAGTTGCATGCATTCAGGAATATTATTATTGTTATTATTATTATTACTATTATTATAGGTACAGTCACCCTTATTAATATTACTACAGCTGAAATTTGAATGTTACTATGTGAACAGACACTGTTCTGAGTATTTTACTTAGCACTTACTAGCACATGATTAACCCCCACAGTGATTCTTTGAGGTGGGTCCTTTCAGATTCCCATTTTGGAGTTGCCGCCAGTGAAGCACAGGGAGGTGAGGTGATATGCTCAGGTCTTCAGTTTGTACGTGGTGGAGCTTGGATATGCCCAGAGCTGGTCTGATCTCTTGGCCGCGATGCTCTACTGCCTCTTCATAAAGGATCATCTAATACCTACTTATATGTTTGATTTTCAACAAAGTAGCCAGTGTTGAAGGGAACAAATACTAGATAAGATTAAATTAAACCAGTATTTTGACTGAGATTGTATACAAAGACTCAGTATTTGAAGTGGTTTGTAGATAATCTGTGCAGGACTCTGAGGCTGTCAACTTTGAGAAGAGATGGTCACAGAAGAAAATTAAGACATTTTAAACTTACTTTGGGTTCCAAACGAAGCCATAAAATTATGGATGTGGGTGCATGTTTGTCAGAACAGATGAGTTAGATAATGAGAGACTTCTGAGAAAGAGACTTAAAAGCTAAAAATATCCATTCTGCCTTTCACACACCTTGTGTGGGAGGGAGATTTCTGAGAGAGCAATGTCTGTCTTCACCACTTCTTTCTAGACGGCTGCCCTGTATGGAAATGAGCAGGTAATAGGGGCTTGTTAGAGCAGGAAAAACTGCTGGGGGACATGAGAGAAGGTGGGAAAATAGGGGGAAAATGCCTATGAAAAATAGTATTAATACTCAGTGGATCTACAGTTACAGAAAAATTATTTTCTAGGAATTATCTGAATCTGGAAAAGGGGGAGACAATGCTTTACTTTTGAGAGATTCCAAAGAGCAAGAAATTAAATTTTTTTAAGACTTATTTATTTTATGTGGTGGGGGTAGAGAGAGAGAGATCAAGCTCGAGGGAGGGGCAGAGGGAAAGGGAAAGAGAGTCTCAAGCAGACTTCACGCTGAGCATGGAGCCCAACGTGGGGCTCGATCTCACAACCCTGAGATCATGACCTGAGCTGAAACCAAGGGTCAGACGGTTAAACGACTAAGCCACCCAGGTCGCCGAATAAATTAATTTTTTAAAAGTATCAGCTCTATAGTTACTGGGTCACAGGTATTTATGCTGTCACATCTCATACAGGCTTAGGATGTCATCCCAAAATATCCAAATTTATATTGTTAGAACCTCTTCTGCATTTGCAGTTTCTAGGTGCCCAAAGGAAGATTTATTTCTGACAAGTGAGTGATAATATCTGAAGTCGTTAGTACTGATAGCCTAATACCCTGAAATGCTTCTTGGAAGGTAGAAATTTAATCAGAAGCTCTCTTTTCTGTACTTAGGGTCTGAATTGGGCTGGTGGGCTTGCAGCTCCTATAATTATAACAACACTCCAGTTTCAACATACCTAAACTGTAACTGCCCCAGTCCACTGAAAGTTTGCCCCAAGAGAAAATCCGCTTACCTTTTGGTTATATGTGTTTCCACTATCAGCCACTACAACCACCACGGACAGGTGTGTTTGCCTATGTCAGGTCCTCTGCCAAATGCCTTCTGAGAATCATCTCATTTAATCTCCCCTTGCTCATGAATGACAGAGCAACCAAAGTCAAAGGCCCCCATCAACACAGAGTGAGTTCTGTTCCTTGTGTTGGCGTTCACGGACTTGAGGGGAACTGGCTCAGTGAGCTCTTAGAACAACTTTTGTCTTTGAATGTTTCCTTTCCTTCCACTGTGCATCTTTCTGGTATTTCCCAGGATTTTTGTTAAATATTCTAGCTGTTTACTGAGCATTCACTCCCCACCCCCCCAAGAATGGAGTTTCAAGCATTATAATGCCTATAAACATGTTTCCTTGAAGGGCTTAAAGCTCTCTCTGGGCATTTGGGGTGTTAACAAAAGTGATTCTGGATATTCTCTTCCTGGTTTACTCAGACACTACAGCTTTTCAATAAAGGCAACAACCCTTGATTCAAGACTATTGGTCAGGGGTTATCTCTTGTAAGTGAGGTAATCTACTTCAGCATTTTCTTACTTGTGTTCTGCAAGAAACTAGTCTTGTGGGATTGTTCACTAAAAAGAAGCCCCAGGGCGCCTGGGTGGCTCAGTGGGTTAAAGCCTCTGCTTTCGGCCCAGGTCATGATCTCAGGGTCCTGGGATCGAGGCCCGCATTGGGCTCTCTGCTCGGCAGGGAGCCTGCTTCCTCCTCTCTCCTCTCTCTCTGCCTGCCTCTCTGACTACTTGTAATCTCTCTCTCTCTCTGTTGTCAAATAAATAAATAAAATCTTAAAAAAAAAAAAAATAAAAAGAAGCCCCATAGGCAAATACATGTTGCAGATATGAATCTCAGTACACAACCAGTCGTACAGGGAAATATTGCATTTCCTCATTTTCTGTGAATCAACCTGATTTTAACTCTTATCTGCCATCCCTCCAGATTTATGGGACATACTTNAGAAGCCCCATAGGCAAATACATGTTGCAGATATGAATCTCAGTGCACAACCAGTCGTACAGGGAAATATTGCATTTCCTCATTCTCTGTGAATCAACCTGATTTTAACTCTTATCTGCCATCCCTCCAGATTTATGGGACATACTTGGTCATACTTGGAGTTCTTTCCTCTTCTCCCTCCAAGGGGTTGTGCCAGGATTTTGTGGTCTTACAGAATGCTTAGGGATTGGTGTGATGTCTCTCCACACTGCTTTTTGTGAAGGTGCTCACTATCTGCACAGTCCTTTTACCTGGGCTCCCTGCTGCTGTGCTGTGCTTGGAGCACGTGGTCTTTGGTGAGGTTGGAAACTCCAGTGAAAGATCTGCCTTTGGGAACTGTGAGGGAATAGGAAGCATGTGTCCCTGTTCTTGGGACCTCCCCCCCAACCTCTCTTTCCTCCAACCTTGTTTGATTTGGAAACAAAAATCAGGAAGCTCTGCCATGTCTCTCCCCTGAGGTGAGAAAAGGTAGAACCTTTCTCTTCTACTGGGGGACGGGAAAAAGGGCACGATGGGGAGAAAATGTGAACTTGTATACCACAAAATAATTTTATCCTGTGAGATTGGGAAACACTGCATATCCTATTCCTTTCTTGGGTTACCACAGAGTATATTAACATATCAAAGGCTCTGAGAAATCTTGTAATATGAAAATGTGTTTATATTTATTTGAACTAGAGACTACGAAATTTATTTGATCTTCGAATCTATTAACATCCCACAGAGCTACTATTCTGGATATGCCCTTTAGGAAATCTTTATTAGCTCTGTGTGGACCCATTACTGTCCATGATTAGGAAACTATAGGAACAGGTTCTGGTGTTTTCTCCTATAGGGACAAAACTCATGTCTGTCTAACAGAGGTCATCTCTTCTGAACCCGCCACTGGACCCACTCCTTAATGCCTTTCCAGTGTTCTAGTCCTATGCCTTCTAACATTACTACGATGGTTTTCCTTTCCTTGGGGCTTCCCATGGACTTCGAGTTCACTGTAGTTATTCCATTAGGCATCAGAAACACAGGCAAATGACTTGGCATCATCAGTGCAATGAACCCAGAGGCACTAGGCACTTGCAGTATATTCCTAGAATACACATCCTGCGCGCACATGTGGATGTTTTACCCGTGCGGAGAGATTAACCAAGTGTGGGATAATAACGAAGCCTAGCAGATGAGCATTAGGATAGCTGCAGGGCAGGCACTGGCCTCAGCACTGGTGGGACACAAGGCCTACTGGGGCTTTTTCTTAATTCAGCAAATGGTACTCGTAGGGCTTTTCATTACATCCTGAGCTGAGAAGGGAGGCAAGCCTGGGCAACAGGATCAAGACAAAAATCACTCTATTCCTGACTGTGTGTTCTAATACATTCTCTTAAAGGGGCTTGTGTGTTTTAGTTACTTTTCTACTGTTTAGGCTCTTTGGTTCTCTGCTGTGGAGGTGCCTGGTCACTACTTTGCCTTGTCCTGGCTCCTGTTCTCTGCTATAGTCCATTGCTCTGGAATGATTTCTCACTTAGGATTCCCACCCCCATCAGAGCTCCCACTGCTATTCTGCTCTTAGCAGGGGAAGGGAAACCAAGCTGAGTAAACAAAACCATGGACATATGACTGACTGAGGGCCCCCTTTGCATTCCCAGGGTGCTAGTCTGCCTGCCTCTCTAATCAGGAAAATTTCAGGGGAGAAACTTTAGGCAGGAGGGCTTTTTATATATATATATAAAAATTCATGTTCCTTGCTGGTTTCCACCAATGTGGGCCTGGCCTTCAGAAGGGAGTGGTGGGGCAGCAGGGTGGCGCCGTTGGTTAAACGTCTGACTCTTAGTTTTGGCTTAGGTCGTGATCTTATGTACCTGGAATTGAGCCCCATGTCCGAGCCCAGCATCGGGTTCCATACTCAGCGTGGAATCTGCTTGAGAGTCTCTCCCTCCCTCTCTCCCTTTCTCTCTCTGCCCCTTCCCCCCTTCAAATAAATAGATCTTTTTAAAAAAAGGGGAGTGGGGTGCCAGAGTGGCTCAGTGGGTTAAGCCTCTGCCTTCGGCTCAGGTCATGATTCCAGGGTCGTGGATGGAGCCACGTATTGGGCTCTGGGCTCGGCGGGGAGCTGCTTCCCCCTCTCCCTCTGCCTGCCCCTCTGCCTGATCTCTCTCTCTCTGTCAAATAAATTAAAAAAAAAAATCTAAAAACAAAACAAAAAAGGGGAATGGTAAAAGAAAGTTACTGTCACAGCCCTCAGAAAACCCACTTCTGGCCCCACCAGTGCTGGAGGGCAGAGTTAATCCTACTTCCTTCTTTTGGTCTGAAGCCTGAGATCTGAACTAATATTGTTGATCTTTTTTCCTTCTCAGAAGGAAGAAAACCCCACTCCCTGAAGGAAGCCAAGTGCAACTGCAAACCTCAGAAGTGCAGAGCTGGGAATCCCTGGGAGAGTGGGCTCAGCTGTTAGCTTGGGGCTCCTGGGAAACAACGAGACAGTGGGAGGGCCTGATAGGGCAAGAACAGGTTCCCCTGTGCTAGCCGAGTGGGCGCTTTTCAGTTGGGTCAGCTAACCTCTTCGAACTCCACTTAGTTGACCCCAAAAATCTTGGCTTAACTGCAGAACTGTATCAATTATAGTAATTTACATGAATTATTTACCAATTATCCTTAATTACCAGGTTGCATGATAATGATTATGCATATCATCAAATGTGTGCCAGATCAACTTGGTTGTAAGATTTATTTGATTGCAATACTAATCATTGTGCACATCTGCTTAGTCTTTATGAGTTACATAGTGGGAACATTTTCTCACACCTGGAGAACAATGGAAATAACATCGAAAGGCACTTGCTATTTTCACCAATGGGTTGAAGGAAGAAAGTAAGCAATGATGATTAGTATCTGCTCCCAAATCCAATAAACCTAGATGATGAGTTCTGAAGATAAAGTAAGATGAATTGTGCTCCACAGAATACAGGTTTCTATCCTAGAGCGCAGGAACTTGTCTTTTTCGTGTTTCTACCGTAGCCTGTTACATGGTAGAAATTCAATAAACATGTGTTGAATTGCCCTGAATTTGAAATGGCACTAGACTCTGTTCTATGGCCCAAAATATTAATGGTCATTATCACAAAGTAATGTACTGGGACTGTTTCTTCCACTATTGTGAGGGTTTGTAAGATCACATACATGGGATTTTATGGAGGCATTACAAAATATGACCCATGGAGGGAAATGCAGTAGTGGTGTGCCTTGAGTTCATGAAGTCTTTGGCGCATATCACTCTTCAGAGTTCACAACACATTTCCTGAGAAGGGGAGTTGAGCTCCTCAACTGTTTAAGTACACATGGTAATGACTTACATCACCATTAACACAGAAGCCACATGTAGATATTAACAAGTAGTCCATGTTTGCTAAGTTGTTACACAAATTATCATTATTATGAGAATATCATTTTCACATGGTAATACACTCAAATAGTACAATTCAAACGGAACAGTAGTGAATCTGTAATAGTAAAAGTGAATCTTCCACCACCCCAGGTGTCAGTTTCATTCTCCAAAGGCAAACACTGCCAATAATTTCTTTTGATTCCTTCCAGAAATTTTCTATGCATGTATTTGTATGTATGTAGTTTTGTTTGAAAATTAGGTAATTAGCGTTTAGGTATCATTTAAGGCACACAAAAAATTATGAAAAATGATGCTACAAACATGTATGTTTCCACCTTCAAATTTAATAAATAAAGCCAATAAATATAAATGCCCTTTGTATCTATACATCTTTACCCTTACTATCCCTGTCACTTGAGCATTTAAATGCCCCTTCCTGGTTCCATCTTCTTCCAAGAAGTAACTGCTGTTCTGAATTTGGTTTCCATGCCCCCTTCTTATACTTTTATAATACAGTTATATATCCTAAATAATATACAGTAATGTTTTTAAACAGTTTGTCTATGAAATCATAGTGTAGGTATTCTTTATTTAAAAAAAAGATTTATTTCAGAGAGAGAGAGTGGGGGGAGGGGCAGAGGGAGAGTAAGGGAGAATCTCAAGCAGACTCTGCAATGAGTGCAGATCCCAACCCAGGACTTGATCTCATGACCATGAGATCATGACCTGAGCTGAAACCTGAGCTGAGACGGCTGCTTAACTGATTGAGCCACCCGGGCGCCCTCATAGTGTAGGTATTCTTGTGTGACATGATTTTTCACTTAGTATTATAAAAATAATTCATATGGATATGTATAGCTATGGTTTATTCATTTTCATAGCTGTATGATATCCCATTACATGAACATACACAATGTATACATTAATTCTCTCTCTCTCTTTTTTTTTTAAGATTTTATTTATTTATTTGACAGAGAGTAAGCCAGAGAGACAGCCAGAGAGGGTACACAAGCAGGGGGAGTGGGAGAGGAAGAAGCAGGCTTCCCCACTGAGCAGGGAGCCTGAAGCGGGGCTCAATCCCAGCACTCTGGGATCATGACCCAATCCGAAGGCAGACACTTAACGACTGAGCCACCCAGGTGCCCCTACGTTGATTCTTTTTTTGATGAATAATTTAGATTGTTTTTAGTTTTTGCTGCCACAAACAATACTGTAACGAGAAATCCTTGGTGTGCCTCCTTATGTAAGTGCACGAGTTTCTCTGTAAAGTATATACTTAGGAATGAAATTGCTTCGTCATGGGATATACATATTTTAAACTTTTTTTTTTCAAAGATTTTTTATTTATTTGATAAACTTTTCTACATATTGCCAAACTGTTCTCCAAGGTGATTGTAAATGTATTCTTTTAAAATTTATTTTTAGGGCGCCTGGGTGGCTCAGTGGGTTAAAGCCACTGCCTTCGGCTCAGGTCATGATCCCAGGGTCCTGGGATCGAGGCCCACATCGGGCTCTCTGCTCAGTGGGGAGCCTGCTTCCTCCTCTCTCCTCTCTCTCTGCCTGCCTCTCTGCCTACTTGTAATCTCTCTCTCTGTGTCAAATGAATAAATAAAATCTTTTAAAAAAATTTATTTTTAAATAATAGAAGGACTTGTCCTAGACTAATATATTTGTACAATAGGCAACCTATTGGTTTTGGAATTCTATAGATTTACTTACCAACAGCCATTTCTTTCGAAAGATGTGATTCTGGCAAGAGGTAATTCTAGGATTTGAAATTAGGATTTCTACTTTGAACGCTGTGCACTTTCTGCTGCTTCGTAGTCTGTCTCTTCTTTACCTGAAGACATCCGATCTCCTTGCATATGTGCATCTTTCAATGGCAAAAATTTGAGTTTAAGTGAAAATACAAGTTCATGTGTAGCTGGGTTGTACTTTGTGTATGTGATTGGAGATCTCTTCTTCCTCCTTATCCTCCCCTTTTCTAAAACTTAACGCCATTTTTTTTGTTGTTTGTTTGGAGACTCAAGTAATACTTGTTGCCTATTAAAATCTTCCTACTCCACTCTCATTGTGCTTGCCAGACTAACCAGCACCAATTTTGGTGTGGGTATCATTCTAATTTCTAATTCTTTAAGACTTTGTAGTATAGTTGACCCTTGAATAATATGTGGGTCAGGGGTGCTGATTCTTGCATGGTTGAAAAATCCGTGTATAACTTTTGACTCCCCCCAAACTTAATTACTAATAACCTACCTTTAACTGGAAACTACCCATAACATAAACAGATAAACAGCTGATGAGCATGTATTTTATGTTTTATATACATACAGTTGTATACTGTATTATATATGTGATATATATATATGGTTATATACTGTGTTCTTACAATAAAGTAAGCTAGTGAAGAGAAAATGTTACTAAGAAAATCATAAGGAAGAAAAAATACATTTACAGTACCATACTGTGTTTATAAAAAAACCCTCCATGTAAGTGGACCCATGCACTTCAAACCCATGTTGTTCAAGGATCAACTGTCCTCTCTTTCTCGTCCAACTTTCTCCTACTACTGGTTTTAGCATCTAGCAATGATTACTGCCTAAAACTTTTATACTTTGGTGGTTGCCAATTAGTGATGTATAATCTTATTCAAACCTCAAAATAACTTCAAGAAATATATTCTATTATTATTGTGAGTATAGACAAAGCAGCAAAGGAATTAGTGAGCATGAAAGGCTAATTGTTATCCTTTCACTTCTGAATTCTCACTCACTATATAATAGCTCCCAGCCCCCTCCCCTCCAGGACCCCCCAAAAACTCATTAGAATTAGTTTATTTTCATTTTACTTTTTAAAAGATTTTATTTATTTATTTGAGAGAGAGAAAGCGAGTACACAAATGGGGGGAGGAGTAGAGGGAGAAATAGACTCCCACTGGGCAGGGAGGCCTATTGTGGTGGTGGGGGGTTGCCCATCCCAGGCCCATCCCAGGCCCATCCCAGGCCCGGGAGATCATGACCTGAGCTAAAGGCAGATGTTTAACTGACTGAGCCCCCACATTAGAATTAGTTTAATTTACAATTGCAATGGACTAACACTGAAGTACTCAAATTAAAAGTTGTATAAAGAATACTAAAATCTCTTTATCCATCTCCAAGAATGTACAAAAGATTGTATGAAAATTTAAATGTATACGAATCTTATTCTCTACCTTTAAAAACATGCTGCCATTTCAGAATAAAACTGTCCCAACAATTTATACTTCATCTGAAAAATTTATTTGCTGAAGTTGCAAAAAGAAAAAAAAAAAAAACAACACCCACCTCACAACTTTTCTTAAGAAGTGTTCTGCAACATAAAGGCCTGTAGGCAGCTTTTGGACCCAAGATCCAAACTAAAGAAAGTATAAGTTGATGTTTTATTCTAATAGGACCTGCAGGGGTCAACTTCTCTTGAAAAGGAAGGTTAAAATTTCACTGCGCATCCAGAGACGTGTCCCTGCTTCTCAACCTCATGTTTAAAAACATGTATATTGGGGGAAAAGAATGCTTCACATCCTTATCAAGTAGGGCATAACAAACTTGGAAATTGGTTCGTGATTTATTGCACCTCTGGCGACACACTGAAGTGTGTAGTAAAATTAACTTTTGGTATATACAGTAGCTGCTTGCACAGCATGACTAAAGAAAGAGCCTGTGAGGAGGAGAGGTCGCAGATGAATGAGGCCAGAAATGGAAAACTTCCACTGGTGCAGGGAGCACAAATGTGTGTTGTTCGCGTTTGCATTCGATCTCTGTGGCTACTGGGAGCACAGGCTCAGAAGGCCCTGAAGGTCCTCCTCTCTTCCTCCTCCAGCCACCTGGACCCGGGAAAGTCCATGTGATACAAGGGTCCCTTTGTCTGGTGTCAGGTCAGGGCTGCTACCCGTCGGCGAGCAAAGAAAGTCAAGTAGGAGTCCAGACTGCACTTGTACAAGACCATATTGTTGCCGCCTTGGGCTGGGGAGGCATTTTTTTGGCAAGAGGGACATTTTGAACACCCACAGGAACTCGGGTTGTGGACGTAGCCATGGATAGGAAAAATATTTGATAGCAGAGCTCTTTCTGGAAATTCCCACGTGGTGAACAAGGATGTGCAGTGTCATTTTGGTTTCATATTAAAATTCCTTGAAGCGGGCCCTAGGACTGTATCAGGTTCTCAGATCTTTCCCTTAATGAAATCGCCAATGCAACGCTTTAGCATTAGGATTGCATTGCAGTACTATAAACCAAAAAGGGGCTAATTCACATTTGTGCCCACACCATTAATGTAAATTGGTTATTAGCTGTTTATGCTAAAGAGCAGCAATATAAAACATAAAGGTAGTTTTATTAACTACATTTTGCCCTGTGAAATCTGCTGTGCACGGAGTTTACAATCAGTGAATTTTTCCCCCCACCATGCAGTATGGCATTTACTCTGTCTAATTAACATATTTATTAACAGATTACTGCCCCCTTTCTGCAATTTGCATTTTATAACACATCACCACAATGAAGTTAATAAGACAGTCCCATGCCCTGTGTTTGTGAATCTCCTGGAATGTTGCATGAGCCTTTTTGTCTTCGCTTGTCTTCATTTCTCTGTAGGCAGGAGTAATTAAAGAAAAATGGCATTTAAAGACAACGATAATGCAGCAGTAATGGAGATGTAAATGAGTTTTGATCATCACATCATGTTTTTGAGACTATGGGCAGGTATGGGCAGGGATGTGGTAGGGGGAGGGACCAAACCGGGCATCTCACCCTTGCCCTCAGCGTTGTCCCCTGCCCACCACTCTGGGAAATGCTGTGCCTATAGGGAAG
Source organism: Ailurus styani (assembly GCA_002007465.1). NCBI lineage: Eukaryota > Metazoa > Chordata > Mammalia > Carnivora > Ailuridae > Ailurus > Ailurus styani. Next base: position 211,306 of record LNAC01000463.1, read on the forward strand.
GTCTCCCTTCTCATTCTTCCTCTCATACCCAGCACTCTACGATGTGGAAATCCTAAGTGAGAAGTTGAAAGCAAAAGGAACATGGGAACGATTTTTGAGAAATTAAAAAAAAAAAATCTCCACCTTAGTATTTAAGTATGATTTGTAAAAAGCTTTCAGACCTAAGTTTCTCAAATATAGCAAAAATAAATAAGTAAGTAGGTAAGTATAAGGACAACAACCCCTGTTTTTCCACAAGTGGCTTCACTTTAAATTTCACCCTCAAAGTGACATTCACAACAGGGCTTACTGACATTTATGGACTTATAGGACTTACAGGACTGGCCACGGTCAGCACACGTGTCGGTTTCACTTGCTTGCCACTTTGAACTCCCATGTTGCCCTTTTGTACTTGTTCTCTGCTTAGATCTTTTTTCTTGCCTATATCTTTAACATTTCCTTGCAAACAGCTTGAAACACTGTAAAAAAGTAATAGGAGGGCGCCTGGGTGGCTCAGTGGGTTAAAGCCGCTGCCTTCGGCTCAGGTCATGATCCCAGGGTCCTGGGATCGAGGCCCACATCGGGCTCTCTGCTCAGCAGGGAGCCTGCTTCTTCCTCTCTCCTCTCTCTCTGCCTGCCTCTCTGCCTACTTGTGATCTCTCTCTCTGTGTCAAATGAATAAATAAAATCTTTAAAAAAAAAGTAATAGGAATAACCAGAGTCGTTTAGAAAGAGCTGACAATTTATAAGAGAAGTGGTAGAGTCATATTACCATGGATATGATATTTGGGAATCTTGTTCGTGATAGCTACGCTTTTCCTGGTAGCTAGCTTTTCCTGAGGGACCTCTCATCCTTCTCTGGTCATGGTTTTAGCCTGGTATGAGAAAAATCCTGTAGCAAAGGGGCTCCACAGTTGTCTTTTTACTCTACTCGTGACCCCATCATTCATCATTTCTTCATCAGTGCCTTAAATACATGTCAGGAAGAGAGGAGGGATCCTGGAGTGGATGGCTGAAAGATGTATCTGAAACAGAGGCCCACAAAGGGGGGGAATCTGTTACAGATTCTGCCAGTTTCTTGGTTCTGAAAGGGGTTCCATGTGAGAGGTCCCAACATGTAGGATGGTTATGAATTGGTTCCATGATACCCAGGTACATAAAAAAGATTAGATATGGTTTGGGGCGCCTGGGTGGCTCAGTCATTAAGCATCTGCCTTCAGCTCAGGTCATGATCCCAGGGTCCTGGGATCAAGCCCACATCAGGCTATCTGCTCTGTAGGAAGCCTGATTCTCCCTCTCTCCCTGCTTATGTTCCCTTTCTCACTGGTGTCTTTCTCTGTCGAATAAATAAATAAAATCTTAAAAAAAAGATTAGATATGGCTTATTATGTTTATTTCTTAAGTGCCTATGACATCTCTATTTTTGGGAAGGTACTGTTACTGTGCTCCCTGTTCTTTGAGGAGGGGCACCCCAAAGCAGGTGCTCTCTGTGCAGTGTCTCTTCTTCGCACCAGGGGTGGTAAAGATGAACTGTGTCAGCTTCAGGGAAAGGCGTTGGGACAGCCTAGTTTATTGGAATAAAGCTTTGATGTCTGGTCCAAGGATAATTCCATGGATCTCTGTTGTTTCTCTTCAAGCTCATATTTGGCCAAGAGAGATACCTAGGTTGGAGTCCAGGTGTCCAACTATCTTGACATAGCCCAATACGTGCAATAACATTAATAAGCAATACCCTATATTAACTTAGCACTTTAACTTCTAGCAGGGAAGGCAGTTAATTTAGTTTAACTTCAGGTGTTTATTTATTTAAAAATTTTTTAAAGGTTTTATTTATTTGAGAGAGAGAGAAAGAGAGGTTGAGAGCATGAGTGGGAGGAGGGGCAGAGGGAGAAGCAGGCTCCCTGATGAGCAGGAAGCCCAACTCAGTACTCAATCCTAGGACCCTGGGATGCTTGACCGACCGAGCCAACCAGGGGCCCTAACTTAAGTTTTTTAAAAAACCACTTTGTTGAGGTATGTTTGCTATGTAAAAAGCTGTACATATTTAATGTAGACAACTCGGTGAGTTTGGGGATAAGTATAGACCTGAAAACATTACTGCTCTGAAGGCCATAAACCTGTCCTTCTCCTCCCAATGTTTCTTTCCACCCTTATATTTATTATTATTATTATTACTATCATCATTATTATGTGGTGGTAAGGACATTTAACATAAGAACTATCCTGTTAACAAATTTAAGTATACAATATGGAATTTTAACTATGGGTACTGTGCTGATGAGTAGGTCTCCAGAACTTCTGTATCTTGCGTAACCGAAACTTTGGACCCTTTGACCATCACCTCCCTATTTCCTCCTCTCCAGCCTCTGGCAACCACAATTCCACCCCATGTGTCTATGAGTTTGACTATTTCAGATTCCAAAATATGTGAGGATACACAGCATTTGTCTTTCTGTGTCTGGGAAGCCAGTTTCTTGTAATTCTGTATATCAAGGAAAAAGCAAAAAGGCCCTGCAGCAGGTTTCTGAGCCTGGAATTAGTTCATAGGTCCCCCAAAAGTCTGACTGGGCTTTGATAGGTTTATGAACCTCCTGAAAGTGAGTGAAAACATTTCAATGAATTTTGTATGCATTTTTAAGATGGAAGTTTTGAGACATCTACCGGACTCTCAAGGTGATTTGTCGCCTTAAATAGGTTAATAATCATTACAGATTTTGGATTTTTGGATTATGAGAAATGTGCTTTATATAGATAGGGTGAGATCTTTAGGATAAGCCTTATCAAACAAATACTTGTAGCCACCAGAGATGTGCTCAGGTATAGAAATCTGACTCCTCATTTCTAAAACCCTCTCTGACTCCTGTTCCTGTAGATGTCGGGTACCCAGAATAGGGACCCACTCGAGCCACATGAATGTGGGGGAAATATGGCACCAATAAGAAGGCAGGCATTTATAAGAGACTCTTAATCTCAGGAAACAAACTGAGGGATGCTGGGGGGTGGGGGGGTGGGGATAGGGTGGCTGGGTTATGGACATTGGGGAGGGTTTGTGCTATGGTGAGTGCTGTGAATTGTGTGAGACTAATGATTCACAGACCTGCACCCCTAAAGTGATTAATACATTGTATGTTAATAAAAAATATATTCCATTCAGATAGTAACAATTGTTCTATAATTCTAGGTAACTTTAACGAGAAGTGCATGGCGATCACATAGTCAAAATACAAACTTACAAATAGATATAATAAATACCTGGATTAAATGGAAAAAAAAAAAAGGGAAGGCAGGCATTTCCTGATCTTGACCTGCCCTTACCCCAGCTAAACTCAACAACTGGGGTGAAACTGAAGGGCTGGGTGTGCTGTTGAAATTAGAGACGAGTACCCATGGGCATGTGGTGACATTGGATCCATTTCCCTGTTGGGGCAGGTGAATCCTCAGGCCAGTGTCCTGGAAAATGCAAGCAGTGACTACTGATTTCTTCATCCTGCAAAATAATGGACTCGGGTTTCTCTGAGGAAATAGAGCCACATGGTGCTACATAAATTTCATTACTTGTATTATCATCACTCTGATTTTAATTTGATTTAAAAATTTTATTGGTTCTAATTGTAGCAGTTACAAATGTTGATGTTATTTTCTGCCATTTCTAATTTCTATAAAGAATACAGATCTTTGCTTCTTAATAATTGAAAATGAATCCTGCTTAATGGATTCATGCATTCATATGGAATTTCAGTCTTTGTCTTTGACATTAAGGGTTAGTGTGTATTATCAGCTCCTTTAGAAATTATATGTTTTTCTAAATCCAGTAATGTTGGATCCATATGATCTAATAGTCTGATTTTGTAATTATAGAGGAAAATTAATTAATTGGAGTGCAAAAAAGGCTAAACAGACATTTTTATACGCAAAAATAAGAATAGTCCTTAATGATATTTTGCTATTGGCTTTTGTTAAAAGTCCACCCCCCACTCCTCCTTTTACAGGGATGCCAGATGGGGATCTCTGTAGATAAAGGGTAACAGCGTGTGTTCATTTTTGTACCAGGCACACTTCTAGGTCCTAAAGAGTTAAGACAGCTTCTGACCACCCTTATTAAACAGGCTCTATATTAGGAAGACTTGTATAAATACTCAGAAAAGGCTGTGTGAGAGAACAACCTGCTGCACTCTATTTGTGTTACGGTCGCCGTATGCATAAGCTAATTTTAAATATTAAAACTCTAATTATAAAAGACCACTTCCCTGAAGGGCGGGCCACATGGAGAAGGAGAGGGTAAGGACCTGCGGGGTGACTCACCAGGGTGGACGTGATAGCTGGCCAGCAGGGGAAGACTCCCTCCTTGGGGTGCCCCTGAGTCCTGGGGGTGAAACTTGGAACTGGGTTTGCTGCTTTGATTGTAATTTGGAAGGCAGACTTGGATGGAGTACTTCAATGCTTTCACATTTTGAGGAGTAAAAATAAGCTGCCAGTTTGATCCAGAGGCAGGGAAGTCCATGGAGAGGAATCCTTCATAACTAGGGCTATGGGTACACATTGCACCAAGTGCTCTGGGGTTCAAGAGCAGTTCCTGGAGGAAAGACCAGGGCTCAGCAAAGCACTTTCCTATTTTTACCGAGATTCTTTTTTTTTTTTTTAAAGATTTTATTTATTTATTTGATAGAGAGAGAGATCATAAGTAGGCAGAGGCAGGCAGAGAGAGAGCGGGAAGCAGGTTTCCTGCCGAGCAGACAGCCCGATGCAGGGCTTGATCCCAGGACCCTGAGATCATGACTTGAGCTGAAGGCAGAGGCTTTAACCCACTCAGCCACCCAGGCGCCCCTTTACTGAGATTCTTGGGGTCACATTCCTTTATGTCTCTGCCTGATCCTGTTGATTTCTTTACTCCTGTTCCCCAACTTTAGGTTTTTTAGTAAAGGCAGCTTGAACCCAATGGCTGTCTGAGCTGTACTAAGGGAAAAACAGAGGGTGTTAGTTCTGCATTTGGACCCAGAGAACAATGACAGCAGGAGTCCCTGGGAGCCTGTAGATGGGGGGGGCTGGCAGTCTACAAGCCTGGTCCAATTGATCCAGCACAACGCTGTGTTCTGGAGACTCAGGGCAGGGGTAGTGCAAGGCTTCTGGTCTGGGTTTGAAGCCCTACGCTGTCACTTTACAACCATGTAACTTTGGGCAATTTTATCCAAACTCTCAGCATGTCAGTTTTCTCATTTATGGAATGGGGCTAACAATGCTTGCTTCCTGAAGCTGGTGCTACAACGAAACACAATGAAGTGAGTCCTCAGATGGGGCTGTTGGTATGTCGGTACTGACTTGGGCTGTGTGATTCTTGCTTGGATGTATTTTCAAGTTAATGCTTTAAATGCTATTTATAATGGAGATGTGGGAAGGTATTTATTGAGATCTAAATGTTTTCTTTATGTTTTTCCCCCTGCTCTCTCAATTTCAAATAGGAGGCTACGCCTTCTTTGTCTTCTTCTTCTTTTTCTTTTTTTTTTAAAGTCACTCCTCGTCCTTCCTTCTTTTTCATAAAACTCTAAATTAGAAGTCCTGTAGAAGGAGTGGTGGGATACAGAAGTCTTAGAGGAAGCTGGGAATAGGAAGAGGTTGGTGGGTTCTGGAGCGGTAGGCGGCAGAGCTTGGAGGCAGCTCCCCGGGGAGGGCAGCGTGTGACAGAGGCTGCACTGAGGGGAACATCCACAGAGATACTTGGACCCTGGATCCGGTACGGGGGTGTCCACCCAGTCTGGTCCCCAAGCATGGCATGGAGGAGATGTCATGGGGACTGGGCCATGCCATCTCACCAGTCATTCACCTGTATGCACAGATATGCGTGACCAGAGGGGACCAGAGGGCAAATCATGGAAAGAACAGTCTGAATTTTCTGCTAGACCCTTAGGATGTGTGCTCAGGGTTAGGTTTAATTTGATATAGGTAAAATGAAGATATAGATATTGTTAATGACTGAAATTCATACCTATTACAGAGCGGGGCATGGATTTCAAGAGACTACAGAAAAGGCATATCCCACATGAACCAGAGGTATAATGAAAGATTTCCTTAAAAAGCTGGGGCCTGAATTAAGTCTTAAAACATGAATAGGAGTTATCCATGGAGAGGCAGTAGAAGAAAGGTGTTCTAGGCAGAGGGAACATCATGAGACTGTGTGCTGGGTGTGGAGAACAACAGATAATTTAGAGTTGCTGCAGTGTAATGAACTGCATCGAGGGTAGTGAGAGACGATTCCAGAATGGCACCATCTAAAAGACATTCCTGCAACAATGGTTTTTTGGTGCTGTAACAAATTAAAACAAACTTAATGTCTTAAAACAACACAGACTTATTATTTTACAGTTCTGGTGGTCAGAAGTCTGAAGTGGATCTCTCTGGGCTAGAATAAATGAGCCGGCAGGGAGCTGTTCCTTTTGGAGGCTCTAGAGAAAATCAATGTTCTTGACTTCCAGCTTCAAAAGGCTGCCTGCCTACCTTGGCTTGTGGTCTTTTCCTCCATTTTCAAAGCCAACAATAACTAGTTGAATTTTTCTCACATCACATCACACTGATACTGACTCTTTTGTCTCCCTCTTCCATGTTTAAGGACCTTTGTGATTACATTGCACCTGTAACAGATAATCTGGGATAATATTCCTATTTTAAGGTCAGCTGATCAGCATACTAATTTCTGTTTCCTTAGTTCCCCTTTGCCACATAACATAACATATTGATGTGATCTGGGCATTAGGACATGGCCATCTTTGCAGGGCCATTATTCTGCCTACCGAAGGCAGAAATGTTTTCTCTCCTTGCTAATACAATAGCCATTAGCCACATGTGGGTATTTAAATTTAATGAAAATAAATACAATTAAACATTCAGTTCCTCAGTCACATTAGCCACAATTCAAGCACTCAGTAGCCACATGTGGTTTTTGTTTATCATAATGGACAGTGGTGCTCTAGAGAGATAGGAAGTGCCAGATAATGAAGGCCCTGTGTTTCTCAGCCTCTTTCATTAAAACACCCTTGAGAGTAGGTGAGCCCATGACCATGGCACCAGGAAATGTAGATAGCCCCCTGAGACCCAATTTAAATACCAACTTTAGAGATTCTTGCTAAAGATATTCAGGTTTATTTTATTTTAAAAAAAGTATATATACTTCTAAACCTTCAAGTAAAATCAGCATGCTGGAAAAGTCACCATATTTATTCTGGAACTCTCCTGGCCCATTGGCACATACTCCAGTAGTGATACACATACAAAGAGGGGAAAATCCAGTTGTAGAAATTTCTGGGTGGTGGAGGAACATGGTCAGATTTGGAGAGGTACTGCAGGGAGCAATGTGGAGGGGATGGCTTTGACAGGAAGTAGTTTAGAGGTAAGGAGGCCAGCTAAGAGGCTGTGGGAGGACAATGACATATCCTTGCCTTCTTTAACTCAGGGGACTTTTGTGACCTGCTTTGGCCAATGAAATGTGAATCAAAGTGACACGTATCACTTTGGGGCAGAAACTTTAAAAGTCAATTTCTGCTTCATGATACTTTCTTTTCTCTTTGTGATAATCTCTTCCCCCCAAACAAGCAATATTTCAGATGAAGGTTACTCCATCAACCCAGATCCCAGAATGAAGGTGGTGTAGAGCAAAAGTGCAGCTGACCCATGATGATTATATAGTATAGGCAAGAAATTAACATATTTTTGTCAGCTATTGAGATTTTGGGATGATTTGTTATCATAGCAGAATTTAGCCTATAGTGACGGATACAGAGGTGGTACAAGTTACTGGGACAGAGGTCTTGGTTGTATAAAATTTTTATTAAAATAGGTGTTGCCTTAAAAATGGTTATAACTTGGAATGCCTGGGTGGCTCAGTCGGCTAAGTATCTGACTCTTTATTTTGGCTGAGGTCATGATCTCAGGGTTGTGAGATTGAGCCCTGTGTTGGCTCTGTGCTGAGCGTGGAGCCTGCTTAGGATTCTTTCGCCTCTCCTCCCTGTGCCCTGCCCCCCCTTCTCTAAAAAAAGAAAAAAAAGTTATAGCCCCTGGGTGTTCCTAAGGCTTAAGCTTTATTTATGTTGTTTGCTTGTCTTTATACTATAGCCGTTCTCTTTTATATTTCAAGTTGAGATTCTTTTTAGTATTTAGTGTATACTTTTAGGCAAGTCAAATTATACAGTACCAAGACTATTTCATGAAAATACTCTCTGATTGGATTGGGTTGCGAGAACATTGCATGGAAACAATTTGGTGGAGACACAAGATTTTTCTGTTAACTGGAATTGTTGGAAATTGAAGAGACGGGTTTGAATCTTTCATATGACTTTCCTCCCTGGTTTATTCCACTCAGTAGTCATTAGTTTGAAATTGCCCTTCCAACCCCACAGCCAAAAAATAGATACAATTTGGTAGCTATTTTTATAAAGGGTTGAGCACTAAAAGCAAGTTAATGGTTGACCTGGGTCTTTTTTTCCTTTTCCTAATCAGTAATAAGTGATACTGTCTGTTCCCTCTGAGCAATAAATAATGGTACTATTATATCTGAAAAACAAAATATATCATCTTCCAAGGTCCAAAATTGGAATGTATATCCTAAATGTAATCAGCCTTCTTCTGAAGATGGAGACTTTAATAATCAGAAGAGACTCAGTAGCAGCATGGAAAAAAAAATGCTATGAATTGCCTACAGTAGTTAGGTCATTTTTGGATCCAAATTTGAGTAGTTTATATTATTGCTACTTGACCTATTTGTGTGCATAAATGAAGGGTTGGAAAGAGAGTGGAGTTATGGGTGGGGGAGGAGAACAAGTTTATTAAAATAGGCGACATCAGCCAGGGGGCTTATAATGACTTGATTGAGGCCCACTGTTCACCTGGATAGATTTCTGTTTCCTTTTTTTGTTTCCTTTAGTACAAAAATACCCTTTGTTGCTCTTTCTGGGCCAAAAGTATGAATCTTAAAAAACAGAGAAGCCACAACTCATGTGCTTTTCATGGACCTTAATGTGGCAGTGGTAAGGGGGAGATGGAGACGCAGAGGGCTGGTGTGTAACCTCAACAGTACTCAAACTGCTATGGACAGTTTGCCTTTAGGGATAAAATTCTTCCCTTATTGAGGGAAAAAATGTCAAGGAGGAAGTTGCTCTCGCTGGTATCTTTGTTCTCTCTTGGCATTCTTCGGCCATTTTTGGAAGAGGACAGGAAAATTTTAATTCATTTCAAGAGGACTACATTGTGTATATTCAATTTCATAAACCATGTTTTTTTAATTTCTTTTGTTTGTTGGAAGTTTTTTTTTTATTACTGATTCAATTTCTTTGCTGGTTATCGGTCTGTTCAAGTTTTCTCTTTCTTCCTATTTCAGTTTTGGTAGTTTATATTAGTTTCTAGGAAGTTATCCATTTCTTCTATGTTGTCCAATTGGTTGGCATATAGTTTTCATAAATAAACCATGTATTTTTGATGTGTATTATTATATAGTCACTCTGCACTCAGCACTTAGAATAGAGCTGACATTTTTCCCCCAACAAGGGAGGAATTTTATCAGTAAAAGCTTTCCTATGCAATGAGCCAGGAAACTGCATTGTAGAGTGGAATGTCTTAAAGTAAATGGTTACAAAGTGAATCATATTTCCTCCTAGGAGCTATAGTAGAATTAAAGATTGTTTTTTCTGACTAAAGGGTTGATGGTAAACAAATCATAGATATATAAATATATTGTAGAGGAGAAATACAGGTGTAAACTTTGTTGATAATATAAATGGTAAATTAATGAAGTAATAAAATGGGTATAAATCCACAAGGAAACGCTAGTGTAATGTAGGTACACATAGGACACAAGAAAACTTGTGCATCATAAATTTGACCTAAAATTAATGATAGCTGTAGCCCACATTGATTAAACATTAAATTACCCACAATTTTACTTGCCTCCTTAGGAGTGATTTACTTGCTTCCTCAGGAGTGATGCTCTGGGCCTTTAAAAGAGGCAATCCAATGAAGTTTTAACCAATGCTTTTTTTTGTTGTTGTTGTTGTTGTTATGGTAAATTTCCATGGAGAAGACAGGCACTGTTGACCTTTATCACTGATCTTAAAATAGCAGGTGTTTCATAAATGAGTGTTATTGTTGATTGTGGGGCTTCTTTTAAAAATTGTTTTCTAAAAGGAGCCTGATTATTCTATTCACAATAGCATAAAAATATGAAGTGCCTAGCGATAATCTTAACAAGAAATGCTTAGGTCTAACATGAAGAACGCTAAAACTTCCCTAAGGGAAATAAAAGAAGATTTTTATTTCTTGGGGAAGGGGTAGGGCTCAAGGTCTTAAAGATACGAATCCTGTGAAGTTTTTCAAAATAATATTTAATAGAATTCGAATTATTTTTCATATAAGATCTTTGAGGGACTTAAAAATAATTGTTCTGGGAGAGAAAATAGAGAATGGCCAAAAATTTTTTTGACAAAGAATCATAATGAGAGAATACTTGTACTATCATGTATTGAAATGTATTACACCATTTCACAACCATTAGGATAGCTATTATCAAAAAAGAAAAACAAGTGTTGGTGGGGATGTGGAGGAATTAGAACCATTGTGCTTTGCTAGTGGAAATGTCAAATGGTGCAGCTGCTGTGGAAAACAGTCTGACAGTTCCTCAAAAATTAAACATAGAATTACCATTTGACCAGCAATCTTACTTCTGGTTATATCCACAAAATAAGTGAAAGTAGGGATTCAAACAGATATTTTCACACCAGTGTTCAAGCAACATGATTCACAATAGCCAAAAAGTAGAAACAACTCAAATGTCCATTGATAGATGAATGGATAAACAAAGTATGATATATACACCCAACAGAATATTATTTAGACTTAAAAAGGAATGAAATTCTGATATATGACAAAATCTGGATGAACCTTGAAGACATTATGCTAAGTGAAATAAGCCAGACATAAAGGGACACATTTTTTATGATTCCACTTATATGAGGTATCTAGAGTAGTCAAATTCATAGAGGCAGAAAGTAGAATAGTGGTTGCCAGGGGCTGGAGGGAGACGGAGTGGGGAGTTAGTGTTTAATGAGTACAAATTCCAGTTTGGGAAGATGAAAAAGTTTTGAAGCTGTGTGGTAGTGATGGTTGTACAATATTATGAATGTACTTAATGAATTATACACTTAAAAATTGTTAAAGTGGTAAATTTCTTGATGTTATACATATTTTACCATGATAGCAAAATACCCAAAACTATAATATAGGGGTATAGTAGGTAAAGTAACAGAGTAATTGCTCAAGATTGGTACTCGGTTCAACATAACCACATAGAGAGTCAAGAAAGAAACTCTACTATGTTAATGAATTTAATATCTGCTATAAATAGCCATCATACATAAGTTGGAAAAAAGAGAATTACTTAATGAATACTGGGACAATTAGAGAACTATTTTGAGTAAAAATACATGCTAAGCTCTTATTGTAATCTAAAACACCAGGTGGATCAAGGTGTTCAATTCAGAAATGAAACCATGAGAATATTTGTTTAATCTTAGGGTGGGGAAAGACTTTCTAAAAATAAAAACAATAGTATTACAAAGAAAAATTTGTTAGGTTTTATGCATAAAGTACTTCTGCATATAAAAAGTATCATAAAAATTAAAAGGCAAGTGGTAACTAGGAAAAACATTCATAGACAAAAGGTTTACTAACATTATCCTATACATAGTTCATGTAAAAATAGACAATTTAATGTAGAAAAAAAATAAGGGTTGATACTAATGTTCGACCTTGCTCGAAATCTAAGAGTTGTGATTTTTTTTTTTAAACCTATGTATGAACAAAGCTGTTATTAAAGATAATTCTCTGTATAGGAGGTCCAGGGGGCTGGACACTCATTCGCAACTGATGAGAAATGCGTTTGGACATCCTTTTGGGAAAGCTGCTGCAGGACTTTGTTATTACAGAAACTGAGTTTAAACTAGTTTAAACAAAAGGAGGAATTTGTTTGGGTTGTGCATTGAGAAGTTCAAGGAATGGGAATGGCTTTATGCAAAGTAGGATCCAGTAGTTCAAATGATTCATTCTGTGACCCTATCTTGTGTCTGTGTCTTTCGTTTGCTTGCGTCTGCATGAATATATTCTCAGGCAGACTCTCTCTACATGGTGAAGAGATAGCTTCTATAGACCCAAATTTACAATGTCTTACTACTTGCTGTTCTAGAGAAAGGAAGAGAGTGAGAGTCAGCATCTCTTTTTTTAAAATAACAGCTTTATGGAGATATTCATATACCATCCCAATTCAGCCATTTCAAGCATACAACTAAATGATTTTTAATATATTCAGAGTTGTGCAACCATCGCCACAATCAAGTTTAGAGCATTTACATCACTGCAAAAGAAACCTCATACCAATTAGTACTCTTCATTCCACACCCCCTTCCTATGCCAACACCTCAGTCCTAGGCAGCTGCTGTGCTAGTCTACTTTCTGTCTGTAGATTTGTGGGTGAGTGAGCATCTTTTAAAGTATCTCCAGGACATATCCTGAGGAATTTCTCGTTAGCCTGGCTTGGGTTATGTGTCTATCCCCAAAACACTTACCGGGTCTGGGGATGGAGTCCTTTTACTGGGCAGGCCAGATCACCATCTCAGCTCTGGAGCAAGGGAGCCGGATTAGCTCTGTCTGAGCTCCGTGTTTTGGCTAGTGTTACTATTGAATGGGGAAGCGTTCTCTAAAGGCAGGAGAGGCAAGAAGGCAAATGTGCGTTCCCAACCAAGGGCAACTTGGCAGTAGGTACCCAGAGTCTTTAAAATATGCCTGTCTCTGAGCTTAGCGAAAGACTGGAAACAAACTTTCATTCTTGCTGCACTTGTGGTGCTGGGGGCGGGGGGAGACGGAGAAGAAGGCAGAGAACAGCGGCACCCTGCTGGTGGAGGAAAAGGGAGCCAGCACTGCGCAGGGATGAAGGTGGAGCCCTTGCTCGAGAAGGGAGCACTTCCAAAAATCCTCTCCATGTCAACTCCCCTTCAGGGCACCAGCGTAGCATGACAGCTGTGCCTGGGCCACAAGGGTGAGTGAGGAAGCAGGTTTGCCAGCAGTCCCTGGGCGTAGTGGTGTGTGTGCTTTTCAGTCCTGTCCCAGCCTCTCAGGCAGTGTTTGGGTTTGGGTCCTGTCCTGTGCAGCTCAGACAATGGGTGAGCAGGCCTGAACCAGACCGGATGTCAGAGACAGTTGAGCAGCATTGTCCAGCCTTGTCTGTACGTGTATGTCTTGCCTTTTAAACTTTGCAGGTCTGGAGTGAGGGGACATTTGAATTATCTTCAGTCAGAAATAACCATTACACTGGCAGATCTCCCAAGAAGATCTCCATGTGGCTGATAGACTGTCTTTTAACCACATAAATCTGTTTTTTTAGAGCCAATCAGAACATGGGCACTTTTGTTCAGAAGGTTCCTGCTGTTTTGGGAGGGAGGGGGAAAAATCTGTCTCTAAAAGTCAGTTAAATCTACAGATCTAGAGGCTAGGTCGGGGGCATTAAAGAAGTATAAACAATGAGTCTCTAAGTGAACAAACAACTTTGAGATCATGTCAGGCCAGTCTGTATATGTTTGAGGTTCATGCTGTCAGTTTGAATTGGGTCGTTCATTGTTGTAATTTGGGGCCTCAGAGTAGTAAAGGCGGCTTTGGCAACCCAAGCGCGTCCACTGAGATTCGAGTGGGAAAGATTGTGGTAACTGTCCCAAAGCCCAGGGATGACCTTACCGCTGGACTTTGAGGTGCTCACTCCTGCTGCCTTGATCTTTGTGCCCCCAGATGCCATGCAGGCCCTCAGAGGCTATGGAAGCCCAAGGCTGAGGACCTGGCAATTTTTGGGGCGAGGTAGTAGTGGCATTCTAGGAGGCTTGGCCACATGCTTTTACTTTTTTCCAGGCAAGAACTAGGTTCCAGACAGGATTGGTGTATCCTATCTAGATACAATTAGAAATCATATTAAGGTCGAAGTGATAAAAATCAGGGATGGTGAGAGAGGGATATTGAAGAAAGAACAAAATTTGGATTGGCAGAGGGATTGGTGTGGATGTGGAACAGTTTCTCTTTTAATCTCTGGATTTTATGATTTAATGTTGGGGGAGATCTGGCTTTTAACCACATTTAAGATCTGAGGACTGGTGGAGGGGAAGATGTTGGAGAGCAGAGTATTCTCGCTTAGCTGTCTGGTGAGCAGGGTGCTGTAAGCTGTCGCGTGACTCGGGGCCACCATTTCTTCAGCACCACCTCTGAGCTCCTGCATGGGAGTCAGGTCTGCCCTTGTGGGGTGGTGGGAAGACGAGCAGCATTTGGATTTTAGAGGTTTGAAGTTTGTGTTTCAGCTCAGCTCTGTGCCAGCACCGTGAATTGTGAATTGTCTGTAGCTTAAATTTCCCCTCACTGAGTAAAGGAATTTTCTCTAGGTGCTTCCTATCTTCTCATCTCTTGTTAATATGAACTCTTTTTATGACTTTAGGTTATTTAAGTAGTTTTTGCAGAAGTAGACTAAGAAGCCATGAGTTTCAGAGTTAAAATGATCCCTTGCTTTTCTCTGTTTTTTTTTTCCAAGGCATAAAGTTGAATGTGCCAATTGGCAGTTGGTTAGAAGGAAAAGAGGGCATTTTTTTTTATCTTAAGTTTTGAAACTCTTCTTATTCTTCCTATGTCCCAAATTTGATTTTAACAAAAATGATATGCTTCACACACTGCTTTGTAAAAGGTGTGTGATTGTATTTTGTGTTGTATTGTTTTCTGCAGTAGTAAAGGGAAAGAAGAGGGACACCTGGCTGGCCCACTTGGTAGAGCATGTGACTCTTGGTGTCAGGGTTGCAAGTTTGAGCCCCACGTTGGGTTTAAGCATCACTTAAAATCTTAAAAACAACAACAACAAAGGGAAAGAAAATTTGATGTGTATCATTTTACCTTGCTTTTGAAGCCAGGGTTGTTTAATTTTGTTACCAGGCGTGCTAAGTGGAATATGATCTGGTTACCTTGGAAATGCAGGAACTTATGAGTGGACTACAGAATAAAATGTGGACTGATTCCCAGGAAAACCAAACCAAACAAAACAAAAATCCCATAATCACACCGAATCTGTAAAATGGGAAGAGAATGGGAAAAAAAAAAGATTATGACGCTAATGATTATGATGAAAATGATGTTACCTGTCACTAGTCTATTTTGGGCTGGGTGAGGGGGAGGCAAGGGGTGGAGTTGAATGGGGATGGAGAGGTAATAATCTGTGGGTCTTTCCTGAGGGAGAAGAGGAAGGTCATGGAAACCAGCTTGACCCTGGCCAGTGATGGCTGCAAAGTGTTCTCTCTGCCACTGAAAATATCTTGGGTACCAGTGTGGATTGGGGATTTTGGGGTGTAATGGGGAGTGGTCTACTTCCCTCTCTGGTGAGTTAACGCAAGCACATGAACCCCAGAGAAATTTCTTCCAGTTCCTTACTCTAAGTCCACGATGATAGAATATATAGCATGTGAAGGTGTAGTGGGGGTGAGGGTTCAGTGTGAGGGGCTGCAGCCCAGGTTTGGATGACTCATCTTTGTGCTTTGTACACCAGCAAGAGCCTCCCTGAGCCAACCTTTGGGATGCTCCCATGTAGGTATTCCCTTCGGGCCAGACCCCTCTCTTTCCTCCTTTCTTCCAGAAGTCTCCATCTCTCCTTGTCCTCCTTCCTCTTAGGCCTCAAGCACCCTATTTATCATAGATAGGAATCCCAGCTCGTCTCTCCCTGGCCTTTTTTTAGCTGGGGAGGGGAAGGTAGAAGCTCTAGGACCTGGGGTGAGGGAGAGAAAGATGACAGGTGGTCATGACTTCAGGGGAAGCTTGCCATTTTTATTTCCCTTTTATGCTTTTCTTTTATATTGCCTTTAGATGTCTTAAAAAAATCAGATTTCACACAGTGAGAGTTAATTTTCTCACTGGATCTACTTTTAAAGAGTCTTATCACCTGCTAGCATAGATCTTGGTTGTTAGGCCAAAAAAAAAAAAAAAAAAAAAGGAAAAGGAAAAGGTTCGGGGAGGGGGGAGGGAGAAAAAAGGCATCTTCTTGTTGCCCTTGAGATACTTGATTAAATCTGCTTTTGTTTACTTTGGTTTCAGAAGCCCACCCACTTGCTCTTTCCTGGGCTCTGTTTCTTTTTTTAGTTGCAGCTGGTAAGTAGATGTGTAGTCCTGCAGTGATAGGGGAAGTAGCAGTATTGATGCTGTTGCTGATGGGATGGAGATGCCAGCTCTTGTCTAAGGGGGGTCTGCACATGGCTGGGCTTATCTGATAAATTGGTAAGGCAGGATGGCCAAAAGAGTGCATGTTTAAGGATTAACATTCTTTGGGAAAGGAATTCTTCAGAGACACCATAAGTTTGGCTTGCTAACCAGTCTTCGATCTCAAAAGGGGATGATGGTTTGTGCCTCTAATGAAATGTTCCCTCTGGGGTTTTTCAGATCATCCTGTCTTAACTGGTAGTACCCCTCCCCTGTCTCTCCCGTGTTCCTCCTGCCTTTTCAGTTTTTCATTATGGTATTTATTACCATCTAAAATGATCTTTCTCATTGCTTTGTTTGCTCATTCATCATCTTCTCGTTGAATAGGAAGGAAGTTTCATGATACCAGCGATTTTTCCTTTTTTATTTTTACCCTAGTCCCTGTGCCTGGAAGAGGGCCTACCACAGTGTCGGTGTGCAATGAGAGAAGGGATATCATACAGTGAAGTAGCTGTCTCCGATTCTTCCTCAATGCACCCTCACGGACATTGGTGTATATCCTAGCAGAGAGAAATCTGTGAATCTCAATTCTCTGGCCAGATGTACTTAAGTCATGTTTGGGATTTCATGGCCTCTTGTCTCATTCTTAGATGTTGACCATAAATCAACATAGTCTCCCTGTTGTCCTCTGAGAGGCTCATGGGCAAAAGTTTTATATAGTCAGACACACTGCTACATAAGGAGACAGTGAGGAGTAGGGGTAGAGATTAGAATTTGATATTAGATGGGCAATGATTTGAATGCTAATTCTTTCATTTGACAGCTTTGAAAAGTACTCAAGGTATTAACTTAAGCCCCAATTTTGTCCTTTGTCAGTGGGGATAATAATGTTCGCCATAAATTTACAATAATTTCTTATAGCCTGTGATTTATGTAGTAGCCACGTAGTAGCATGAGGAGCAAGACCAAGCCATGGTCTTGCTCCTCATGCTACTACAGGGAATGGCTGCTAGTTGAAGACTCAGTGTAGCAACTGATGGAAAGCAGTGGCTCTGTCAGCTAGTGCAAATGAGGCCTAGTCTTTCTTTTTTTTTTTTTTTTTTTTTTTTTTTAAAAATTTTTTTTTTTTTTTTTTCAAAGGGGGGGAGGGANTTTATTTATTTCACAGAGGGAGAGAGATCACAAGGAGGCAGAGAGGCAGGCAGAGAGAGAGAGGGGGAAGCAGGCTCCCCGCTGAGCAGGGAGCCCGACGCGGGCCTCGATCCCAGGACCCTGAGATCATGACCTGAGCCGAAAGCAGAGGCTTTAACCCACTGAGCCACCCAGGCGCCCAAGGCCTAGTCTTTCAAAGAAGCACAAGGAAATCATCTTCCTCTCCTACCCAGCACCAAGACAAAGACTACGGATTTCCATCTGAATTCCCAAAGGCCCCTCAGTTTCTCTTTCACTATTCCTTCTCTCCTCTATGTGTCCTTTTAGTGATTATTCAGTTTGGTTTCATGTCTGGGCAGGAGTGGTGTAATGTTCATCTTTTCATCCTCAGTACATAGCATGGAATTTGACATGCAGGGGACAGTGATTGCCTGTTGAACTCAATGGGTTTGGCTGTCAGTGGCCTAGGACAGCTCACCCTCAGAGCTGGGTTGCCTTCAATTACGTCATAGTTTGGATTCCTTCTCCCCTTCCCAACCTCCTAGGTCTGATCTTGGGCACCATCTCAATAAAGGGAAAGTTCTAGATAGCATGATTTCTTCCCTCTCCACCCTTTACTTATGCTATTAGACACTTTGCTCCCCTTCTGACATATTTTTATGGAATTATATCTAAAATTGGAAAACACTTAAAGAGTAATCACTCACCCTATTCACGATTATACTGCACAAGTCCCTTTTAGAACTCTGACAAATTTATTGTCTGCAGGGAATTTAATTTCCAGTTTCCCACTTTGTAAACGTTGCTTAGGTCTTCAGTGTTTTGCTTAGGTCTTTAGATTTAAACCTAAATGTTTTGCTTAGGTCTTTAGATTTATACCTAAACTCTTATTTCAATCTTTCTATGTGCTTATGATTGTTAAGTTTTCCCTGCTTTGAAATCAATAGTAGTTAAGCATGCTTAGGCCAGACACTGTCTATCTTAAGATTGCCTAATACTAACCCATGCTAGAGTTCATTCGTGTGCAAACTGCGTTATCATAGTGCTTCCAAAATGATATTCTCAAGGTAGGTGCTGTTATATAAACTGGATTATTGGTTCATGGAGAAGTCAAATAATAGTGATTGTTTTTCTACTTTTAAGGAAAAATAAATTAATGAACAGGATATTTTTTCAATTAAAAAACTTCTTGCATTTGATTATATTGCTTCACTGGCAGTGAGGGCTGGCTGGTGAGTAAACTATGAATAAGTAGAGTAGAAAGCACATACCTGAAAAGTAACTCCTTAAAATTTAAGTGTGTTATTATATCTTAAATGAAGAAATATAAAATATAAAAAATATTTTTAGCCATATTTTACTGCTAGTGAAATTGTTTATAATTTGTATGTTAGAATTAAATGTATCAACATTTCATGGTGTTTTGCCATAACTCTATTACAGGTTTCCCCATGAATAAATTTGAGGATTATTGCAATCATAGTTGAGTGCTCAATATGAATTTTTAATCTAGTGAATTTCCCAAAAAAGGGATCTGAGTACTTACTACAGGGCACACCCGGTGCTAGATCTGTGTATATGTAGTGTGATGTGACCAAATCTCTTTAACGAACTGACAATATTGATTATGCTTTCTTTTAAGCAGAGGATGGAAGTTAATTTATGTTTTTATGCTGTTTATCTTAATGGTAGAAAGATCAAGCAGTTCAAACCAATCAATTGTCATGAATCCGTTTACAGATACCCAAAGATGCTTTCAGGGGGGCAGGATTTGGAAGGACAGCAGTCAACTCACTTATCCTCCTTTCTCTGGTTCTGTAGCCTAGTCAGGTGGCCAGCACTCACTGCCTTTCTCACAGTCTAGAGACCCAGATTCATTGAAAAGCTCCGCTGCCAGTGATGTGACCCTGGGAAAACACCTGGTCTTACCTTAAGTTCCTTTATGTCTATACTAAGAGATAGATCTTGAGGTCTCTTCCAGCTTTTAGGCTATATGGGATGACTTTTACTATCTGAAAGGCTGCTGACATAGTAGGAAGCTGGAGGTGAGGTTGCTGTTGCTGTTAGGACAGTTTTAGGGCCAAGGAATCAGGATTAGCTAAGTCACTTGCCACTTCTCCCCTCAGTTTTCTAGCTGAGGTTGCTGTTTAAGAGCATTAGCTAAATGAATCTCAAAGCCGTGCGCCGTCTTAATAATCAGCAAATGACCAGCGAATAGTCATCTCCAAAGCGTGGTTCTGGTACAAGCTGAGTTGGAGGGTCCAGCTATGGCCTGAGGACTTACATGAGGCTTCTACTTCCTCCTTGAATATAAGATGGCCATCACCTCTGTGGAGCAGCTCCTGACCTAACGTACTTGCTAGTGAAGAGGGGGCCAAAACCAGAAAGTCTCTTCAGATAGGCCTAGACTGGCAAGAAGGAGAGAGCTTAGGTCATGATCCCAGAAGCAGACCCTGAGGGTAGGATACAGGTGGAGTGATTGCATCTGGAAGTGCCCTGGACAGGGGGCGTTGGGTGGAAGGTACTGCAAGGGAGTGGGCAGAGAGAACAAGTGAGGTGAAGCCGAGCATGGGTTCCATTCTAGGAGAACTGCCAGATGCCAGATGTTGTGGGGGCTCTGAGTATAACCGACACCTCAGAGTTAGTTTCACCTGAGGTGAGGGAGCTGGGTTTCACACTCCTGCACATCCTGTCACTTGGTAGGAGCCAGCCCAGAGTGGTGTGGCAGTGGTACATGAACTCCAGAGCACCCATGGCTCTAAGTACGTACCGTTGAAGTGACTCCTGTTTAGTCCTCTGAAGAAGGTGGCTGATGCCACCATTAGAAGCAAAGCAGCTCACAGAAGCTGGAGGATGGTACACAGAAGTGGTAGGAGGAAACCTAGAGGATCAGAGTTTGGGTGGGTTGGGGGGGGGGGTCTGTGGAGGAGCTGTCATAGCCCTTCTCAGAGAACAACAGAGAAGAGGATGCCTTAGCTGGGCTCCCCATATGACTTTCACGGGAAGTGAAAGGTCATATGGCCCTGACCTTCCACTGCCTACTAGTGAAACATCCCCAGTGACTGTTCTGAGCTCCGACCTCCATGGAGGGGAGGGAAAGAAGGAAGGTAGGCAGAGGGTAGAAGCACGAGGAAGGGGAATGGAAGCGCTCCTTCTCCAATAGCCATTTCTACTGTCCTCAGAGACTGGTTGTTAGCCTGCTCTGGAGAGCATAAAATCCTAACTAATGTAAGCTATTGTGAATAAGCGATTCATCGAAATTACATAATATTGGCAGAGCAGAGGTCAGATTTTGTGACTGGAAGTTTAAGGATGTTTTCCTTGGATTATGTGATCGGCTTGTAGTTAGCCCAGTTCTTTGTAAGTTAGGATAAGGAAAATAAACCTTGTAGTGGTTATATTATGATTTGATTCTATAGCTCCTCCCCCCCCCCACTTGCCCAAGACTAAGTAGTCTCTCAAAAGCTTTAGGTTTCACTGCTTATGGTGTAATAGTTTTGCCAGAATATAAACAGCTGTGTTTTTTTTTAATTAACTTTGGCATCATGTGGTTTGGGACTGTTGAGTGTAAGAACCAACGCTGTCCCACAAACTGGGTGACCAAGGCAGAAGATCTCTGGTTTATGACCGGTGGCGAGGGTGGATACTGGAATATACTGTGAATATATTAGTGATACTGGAATATATGACACAAGGACCACATTTCCGGAGCAAAACATTAGATCATATGGCTTGATGGTATCAGGACAATTGCATAGAATATTTGAAATTGGAACTAACCTTGGGATAGATACCATATATAACCTTCTTAAGTTGGTATTTACAAAACTTAAAAAAAAAACATTTAAAACCTATAACAAGAAATAAATTTAGAAGAGGCAGGCTGGTATAAAGGCTGTAGACTCTAGGGCCAGATTGCCCAGGTCTGAATCCTGCCTCTGCCACTTGCTAGCTGGACATCATGGGTGTGTTACCTAAATTCCCTGAGCCTTCACTATTCAGCTATAAAATTGGGGTAAGAAATAGTCCCATCTCATTGGATGATCTTGAAGATTAAATTAGTCAATGCATATAAATGCCCCTGGCTCGGTGCCTGGCCCATGGTAAGCATTATATGAGCGTTTGCCAGTAGTAACTTTGTATTTGACCGAGTACACATATACTTCCACACACATAATATCTGAAGCAGAAATTGGTTAGTGTAATACACTTTGATGTTTTCTGTTTTATACTATTCTACTTTATTTCATTAAAAACATATAATTCACCATCTCTAATAGGGTTTGAATTACACTTTTAGCCATAGTGTCTTACGGACAGCTGTAAGCGTCTCTCCAAGCAGCAGTACTTCGAAATAGGGGACTTGGTTCAAATGTTTATGATATGATATACTTTTCCTCCTTTGATAAATTCATTCATCCTCAAGATTTCTAGAATCAAAAGAGGGGGTAGACTAAAGTTTAAGGACTTGGCTTAGAACTTTGGTTATCTGAGAGCTGGAAAATGATGGGCCTCAGTTATTGGAACTTTGGATTGGGTAATTCTGAGGGACTTGAGAGGAGAGGAAGAAAGTGGTGACTTTCCAAGATCCCTGCTGTGTCCCTTGAACTCCTGCTCTCAGAAAGTACAGTTAATAATATCACTCTCCAGCCCCTGTCTCCTTTCCTTTCCTGAGGAAATACGTTGTTGGCTGGACCTCAGTGAGTTGAAATAGCAGATAAATGAAGACCTTGTTCCTGTCCCCCCCACCCCCCAGGTAAATCATCTAAGTGCAAATAAATGCCTTTGCCTTTGTTAGGGTTGGGTGATTTGTTTCCAAGTGGGAAAGAGGTTATGCTTTCATTTGTGAAATGTCTTTCTTCTCTCCTTCTGATGATGAAAAGTGCAACTAGAGTCAAGGTAAGGTCTATAAACAGAATTCATAAAGAGTGCGAATCCATAATAAAATTATATGCATCTTTAAAAATGGCCTCTCTTCCTATAATTGCACTGATGCAGTGCTGTAAACTTCTGACTTGAGGTATTAAATGGGCAAAAAGGAAACCACGTCACACTAATTCTGATGTGTTGGAATGATTAAAAATGAATTTCTAATGAGGAGGTATGTCAGTAAAATCACAATTAAAATAGTGCTTCAAATGATCAGGACTTGCTTTTATTTTCTATTTTGTGGCACAGTATTTCCCAGAAGGTTATGACTACATATGGCTGATATGGAAAATGGAGACATGAAAATGAGGTCATGTCCAAGTGGGTGAGAGGCGATCACCATCAGCAGCCAAGCCAAATCTGCTTCCTATGCAAATGATGGCCCAGGGGCTGGCAGGAGAGCCATTAAGGTCTTTGTTAAGTCCTGACTCACCGCCATCTGCTCTCAAGTCCCGCTGTCCTAAATGGGCAATGTTGTAACATCTGGGGTAGAGAATTTCTTTAGTGCATTCTGATTTCAGATGGTCAAACAGGTTCTGTCTGATTAAATGGTGGTTTAAAGCTTATTACTTTTTTCAATCATTTGCCCTCCCCCCTTGTTTTTATACTCAGTTTTAAAAAGTTTTGCCTAATAACTTCTGTTTGTTTTTCAAGGGAATAGGAGGATGTTTGGGATGGTGTTAGCAGAACTGAGGTAGGGATTGGTATACAATTTCTATTTTTTCTTGTTTCTATCATGAATCTAGAGATTCTCTTGGGATCCCTTGTGCATTCATTCACTCATTCACTCATTGTTGGTTTATTTAACAAATATGTATTGAGATTGTGATAGGGTTGTGGAATCATTGGTGAATGGAATCAAAGAGGTCTTGGGTCCCATGAGGATATTCTCAGTGGGCTAACAGAAAACATAATTATATTTGGTTTTGCCAGAACTACAAAGAAACGAAACAAGTTATCTGAGAGAGAAATTTGGTGGAGTTGAGATCATGGGTAGGATAATGGCAGACTTGGTTTAGATGGGCTGGGCACGAAGGCTATATGTCAGGTTGCTAAAAGTCAGTTAGTTGAAAACCAGTTTCCTGAATGCTAATTCACTGCATGGCCAAATTCACTGAAGACTAACTCACTAAGGTTATTTATGTCATCTATACTATTTAGTTTTGGTTTTCATTTTGATTTTCTACCAACATTTTAAGGACTTTTCAACTGTTCTTTCCCTAGTCAGGCTCAAGAGCTTGGGGAGTAAAGAGGACCACAAAAATATATTCATAAGGATATATTCTTGAATGGGAAGAATTGTTATAAAAATATTTTTCATTAAGTTATCTTTATTCAAAGGATAATGCATTTATATGAACTCTTCACATTTAAGAATATATGCAAGAAGACACTATTTATAAGGAATATATTCATAAAAAGAATATTTTCTTTGAATATATTCAGAAAACAATGTATTTATGAGGAGAATATATTCATAAGAATACGTTCAACTTTTTTCTGCTCCAGCTCCTTGCTGTTGCTACTGGAGACTGAAAGACAGAATTAGAGGCAGAGGGGGGGAAACTGAGGTACAAATGGAAAGGAACTTGTTTCCAGCTCAAGTGCTAGGGAGCTGGGGAAGAGAGAAGACATTTCTTAAGATGCTATTATGAAAGCAAGATGAAAACCAATCATCTGAACTAGAAAGTTAAAAGACATCATTATCTTAGGCAAACTGATCATTTGGGGAAGGAATTATTCAAGTAGTTGCTATTTGGGGGATTAGTAGATTATATGATTATCACCTAAACTGGGACACTTTTGAGAGTGAAAGGGGTACTGTTCATAATCATGCTGGGACAGTAGGTATAAATTAGTGCTGTCCTAGGCAAACTGAGATGTAGGGTCATCCTGTGTCCCTGCCTCCTGGTCCAAACTGGTCTCTGGTGCCTGTGTTTGAGTAAGGTTGGGCATGCACAAACCTGAGGAACAGTCTGGATCGGCTTGGTTTTGCAATATGGCTACATGGCTGAATGTGAGATTGAATATGTGGATTGTTTTCAACATGAATACCATCTTCTGTTTGCAAGATCTAAAGCTGTTGGGTATTAGGATATGTTTTAAGGAGAGCTGTGATTTCTTGGATGGCATCCATGGCACTTATTACCTTTCAGTGGATGACTTCCAATTCTAGATCTCTAGGCCAAGCTCCAAACTGAAATTTCCAAACACAAGCTGGACATCTCCTGCAGGCACCTCAAATCCAGCACGTCCCAAGTCGAACTCCTAGGAAGCGAGTATAGAGAGATTAAAAACCAAAGCTTTGGGAAGGCTTTCTGGCTGCCATTTTTTCATGCTATGCTTAATTATATTTTTAACAACCCGAGAGGACTTTCTTCCTTCTCTTTATTCCTCAAAATCTATCTGCCTTTTAGAGACCAGTTCAAATCTCATTTTTCTGTGGTATCATCTTCATGAAATAGTCACATTTCTCTTTCCCTTATCATACTTACCAATTGTTCATGGTAGCAACCTAGGGTGGTCACAAGTAAGGCCTGTGGTTAGTACCGTTTAGTTTGGAACTGCATTGTTTTCTAAGTGTTTTATTTTTATTTTTATTTACTTTTAATTTTTTTTAAATTTTATTTTTTCTAAGTGTTTTAGATGAACCAAATACTTTTAACCATAGCAGTTAGCACACTGCTAAGCAGATAACAGAGGATTGTTTAATTCACACAATGAATATTTACTATTGTACTTTCTGGAGATAGAGCAATCGACAAAATGGAGGGTGTCATGGCCAGAAGCGTACAGTTTAGTGGAGAAGAGGGACAATGAAAAAACAAAGAACTCGTTTTATTTTATTTTATTTTTTATTTTTTTAAAGATTTTATTTATTTATTTGACAGAGAGATCACAAGTAGGCGGAGAGGCAGGCAGAGAGAGAGGAGGAAGCAGGCTCCCTGCTGAGCAGAGAGCCCGATGCGGGCCTTGATCCCAGGACCCCGAGATCATGACCTGAGCCGAAGGCAGAGGCTTTAACCCACTGAGCCACCCAGGCGCCCCAAAGAACTCACTTTAAAGATGAGGAAAATTAGGCCATGAGAAATGAAGGGATGTGCCGAAGGACATAAAGAATCTACTGTAGGAACCAGGGCTTGAACTTCATGTGCCTCCTAAGGCAGCATTATTTCCCAGCACACCAAACCAAGTGCTCTGTATAGCATCCTGGAGGAGGCCCTCTGTGTGCTGGGCCCTACAGGGGTGTTTGCCTGTCCCTCTGTAGCTGCATTTCTGGATGGTCAGGAGGGAGCCCGGGAGCCCCAGCTGCTTCTGATAAGAAGATGATCCTTTGTCTTTCCACACTTCCGTCTTCGGGAGCTGAGAGAGAGGCTAGGAGCTGTGAGTCCTCCAGGTTACACCACAGGGGCAGGAGTGATAGGGGTCTTGGAATTCTGTGGACTCCTGGTAAATCCCCTCAGTCCACTCTCCCCTCAACATTCAGAGCTTCACCACTTTTTATCTTGAGACCCTCAGGACTAGTCGCATCGTGTACTGCCTCGTGATTTCTGTTAGTGACTGTGAGAAGCCCTGAGTTGGATGAATTTTGTATGACTTCACTTATCCGAGGTACCTTGAACAGTCAGATTCATAGAAGCAAAAAGTAGAAGGGTGGTCAGCAGGAGCTGGGAGGATGGAGGGATGGGAGTTGTTTGATGGAGAGTTTTCGTTTCGCAAGATGAGAAGACTTTTAGAGATTGGTTGGACAACAGTATGAAAGTCCTCAGCGCTACTGATCTGGACACTTAAAAATGGTAGATTTTAATGTTATGTGTGTTTGCCACAATTAAAAAAAAAATAAAAGAGTGTAGGACCCAAGCTCATCTTTTCAGCCCCTAGTGGTTCATCCCCGTTCGTGTGTATGACCGTAAAGCTACTCCCTCTTCAACAATCCTGACCTACTGCATATATTACTCATTTATTTGCCTGTCTCTCTTTCCCTACAACTAGGATATTTGGTCCATTGGAGCAGAGAGTTTTGCTGGTTTCATTTACTGCTATAATCGCAGCACCTGTAAGGGTGCCTGACACACAGTAGGTATCAGTATGTATTTGTTGACTGTCTGCTGACGGGTGACTTTCATGTGGATCCACACAGGGGAATGAGCAACTTATCAGGGACATAGCAAAAGAAAGGTAGAGAAAAGCAGTAGCAGTCACACGACTATCTTTCCCTCTTCACGTAATTAGTCATTGCCACAGAAAATATCTGTATGGCATGTTTTATTAAAAAAAATAGAATTAACCATTTCAAAGCATTTTGTTTTGAAGTATTGCTGGAGAAGGATAGGGGAGTGCTTTCCTGTTTTATGAACCAGCGTATTTACTGCCACCTGGAGTACTTCCTTTCGGGGCTGCAGGGTGCCCCTTTTGCCACCCCGTTTTTTATTTAGTGACGGTATTTCATGGCCGAATTCCACCTTCATTTTTCACTAAAAATATGTTCCAGACTCTTTTTCTTCGTTCACCCCCTTGAACCATCACTCACTTGTCTTATGGATGTCCTAATGCTTCAAAAATTGCCGTGATCATAGGTAATCCAAAGAATTCCACCTTATTAATAGCACAGCCAGGAGCTAATCAGAGGTCTTCATTTGCCCGACACAATCCACAGCCTACGAGGGGCGATTGCTCCATCACTTGCCTTCTTCCTTTTTTTCTGCATTGTTTTTCATTCTGAATTCATTTGGTTTTTCCACTACTCTTTAGATCTTTTCCCTTGAGCTTTCTTGCTGCACCTACACACACATCTTTGGACTATTTTGTGTGGCCTGACTATATAATTAATTATCTGGTCACTTCTATCAAAAACATGAAATCCTTTTTTTTTTTTGGCAACATTGAACTATTTGATCAATCTGATGAATGAACTCAGTCCAAATGATTTTAACAGCCATCAGTGATGACTTGCCGTCTGTCTCAAGAAATTTACCTTTACTACAACTTTCATTTTCTTTTTATTCAATGCCTTCTCTTTCTGTTAGTTTTAAAGTGATCTCAGAGCTCCTTTTGAGATATAGGCTTTTCTTGAATACTGGAGCAGCTTATTTGCCCTACATTGCATTATAAACTCTTATTGGTTGAGGGGACAGCAAGGGTTTTCTTGTTTCTAGACCTCTGTCTAGTAGAAATGAATGTGATAAAACAACAAAAAAACCTGTGTACTTATTAATATATGCTATATAAATGTAAGTCCATAAAACTTAAGGCTTTTCTCTCTCTCTCTCTCTCTCTCTCTCTCTCTCTCTGTGTGTGTGTGTGTGTGTGTGTGTGTGTGTGTGTGTGTGTGTGTGTATCTATCTTTGAACTCCAGGTGTTTTGATATAATCAAGTATCTAGTTAGGATCAATGGTCCAGTTATTCTTACATAATTTACTGTTGGTAAATTTTTTTTTACATTCTTTTTAAAAACTAGGTATAAATTATAACAAGAGACATCCCATAACCTTTTCCCCAACCCTCATCCTACTCTGGCCTTTATATTAATTATCAGTAATTACAAGTCACAGTGTGACCACTTCAGAGTTTGGAATTTGGAAATTTTGGAAATCCTTCAAATCAGTGATGGCTGTTTCTTGCTACTGCTTCTTATACCTTCCTTCTTCACCCCTACTTCCTGCTTCCCATCCAGACACACTGCTATGCAAAATGCATGACACACATATATTTTCTTGGCATTTCTAATCACCTCTTTCATATGGAATATGTGTTGTATACTGTATTGTACATCATGTCACAGTAATACCTCAGGAGGCTGGCATGGTTTGGCATAAAGTGTTTGGATGATTGTTGTTTTGGATAACTGGATTTGAGTAACAAACTTTCTTGTTTGAAATGGAGAATTTCTAAAATAAAGTCTGTACTCTATATCCTAGTAATTGGAATATATAAAATAGATCTAAACCTTTTCTTAATGATGTAGGTCGTCCACTAAAGAACGTTGGTGGGTTGTATAGGCAAGTGCTTTCAGAGCTGGGTTTTGATTCAGTCAGAATCCTCAGTTGCAAGCAACAGTTAATGGACTTTGGTTTATTAAAGACAGATGGCACTCAAACTGGAGACATTCAGTTTTGGGGCTAAGCTTCTAGGAATAATGCCCAAATATAGGCCAAAGTTCTGGTTCTATGAAGAAAGTACTGTCACTGCAGCCACTGACTACTTGGAAGCATAGTTTTAAATGCAACTTCTCTGCCAGCAACTTCCCTTACCTCTCCTGCTGTGGGCACTTATATGAGAGAGGGAGAAGGACACAGAGAGGGAGAGAATTGCTAGAGCATTCAGTGTTAGTGTACTTTCTGTACCAAGACTGGTGTAATGTCATAAAACTTGGCTTCATGGATGCGCCCTTGTGGTGAGGGGATAGCTGATACTTTCAGCTCCTGCTGGGGGAGACTGTACCCTCCACCCAATTACAAAGCGTGGAATTTCCCCAACAAAGAAAGGGAAGCCAAGAGGAAGGTCAAGTGCCCACCTTAGCTTAAATATGTAATATTTCAGATCAATTGCTGGCACTCATTTCTTTGCCTATGTCCTGATATGAGCATAGTTCCTTGTTTCAGGGGAATAGCCTGTGTGATCTGTGGGATCAGAATCAGAATCTCCGAGGGTGTTTTTATTTTTTTTTGCCATCTTTTTAGAATTTTAGGATTTTTACTCATTAGTCTATTTTTAAAAAGATTTTATTTATTTATTTGACACAGAGAGATTACAAGTAAGCAGAGAGGTAGGCAGAGAGAGAGAGGAAGCAAGCTCCCTGCTGAGCAGAGAGCCCCATGTGGGCCTTGATCCCAGGACCCTGAGATCATGACCTGAGCCGAAGCCAGAGGCTTTAACCACTGAGCCACCCATGCTCCCTCTTACTAGTCTATTAAAGACAGGTGGTGGTGTTTCAACTGCTGACATAATTGGGCATCCTGTGTTCTGGATTTCCATAAGACCAGGTAATTGTGAAATTTGTTCTGGATGTAGGTTAATTCAGGTTTACCATTGTCTAATTCTGAAGAAGTTGGGATAAAATTCATAGTGTGAGTATGAATGATTGTCTGAGTTTACTTTTGTGTGGATGGAAGTGATCCCTCTAGGTTTGGACTCCTGGGTACTGAGAGAGGGGTCGAGAGGGTAGATAAAAGGGAAAGGCAGAAATGGGGCAGTAATCCTGACTCCAGCACACGGGCACTGTGGCCATATCTCTTACCTTCCAAAGGATCATCCAGAAATCTGACTACCTACCCTCTCTTTTTTTTTTTTTTTGACTACCTACCCTCTTGACCTTCAAGCATTGTCAGTTATTTATGACACCTGCCCATCAGCTATTTTTATGATTTTTATTTTTAAAAATTTATTTAAATTTATTTTTAAATTTTTTTATTAGAGAGAGAGTGAGTGAGAGAGAGAGAGCACATGAGCAGGGACAGAAGGAGACTCCCCCCCGATGCAGGGCTCAATTCCAGGATGCTGGGATCATGACCTGAGTGGAAGGCAGATGCTTAACTGACTGAGCCACCCGGGTGCCCTATTTTTATGATTTTTAGAAGCACTGGTAGTAGATATTGATGAGAAGGAAGAGACTATTCAAAAAGCATGATCTAAAATTATAATGCTATGTTTTAAAGAACTAGATTTGGTTCAGATCCAGGTTATACCAATGACTGTGTGAACTTGGACTCATTATAATCAACCTCTTTGACCTCCAGTGTCCTTCTCTGCAAGGTGGGTTAATGCTTGTTTTGTATAGCCTTTGAAGATTAAATGAGGTAAGTAGGTAAGTTGCCAGTTATAGAGAAAGTATTCACTAAATGTTGGATCCCTTCTCTGGAGTTTATTTATGTATGCTGACCCTATTCCCCCTTGCGATGACTTTAATATCTGTTTACAGTATTCTGATGGAGGATAGTGTCAATCCAGAGTTTGACAGCCTCTCACTCCTATGTATGTCCAGTGTCACTCCTGGAATCACAGTGAACTTTCTAACTTTTTTCTGCATAACTTGATGGGATTAGGAAATCATGGCTATTTTGGAAACATTCCAGCATAGAAGCTATATACCAGAAGAAATAAAATTCTGGCAAAACACCTCCTCCAAGGAATAATTTTGTTTTTGGAGGACTACTACGTATATTTTGCTTTATGTTGTATTTCCTAAAATGGATTTATTTATCTATTTTTAAGTAATGCAATAATTTAAAAGAAAGCACCATCTTGGCTTCTATTTCCCCCCAAAGACGATAGCTTTCTTCATTAGGATGCCTAATTAAAAAGTGGTATTTGTGCTTCTTCTGCCAACCTTCCAAAAAATTCACTGCTGGGCAGAGGAAGAGGTTGATAAATAAAAAGTAATTTGTTCATAAAATTTATAAGCTGCTGCAAATAAGGGCCCAGGAAGAAAGTGCCAAGTCAGCTTGAAATGGGAGATAATAATCACAACAGCAAATGTACAAATGCATTATGGTAAGGATAAATCAACTGGTGAGGCTTGGTGTGAATAATATGGAAAAAAACAACTAAGTGGAGAAATGTCAAGTGAAGGATTATCTTTACTTGTGAAGAATCTATTTAAATTCTAAGTCCAGCGCAGGAGTTCTGCTTCCCCAAGCCTTAAGGGCTTCTATTGACTAATAGCAGCCCCAGCCCCAGCAACAATAAACCCTTTATTTTCTTCCCAGCGCCTGAGTTCTGTGTCAAAGAGACAGGTTTTTCAGTGGACTGTGTCTTTAATTGTAGGTTTAAGAAGGGCTCCTGCAGGCTCCGTGTGGGACGGGAGATGTCTATCATCAATGGGACAGAAGTTTGCCTCTTTAACTGGCCTTTGCCATTAAGAGCATTTGTTGAGCATTTTAGTCTTGACCTCCTAAAGTAATTGTTTCATTGAACAAGCATGACTTTATAACCATAAAATAACTTTAGTATTATTATTTTCTTCCCCTGCCCCTTTCCATTTATCATGTGGAGCTAGTTCTTTCCTGCCCCCGGATGAAAGATAAAATTTACCGCACACTATAGCTACTCGCTGGCCACTCACTTAACAGTAGGTCATCCTGTTAGTATGTCCAGGCCAGTGTGATACTAGAATGAATATATTTCATTAAAGGTTAGTGCTTTTCCTCCTCCCTTAGCTCAGGGCTACTAAAGGCTGGCCATAAGTACTGGGCAAAAGGGGATCTGGTGGGCGCCTGGGTGGCTCAGTGGGTTAAAGCCGCTGCCTTCGGCTCAGGTCATGATTCCAGGGTCCTGGGATCGAGGCCCACATCGGGCTCTCTGCTCAGCGGGGAGCCTGCTTCCTCCTCTCTCCTCTCTCTCTGCCTGCCTCTCTGCCTACTTGTAATCTCTCTCTGTGTGTCAAATGAATAAATAAAAAATCTTTAAAAAAAAAAGGGGGATCTGGTCAGCTTCTTTTCTTTTCCCTCAATGTGCATTATACTATACCCTTTCCTCCATTTTGAGAAAAAGGCCACTATTTCAGATCACCTTCAAGGTAGAAGGTAGGAGGGGCTGGGGAGAGAGGGAGGCAGCCAGGAAAGGTGTCACCTTTCCTACTACTGTCATCACATGGCAGCTGACTCCACAGGTGGGCTGACTTGATTGTGGGGCACATTGGTGGGTTATCTGAGTGTCCTCACCTCTAACGAGTTGTCACTTGCAATCCATCACCAAATCTGTTACTTCTGTCTTCAAAAAATAGGCCACATCTCACCGTTTTGTATCTCGTCCATTGCGCCCCATGCTACAAGACACCACCAGTTCTCTCCTGGATTTTTCCGGTGGCCTTCTCTTAGGTGGTTTTCTTGCTTCTGCCTGTGTGTTTTTTACATGTAGTAGCTAGAAGGATTCTTTAATGTTCTGTTCAGATTATGTCATTCCTTTGTTCAAACCATTTGGTGGTTTCTGTCTCACTCAAAGGCCTTTGATATTCTACATGGTCTACTCTTTCCCAACTGTGCTTTTTGGACCTCGTCTTCCACCAGTCTCCTCAATTTTCTGGAACATTCCACACATGATTCTACCTCAGTGCCTTTGCATTTGCTGTTCCCTTTACCCATGATGCTTTCCCTCAGATACCCAGGCTTACTCCCTCTTCTCCTTAAAATATTTGTGTAAATGTCTCTTTCTTAGTAAGCATTTCACTGATTGTCTTATTGAAAACTGCAAACCCTCTTTTCTCTGAGCACCCTCCCAATGCCTCCCTGGCTTTATTTTCTCCATAACAATTTTTTTTGACCAACTATATATTTTACTTATATATACTTTTTTCCCCTTTACTGTAAACTTAACAAAGGCTGGATTTTTATCAATTTGTTCCCAGTTGTGTCCCTAGCATGTAGAGCAGTGCTTGGCATGTAATAGATGCTCCATAATATTTTTGAAACAATGAATGAATGATTGATTACACTTACCGTGGTTTATTGTAAATCATGTGTTCACATGACTCTATCTCTCTTTAGGCCCTTGAGAGTAAGGTCGAGGTCTTACTCATTTTGTTCCCTGAATAGCTAGCTTAGTGCCTGGTAGAGGATAAGTTCTTAATAAGTATTTATTGAATAAATTAAGAAGTGACTGAATTAAGGGAAATTGTTGGAGAGGGTAGAAAAAAGAAATGGAGGAGTCAACTCTGATGGAAGATGGGGGAGGAGAAAGTTACAAGGCAAAATAAAATATCCAAATATTCAACGGAAAAGAAGTGATGGAATTTGGGATGGGAAGAGGCTGGGGCCTTGGAGGTGTGGTGGGGTAGGGTTGCCAAGCCAGTTGAAGAGGGCTGAGGGGTGTGGTGGAGGTGACAAACCAGAGACTGTCTCGGGGAAGCTTGTGAGTGGACTGCATGGTATTCAGCCTGAGGGGAAGTTGGTTGGGGGAATATATGAGTGTATATTAGCCAAGGGAGGATTGAAGATGTCTGTAATGTCGAGTGGAGATAAATAGTAAAGAGTCAGTGAAGAGGGGCTAGATGTTGGAGCAGATTTGGGAGAAGGCAGAAGGAGGTGGGATTGAGGACAGGAGAAGACTCAGTCCTCGGAAGAGGTAACCTTATCTCTTCTCTGAGGTAGGGGGCATCACTGGTTGTGGCTTGGATACACAGGTGTGGAGTGAGGGAGAGAGGAAGCTACCTACCTATCTGTTTACTTATCTTTATCATTTATCTTTGTCTGCCTCCTCCTCATCCATCCATCTTTCCACCTATGTATCTATCGAATGTTTCATTTTTCTTAGAACCCAGCCTAATTTCCTTGGTCCTTCTGATGGCTTATCCCCATTGATTGGGGGGGGGGGCTGTGGCATTCTGAGGCAAAGCTAGGGAATAGAGAAGTTTTTCAAGGTACGTGCAGCCCTCTATGACAAGCGAGGGATTTTGAATTACCCTGTACGATGATTTCTCTCGCCTGAAGATCACTTCGAGGTCAGACAGACATAGCGCAAGATAAAAAAACAACAGCTTACTAATATTTAGAATGCTTTTCAAAGTACTTAAAATCCAAAATCTTCCAGCTAATTGCTTATTTCCACTTTGTTCTCTGCAGACTTGGCAAGATGATTGTAGGTAAATAATTCCTACCTTTCTCTATAATATCCAGCAAAAGAATTGAGAAATGCTTTTTTTTCTTCCAATAATTACCACTTCTATTTATGAACAATGGAAGGGAACGAAATAAAGAGTAAATGGAAGAAATGAAAAAATAAATCCACCCTGCCTTGACACTCTGCCCAGTTAATGAACCCTACAGAGGAACCACATTAACACTGGCACCCTTTTTAATGACGGAATAACTCAATATGTGCACTCATTTGGGACATTTATAGATTATTAATTACCCACACACAGTATTCCAGCTATGAATGTAATTACCCAGAGCCTCTCTTTTCTCACTTGTCCAGTATTTTGACTTGTTTCCCGAACACTCCTCGGGCATGCGGAGCCCCAGACATACTCTGTGTCCCTTGGAATCATTTTAGCGGTGCCCCCTAGTCTCTGCTTGGATTGACCTGGCAGATATCGTGTACTGAGTACCTGCCTTGAAGTATTGACTCTCAGAGCAAAGGTGTTAGGATGATTATGACACCCGCAATCATGCTCATGTTCACAGAGGGGACATGGGAAGCAGATTACGGGGGAGACTTAGGGGGACAGTCTTGTTGCTCTTGCCTCTGAATCTGTGCTTAAAGACAGTTTACAAATAACGAGGGCTGTTAACTGGAGAAAGAGACATGCTGAGCAGATGGTCCATCAGAGGCCTAAACTGGAACCTAAACTGATGGTAAACCCGGGTGTAGATTTGGAAACAGAGGTTTCCTTGGGGAAATTATTTTGTGTTCCCAGATGTTCAGTAGTTATTTCAGTAGCAATAAGGGTGACCTTAAAGAGGAGCCAATTTCTGATATGACTCAAGGCTCAGGCTTGTGGAGATTTACAAAGCAAGATTTTCATAGTGCTGAGAGAATTTTTGCCCAATCCTGGCGGCCTGGCCTGGGATAGTCTTGAGGAGCCCACTGAGATGGGGCATGGTCTTTATCTTCACTGGGGCAGAGTATCCCTCTCTCTTCCCCAGATGTAGTACTATAATTATCATTAATTTATTTATTTTTAAAGATTTTATGTATTTATTTGACAGAGAGAGAGAAAAACAGACACAGAGAGAGCACAAGCAGGTGGAGCAGCAGAGGGAGAGGGAGAAGCAGGCTCTCCGCTGAGCAGGGAGCCCGATGTGGGGCTCGATCCCAGGACCCTGAGATCATGACTGGAGCCCAAGGCAGACACTTAACGATTGAGCCACCCAGCCACCCCTCTTATTATTATTATTTTCTGATCATAAACCTAATATGTGCTGACTATAAAATGCTAAAACTTTTAGACTTAAATGAAATGGAATGCAAAGGTCTCCTTAATTCAACACCATAGAATAACCATTGTTACAATTTTTTGTATACCTTTCTAGAAGTTTTCGATGCATCTATAAGCACATATGTCAGCACATATGTCTTTTAGATAAATAAAATAATATCAAACCTACTTTTCTGTAAGATTTTTAACAAAATATTTCACAGATATCTTTTTATGTGAATATATAGATTTTCTTTTTCTTTTCCAATGCTGAAAAGTATGCAGTTATAATTGTTATAGTACAACTTATTAATTGGTCATTTAAATGTAATTAAAATTTTTTTATAAGTCATGCTGCAAAGAGAAATCATGTACATTAGTTTTTGTCCATTTGTTTATTTCTTTTGGGCAGAGTCTACAAGCTTAACAGCTAGGTCAACAGGAATACTTACTGGTACATATTGTTTCATTTGGTACCTCCCTAAAGTAGAACTGATTTATACTTCACAAGTGGAGTATTTAAGCTTTCACCAACTTTGAATATTATAAGTCTCTTTAATCTTTGCTAATCTTAAGGGAGGACATGATAGATCGTTGGTATTTTAATTTGTTTCTTTGATTACTAAGCGGGTTTAATAACTTTTCATATGTTTTTTTACGAATATGTGTTTCCTCTTTTGAAATTGCTGTGTTCATGATATTTTGGGGGAAGGTGACAATACTTGTCTTGTTTTTAACTGATAAGTAAGAAGTCTTCAGAAAATAGACATACTAACATTTTTACTGCTTTACA
Source organism: Ailurus styani (assembly GCA_002007465.1). Lineage (NCBI taxonomy): Eukaryota > Metazoa > Chordata > Mammalia > Carnivora > Ailuridae > Ailurus > Ailurus styani. The sequence goes on from LNAC01000463.1 coordinate 247,248, forward strand.
TGATACCTGTTTTCTTCACAAAATATATTTTATTGCTGCTTTTATTTATAATTGTTTTTTAAACTAAGAATGTAATAAAGGTTCATTGTATTTAGCTGTTAGGTACCTTTAGTTTCTTTTTAATAGAGAACAGTCACCCAAAATTTTTTTCAGATCATATTCACTTTTTGAAAGACTATTACTGATTTTTTAAAATGTTCTGTATCCTATTATTTAAGTTTTCTTCTATTCTTTTTTTTTTTAAGATTTTATTTATTTATTTGACAGAGTGAGATTACAAGTAGGCGGAGGAGAGGCAGGCAGAGAGAGAGGAGGAAGCAGGCTCCCTGCACAGCAGGGAGCCTGATGCGGCCTTGATCCCAGGATCCTGAGACCATGACCTGAGCCGAAGGCAGAGGCTTCAACCCACTGAGCCACCCAGGCACCCAAGTTTTCTTCTCTTCTTAGTTTACCAATGGATCTATCCTGAAATAAATATAGAATTTTATCAACTGCATTTTCTGCATTTATTAAAATGATAATTTCGTCTTTCATTTTAGTCTATTAATCTAATGAGTGAGATTGATAGCTTTTCTAATGTTGATCCATCCTTGAATTTCTGAAATAAATCCTAGTTAGACATTCTATGTTGTTCTTTTAGTGTGTTGTTGGTTCTGTTGGTTCTATTTGTTAATGGTGTTTTTAGGTGTGTGTGTGCACACGTGTGTTTGTGTAGGTGTGTACACATGTGCCTGTATATATGTTTTTGTAAGTAAATGTGATTTATAGTTTACTTCTTTTTTCCCATGATCTTGGTCATTTTTGATATCAGAATTGTATTAGCCTTGTGAAATGGGTTCTTGAAAGCTTTATAGAACTTTCTTAAGTCAACATTTGGAACTTTTTGGTAGAGTTGTGTTTGCTAATTATTTCAATTTCTGTTCTTTTAAAAATAATTCAAATAATTTCTTAGAAAAATTGTTTATCTATTTTTGGCTTCCACATTATTGGTATGAGGTTATAAGTAACATTATTTTATTAAAAATAGTCTCTTCTCTATCTGTAGTTATATTTAATTTTTCATTACTGCTGTCATATAAATGTTCTCAAACCTTTTTTCCTTTTATCAGATTTGTCAAGCATCTCTAAAGCTCTTTTAAAAGGAACTGGTCTTGGGCGCCTGGGTGGCTCAGTGGGTTAAAGCCTCTGCTTTCGGCTCAGGTCATGATCCCAGGGTCCTGGGATCGAGGCCCGCATCGGGCTCTCTGCTCCGCAGGGAGCCTGCCTCCTCCTCTCTCTCTGCCTGCCTCTCTGCCTACTTGTGATCTCTCTCTGTTGAATAAATAAATAAAATCTTTAAAAAAAAAAAATAAAATAAAAAAAGGAACTGGTCTTAGTTTTACTTGACAATTCTAGTTACTCTAAACTTTCTAAGTCATTGGCTTCCTTTGTTTATTTTGTTGTTCTTTTTCTAGCTTCTGAGTCTAGTGTTCCAAAATATTTACTCTAGACATCTCTTGTTTTTGGAAAAAAATTATTTAAGGATATAATTTTCTCCTGAGTAAGGTTTGGCTACATCCCATAGAATTTTCCACGTCATGTTTCAACATATGTTCATTTCCAAGTAGTTTATAAATTAAGTTTTTATTTACTCCTTGACACAAGAGTTATTTAGGAGAGTGAGGTTTTAGATTTAATTACATTTTAATCAGTGAGTCGGTCCTGTAAGTAATCTTCTTTTAGAAACTTATTGAGAAATTTTTTATGGCTTATTAAAAGATCTTTCTATATATTTTAAATGAATGTTCCATGGGCATTTGAAAGTAAAGTGACCTTTCCCCTTTTTAGAGAGATCATGATTTTTCTATGAAGTAAGGCTTGCGATATGTATTATTCACATCTTTGTATATTTATTTTTTGTCATCTTGACATGACAAATTTGGGGAATGGTTTGTTAACCTTACCCAATATACCTATGGGTTTGACATTTTTTTTCCCTCTATTTCTAACACTTCTTTTTACTTTTTGGTGAAAGTATAGTAAAAAAATTAAGACCCCTGATGCTGGTTCATCTGCCTGGTTTGAATATCAGTTCTGTCCTCACAAGTTGACGGACCTTGACGGGTGCCTCAACTGTAAAATCACATCACCTGCTTTATTGGACTCTTGGGAAGATTCTATGAATTACTGTGTGTAAAGAGCTTAGAACTGTGCCTGACATATTATGAAAGCTCTGTTACTCTTTAATGTATCTGTTGCCATGTTACTGAGAGTGAAAAGTTTCACAGTTGCTATATATTTTGATGTATCTATTATTTATTGATATGAAACAGCATTCTCTGTCCCATTTGGGCTTTTTGCCTTGAATTCTGTATGAGCTAATGTTAATATTACTATAGTGCTTTCTTTTTGTTTGTATTTGTTTGGTCTGTCTTTGGGTATCTGCATATTTTCAACCTTTCTATTACTTTGTAGTATTATTTGTGTTTGATATATCTTTTATAAAGAGCATACAGTTGGAGCTTGCTTTTATTTTTAATCAGTCTGAAAGTTGCTATCTTTTAATAATGGAACTTAACCTATTAACAATTGTTGGGATTACTGATATTACCGGTATTCCTGTGCTCTTTATGTTTATTGTTGGGTATGTTTCTAGGTTTCTTGTCAAGTTTGAATTGTTGTCCCAGGGGCCTTCTAATGCTAATAGCTAAGTTTAGATCTTTCTAAGCTTGTGTGGCTAGAAAAATGTCTGCTTTTCCTGCTTCAAAGCAGGAAAAACCAGAAGGTAGCCAGGGGACAGAGCATCTGCAGTCATAGTCCTTTTGGTATGGTATCTCAGATGTGAGTTTTCTTAGTGAGTATGTCATAGAAGCTGGATGCTTTTGTAGATACGGCAGTGTATCTCTGTATCTCTGTCTCTTATCTCGAGGTTTGTGTCTGTATCTCCTCACTTAACTCTCACTACAACCCCATGATGTATTATTTTATTTATAGAGAGGGAGATGATTCAAGAAAGTAGGGAGTGCTCCTGAGGAATTAAGGAATAAATGATTTATAACATGTAAACTTCTTCCCTTTCCCTCTGGCTATGCATGGGATATGAAGAGGCTAACACTCGGGTCCTGGCATGGCTTTTATTGAGTTTTTCAACGAACAGGCTGCCAATGCTGCTGCCAACTGTGGGGCTTCTTATTCCGCTCTACCCATGTTTCATACTAGTTTAAGTTTCCACTCTAAATTGATTGTTCTGGACTGGATAATCCAGAGACTAGTCATTTTTTCCCAGCTAGAGAAAAGAAAAGTGCTAGGTGCCACATCCTGTTTGTCTTTTTTCAGGAACTGGGTCTGATGTTAGTGGGATCTGTGTTTGCTGGTCTCACAAGATTCTGGAAAAGAGAAGGCTCATGTTTTATCCATCTTTGTATCTTCAGTGTCTACAAGAATGCCTGGTCCATAGTAGGTGCTATTTCTTAAAATGACCTGAGAAGAGGGAAAGTTATTTTATATTAACATTTGAATTATGAAGTTTTAGAAGAAAGAACCATAGGATACAAAGGTGTTCTCTTCAAATTATGCCTTCTATAACTTCCACACTACTGTGTACAACGCAATAAGAATAAAGTGAGTTTATAAGACTTTCAAGAGCTTACTGTGGACAAAAGCAGTGTGTGCTTTCAGTAGGAGAAGTTTTGAGTTACCACTGGAGGGTCGAATGACATTGACATATGAATGACTGTTTGCATTGGTGATGCAAGTGAGGACATCCAACTAATAAAAGTGCTCCTGAGCCAGCTGCTAGGGAGACATATAACCCTGATCTCACAGGGATTCCAAAGTTGAAAAAAAAAAAAAGGGCAACCCAAATGAAAACTCCCAGCTTACATCAGGGAAATATTGCTGTGGAGCTTTAATGAGATCCCTAGGTGAATCAGTTTTTTATATGGGCCTGTTTGACTTCCAAAGATATCTGGCTAGACCTTGATTGATTGTCAGGCTTTTAAAGCAGCATTGATTTTTACTGCTGCAACACCGAGATGATGAGGTCATTGTATTTTGCCACGTTATTGAAGTTCTTGTTAAAGTGACCTGGAGGATATAAGTGCATCTAGCCACTGGCTCCTTGCTTGTGCTAAGTTTCAGAGATGGGAAAGTTGAGGTAAGTCAAATGATAAAGGCAAAAAAAATTCTCCTCTCTGATGAGGGGGTATTTCAGAGTCTTATAAATTATAATGATGCTTGGTAGCTATTAATCATAGATGATCATTTCTTTTCATTATTAGCTTTCATTTATCGAGTATGTAAGTACATGGGCCCAGGAACTGTCATAAGCATGAGCCTTTTATCCTGACTACGCTGCCATGAGGTAGGTGTTTTTATGTCTGCTTTGTATGAGGAAGCTGAGAGGCAGGCAGGTAGGGTTGGTCCCTCTGGGTGAACTAGTCAGTAGAAGAGCCAGGTTTTAGATCAAGGTGCATCCACTCCAAAGCCCATGATTTTAAGTGCTGCTTTTCTATACGAAGGGTGTGTGAGTAGTTAGCGATTCCCTTTGGGTAAGATCAGAAAGCAGTAGTTGAGGCTGTTGTGGAAGCGATGACCCCTCTCTCCTGTGTGGACCGAGATCCTCGGAAAACTGAAAATCACCCTGTACCTCAGGACACACCAGCTTGACTTTCCCTTCTTGCACCAGGCGACCACCTGAACCTCTCTTCTGCTTGACCATGGCTCTGAAGGGGCGTATGAGGGCTTTGCACACTTTGGGATTCCTCCAGCTACCATATATTGATCAACGGCTGCCAGGAGCTTTAATCTGATTAGAGTCTGTAAAACTGGTTTCCATCTCTGGCGCCTGACTCAGGTTTCAGAGCAAGGGGAAAAAGTATGACATCATCCCTGCTTGCATCTGTGCTGGGTGGCTAATGAAATTACGTGATGGATTTGAGGACCATTAAAGTCAATGTTGATCCTTATTATTATTAAGAGTACTTTCAAATTTACTGCACCGTGGGGCAGGCTCGAAAGCATCATTTTTCATAGGTGTGTTCATTGCTCTGGAGTTTAGCGCACAACTCCGCGTGGGATATGGAGAATGCTAGCAGTGGAGAATCAATTCTGAAATCTGCAGGATGAAAGTGCATGTAGCTCTTTTGCTGGAGGGAGGAGAAGGTTCTTGGATTTTTCCATAATGAGGCATCGTGATGACCCCGGATTGAAAAAGCCTAAAATGAGACAAGACGTGTTTGTCAAAGAAATATGAAGTACCACTGTTGCCATTAGCATCAGCACTAGTATTTTTTAAAAAGTTTAAACGGTTAGTGTGCTAAAAGAGTGCTCAGTTCTGGTCACCAACAATTTACTGAGCATAGATACTGAACTAGCAGCAGAGATCCTCCACACTAAGGGCAAAGGCATGCCTGTTTCGTTCGTTGGTATATCTCCAGGGTCCAGCTAAATGTCAGACATGCAGATATTATTCTCTCTTTGAAACAAACCAACTATATACATTGTATTACATACATACTGTAAAGTGCGTAGATCTTAACTGTACAACTCACTGAATTTATACACACACACGGCCACTCTCAGCCATGAACATCACCCAAATTAAGGTATAGAACATTTCCCATTTGCTAGAAGGCTCCCTTTTGCCCCCTCTTGTTCTTCCAACCGAGATAACCAGTATTTTGACTTTTGTATCCACAGCTAAGTTTTGTCTGTAACTAATAGACTTCATATAAGTTCATTTAAGTTGACTCTTCCTATAAATGGAATCATACACTATGTTTATCTTTTTGTCTGGTTGCTTTTGCTCATCTCTATGTCTGTGAGATTCATCCATGCTGCTGCATGTAAGAATATGTATAAAAGTAGTTTGTTCTTTTTTATTGCAGTGCAATACTCCATTGCATAACTATTTCATCATTTATATTCCTCTATGATGGATGTTTGCATTGTTTCCAATTTTTCACTATTATAAACAAAGCCAGTGTGAACATTCTTGTACATGTCTTTTGATTGACTTTTCTTTTAGGCATAAAAGAACTGCTGGGTTATTTAAAATATTTTTGAGTTGTTGAATGGAAAAATACATTTCTTTGTGGCTGTGGCCCATTCAGGACTTGCAGTAGAGCCATGGTCACTTATCCCATGTATTCTGAGTGAAAAATAATTCAGCAATAGCAAAGAACTAAATTAGAATATATACAGATCACTCATTAATATAATGACAATATGAACTTAAATGTAGTTTTAAGGTATAAAGCAATGCCAAAAAAGTTGGTAATCTAGTAATTTTATTATACCAAATTCAATATTATACTGCAGGTTATGTAGTGTAAATTCATAGTTTGCTAACTATTAGTTCATTAAAAAAAATTGTTGAGAGCCCATTGTATGCCAAGCATGTTCTCTAGTTGAGAACTCATAGCTGAGGGGAGGTTTCTGCCCTTAGGAAGTTTAAGTTCCAGTGGATAAGATAGACAATAGATACCAAACCAATAAATATGAGCTATCAAACATCACCAGTGAAACACACAGTGTGAAAAATTTGGGGGAGGATTAACAATAATATCTGCATTAGCAATAAATTTATGGATGATTTGTATTTGAACTGCATTTATACATAGCTTAAAGCCTGGTTATTGGAAAACTCGAGGCCATAAGTCCTATTCATGTGTAATAATAAAATAATAGTAGCTAATTATATGGTTTACGTACTTCGCATGGATTACCTCTTTTAATCTTTCCAGTTCATGATGACGTAGGTAGTAGTCCACATTTTAATGGTGAAGAAACTGAGCCAAGAGATTGCATGGCTTATACAAAGTGACACAGCTGGTATGTGGTGAGATTGAGACACAAACCAGGCCATCTGACTCGAGAGCCCACACTTTCAGCTCCTGCTCTACCCTATCCTTGTCCTCCACACCGAGAAATACGCATGACTGTACACTGTAAGCTTACCCAACGACCTGTAATAAACTACACTGATAAAGATAGTACACTAATGGTGATTTAGAAGGTAAAAGCAAAACTCGAGTAGCAGTGATTGAAAACCATGACCGATTGAAGGTTCTCATCACTGATAACATTATTCACAAATTGTCTTTCCTGAAGACTACTGAAATTCTGTCTCGTACGCTCATCATGCCCAGTATGAGTTTTGCAGTATTTCCAAAAGAGTGAGTGCCAGGCTTAACAGAATACTGAATTAAAGATTCAGTAAACTGTATTCATACCTTCAACTTAGAAACTACTGCTAGTTCACTTCAGAGGTTATTAGTAACATTCCGTTGTAGGTAAAAGTAAAAGCTAATGGGAAGTGTGTCATTTGCTCTCAGTCTTGAAAGAATGACTTACATTTCTGGCTATGTTGATGGCAATTGGAAGGGCTCTCTGGAGGACCGAGGTCTACTCTGAGAATCACCGACCAAAGCGAAAGAAAGTACACAAAGAACATTTCTACGCAGCATGCTGAGTGCTATGGCTAGTGGTATGTGTTAGGCTTCCGTGGGGCCTAATAAATAGCTCCCCGTATCCCTCTAGAGTTCTGAAGCAATTAAGAGTTAATCAAGAAGTAAGATGAGATAAAAATATCACTGTTGTTACCTATTAAACTGATAATGGAGAACTCTGGAATGAGACAGATTTATACCTCTGGCCTCAGGCGGCACTGGACAGACAGGTCTTTCCAGTAGTGACAGTGTGGCCCATATGGTGTCAGGAAAGCTGGAGGAATTACATACTCTGTGCGAAAAGTGTGCCATGCTCCCACCCCAAGCTGCTCATTCTCCCACAGGAGGAGGAAGTGGGAGTAGAGAGAAACCAGCACTATCATGATAGCAGAGCTCCCTTCCACGGAAGGAAGCATCAGACTTGGGGAAGAAGCTTTTCCTGTCCCTGCAAAATACATTTGGTATATATACTACGGGGGTACCAAGAAAGGGTGCACCTAACCTGGAATAGGAGAAAACACTCTCAGGAAGATAACTTGGGCTGAGTCTCCTAGGAAAACCAGGAGCTCGCAAGATGGAGTTTGGAAGGGAGGATGCTTTTTAGATCAGGCTTTGGCCTGCAGACCAAATCTGGTCTGTTGCCTTTTTTTTTTTTGAAATAAGGATTTATTGGAACACAACCATTCCCATTCATTTGCATGTTGTCTATGCATTTGTGCTATAATGGCACAATCATACAAGGACAGAGACCGTATGGCCCCCCAAAGCTTAAAATATTTGTTATTAGGCCCTTTACAGAAAAAACTTGCCAACCTCTGCTTTAGGCAGCAGGAAATGGTTGGGACTATGAGGGAGGATGGTGGTGTGCTGGGGATGTGACGTTGGGCACTGTGAGTGGTTTGATGACAACAGGACACAAAGCAGGAGGAGTGTGGAGGGATAGGACAGAGTGGAGTGGTGAATGATACTTGATACTCGCATGTTCACAGGGTAATGTCATAGCTGACCACAAGAGGAAGGCCGGAAGAAGTGATTACACAGATGGATCCTTGGTTCTCTAGGACTTTACAGACTCTACAGAGAGCAGTGATGCAGGCAGTCAGGTTAACCCTGTTAATTATACGCAGAAAAATGGGCAAGTATCTAACAAATAGAGACTTTAAGGTCATAAAGAATTTGCATTGTACGCAAGCCAAAAGACACTTTAGAAGGAGGTGTGGCAGTAATGTGTTTAGAAAAGATGAAATTGGTCATTTCCTTTTGAGTGGTTTGGGGGAGGGGTTCAGAGAAGAGGCAAGCTAGCCACAGCAAATGGGAAGGCTGGGTTAGGAGGGGGGGTGAGTGTCAGGTCCAGGGATGCAATTTAGGGTCAGAATGGAAGACTGAATGAAGCCAACCTGAGTCTCTTTGCCTGGGAGAATGAATGAGTTGGGATGTGGATCAGGAGAGAAGCTCTGCACAGAGAGGCGTCCAGATCTTGGGACCAATCTTTTCTTTTTGAAATAAGTTGTTCTCCTCTACCCCCAGTTGTTAGAATTAAGAGTTTACTAATGTATGAGCATGCCTCTCTGTTCCTACTTTTTCTCCTTCCACGTGGGATTATTTTTACTTTTTGGCTCCTGGGATTTGAGTTATGCTGCTTAGGATAATAGAAAAATGCTGAACTAGAAGGAATAGGAGATCAGAGTTGTGAAGAAGTAAAAGTACTGGGGGAGGGGGTGGCAGAGTGATTGGAGAATGTATCTGGGCAAGTAGGGGAAGGACAGGAAAAGATCATAGACCGTTTCTTGGGCAGGACTTGAGGATGAGAAGATTTGGGAGTTTAGAGAGAAAAGGGAAGAGTCTTTGGGGCTGCTCTGAGCAACTGGAGAAGGTAAATGAAACGGTGGAGATGACGAATTGAAGGTGTTGTGCTGTCACTTGTAAAAGAGATTCCATCTAATGTTTTCCAATGGGCTCCATAAAGATTAAGACTTTTGTCACTTAATTCTTAGTGGGCAAACAGTTGTTTAAATATGTCACCAAATAAGATGAATTCTTCTTCCTAAATAATTCTTTTTAAAAATTTTAGTTTCATTCAAACAGCTTTATCAAAGTATAATGGACATACAATAAACTGTACATAAAGTGGTCGGTTTTGTGTGTTTTGACATGTATATATGTGTGAAGCCATCACCATAATCAAAATGGTGAACATTTCATCCCTCCCAAAAGTTTTCTCAAATCTTTGATAATCCTTCCCAAACCACTGTCTTCAGGCAACCACTCCTCTGCCTTATGTTGTTATAGTTAGTTAGCATTTTCTGGAATTTTATGTGAATGGAATCATACAGTATCTACTCTTTTGTTCTGGCTCCTTTCACTTAGATTAATTATTTTGAAATGTATTCTTGTTCATTCTTGTTCATTCTTTTTTACTGCTGAATAGTACTCCATATACATGGGTATACCACAGAGTGTTTACTTACCTGTTGATGGATATTTGAGTTGTTTCCAGTTTTTGGCTATTGCAGTGAAGCTGCTATAAACATTTGTGTTCAAGTCTTTGTATGTACATGCTTTTAGTTCTATTGGGCAAATACTTTGAAATGTAATGGCTGGATCACATAGTAGGTATATGTTTAAGAAACTGCTAAATTTTTTTCCAAAGCAACCTTACCATTTTACATTCCCACCAGAAGTGTATAAATAGTCCAGTTTCTCTGCATCTTCATTACCACTTGATATGCTCAGTCTTTTTAATTTTAGCTATTTAAATAGTTATGCATTAGTATCTCATTATGGTTTAATTTTTAATTTCCTTGATGATTAATGATGTTGAACATCTTTTTAGGTACTTATTTGCCATCCATATCTCTTCTTTGGTGAAGGATTTGCTCAAATCTTTTGACCATTTTATACTGAGTTGTTTTAATTCCTATTGATTTTAAGAGTTCTTTATATATTCTGGATTTAATTTCTTTATCAGATATTTGATTTATAAATATTTTCTTTCAGTCTGTGGCCTGTCTTTTCATTACTCTAAGAGTGTATTTCAAAAAGCACATGTCTTTGAAGTTCCATTTATCGATTTTTTTCTTCTTCTGTGGATTGTGATTTTGGTGTTGGATCTAAGAAATATCCGTCTAACCCAAGACCACAAAGATTTTATCATACATTTTCTTCTAGAAGTTTTATAGTTTTAGGTTTAGTTTCATATTGTTTTAGGTCTATGAACCATTCTGAGTTAACTATTGTATAACTATTATATAAGCGTGAAGCATGGATTAAAGTTCTACCCCTTCTCCTTCTTCTCCTTCTTTGCATATGGCAATACAATTGTTTCAGTACCATTTGTTGCAAAGATTATTCTTTTTCCTCTGAGTTACCTTTTCACCTTTTTTCAGAAATCCATATATCTATACATCCATTACTGGAATCTTTATTCTGTTCCATTGATCTATTTGTCTACCTTTACACCAATATCATAGCTTCTTGATTATTGTGGCTTTATAATAAGTTTTGAGATGAGATGTGGGTAGTCCTCCAACTTTTTTTTTTTGATTATGGTTCTTTTGGTTCTTTTGTCCTTTATATTTCTTATGTATTTTAAAATCAGTTGGCTGATTTTTTTGGTTTTTTGATTGGAGTTGCATTGACTCTCTAGATCAATTAGGAGAGAATTAGCATCTTAACGATATTGAGTCTTCCAGCTCATGAACATGGTTTTAATAAGGTCTTTCAAAATTGGTCTCAGCAATGTTCTGTCAGTTTATCACATTATATTTAGGAGCTTTTTCTTAATGTAACTTTTTTGGTTTAATTTTTAAATTAACATATAGTGTATTATTTGACCCAGGGGTACAGGTCTGTGAATCATCAGGCTTACACATTTCACAGCAGTCACCACAGCACATACCCTCCCCAATGTCCATCACCCAGCCACTCTATCCCTACCCTCCCACCCCCCAGCAACTCTTATGGAGTAACTTTTAATGAGCAAAATGAACAGGCACATGTCTGTGGGTGAAAGATAACCTACCGAATTGGTCTGAAGTTGGCTTTTTCAAAAAAAGATTTTATTTTTAAGTAATCTTTACACCCAGCAGGGGGCTTGAACTTACAACCCTGAGATCAAGGGCCACATGTTCTACCAACTGAGTCAGCCAGATGCCCCTGAAGTTGACTTTTTAGGATGGTTATGAATGCTCTCCATGTGCTCTGGGAATGACTCTGTGGTACTTCTTCCAAAACATATGGTCTTTTGTAGAGAATGGGCTGGGGTGAAATCATAATGAGTGATTACTCCCAGAAAGGGGTCAGGGGAAGTACATTAAAGGTACTCTGTGGTGGATAAAAATAATGAAGACTTGAATAGACATGAAAAGTATGTCCAAAGACATTCCTCACATACCAGATGGAGGTAGGTCTGCAGGAGATGGCACGCCACTCTTGCAAATGGTCATCGGAATGAGTGAGGGAAAAAATTTCTACATGACAGCAGTGTTTCTTGTCCCCCATGATGAGAACATTTTTCTGAACCAACCCTGAGGAAAAGGTCTGAAGTGGGAAGAGTGTTGGCTATGTCTACATCATAGCAAATATCTAGGTAATACTTGGATATTTTAGCATTTGGAAGTCTATTTCCATTCCTGAATTATTGTTATTGGGAGATTAGATAAATGGCGGAGGTGAGTTTTTCTGGTTTTAGGTGCTTATTTCGTGTCACAGGCACAGTTGTTGTAAAATAAAAAACAGCTTGTTGATTGGTTCTGGCAAAAGGAGGGTTGAAATGAGTCAAATAGAACTTGAATGTATCTTCTGTGGGAGTTTGATGATATTATCTGCAGTGAGAAGTAACCCTGGCAAGGAAAAGGAGATGAACAGATGAGGCCTACATCAGGTTGATCTGGGCATTTCATTTTAAATAAGACTTGGTGGGACTGATCAAATGATTGATGTTCTGTATCTGTTCTCTAGAGTCCCTTTGTGCCAAGGAGATTCTTTGGAGACACCATAAGGGCAAAGAGGATGGGTAAGCCAGGTGGACAGAGATGTAGACCCTCCATCTTCCTCCATCCTACCCTTAAATTCCCCATTCAACCAAAAGACATTCTTCTCCTTTTAGAAACAAACTCTGTATTATGTATTAGGATTCCACATCAGAAGTTGCTTTCTAAAGACACGCGTGCGCGTGTGTGTGTGTGTGTGTGTTTGTGTGTGTCTGAAAACCACTGGAGTAGACTAGATCAGTGATCAATGATGAATGCCTTCCTCAGAAATAAGGAGAAAAATGCCACAGAAAACGTGTGCTCTCTCTTTTTTAGAAAAACGATTTTATTTATTTATTTGACAGAGAGATAGAGCCAGAGAGCACAAGCAGGGGGAATGGTAGAAAGAGAAGGAGAAGCAGACTCCGTACTGAGCCAAGAGCCCAATGCAGGGCTCAATCTCAGGACCCTAGGATCATGACCTGAGCCAAAGGCAGTTGCTTAACCGACTGAGTCACCCAGCTGTCCCACTTATCACTTTAGCAGAACCTCCTATGAGGAAGAGAATGACTACATTCAGTTTTGGCAAAGACCACACGTTTTGGGCATCTGCGTGGCTCAGTCAGTTAAGTGTCTGCCTTCAGCTTAGGTCATGATCCCAGGGTCTTGGGATGGAGTCCCACATTGGGCTTTTTGCTTGGCAGGAAGCCTGCTTCTCCTTCTGCTTGTGCTCTCTCTCTTTCTTTCTCTGACAAATAAATACAATCTTAAAAAAAAGTGATGTTATTGATAGCCCGTTGTTAGGGTTGCCAAATATTGCATGGGACATATTTATGCTAAAAATTATTCTCTGTTTTCCTGAAATATAAATTTAATTGAATACCCTCTATTTTTCTTTTCTAAGTCTGGCAGTCGTAATCAATGCATACTTCATCACAAAGTAGTGAACGGATCCAGTGTAATAATTTTCTTAGACATTGACCAAAAAATTCTCACATCTTGGCTACATATATCAGAATACATTAATCCTTTGGCCTACCATGCACAGCTTTCCCGGCATCCAGAAATCTTTCCTTGCTGGGATATGGATAAGGGAACAGGTGTTGTCAGTGTTTCTAGGACAGAAGGGCCTCACTCTCCCCCAGGACATTGAAGACAAATTCATCCAAATTCTGCCATTGAACTGATTTTTTCATTTTTCGGTTTTTGTTCTAAAGTATCATTCCATTGTTGAAATTTCAAGTTGCAATTTTTAATCAGAATATTGAAGGTGTCTTGGAGTATTTAATTAGTATCATATGCTTTTTCCTCAATGAGAGAACTTTAAAAATTATTTCCGTTGTCTTTGTCACTTTTTCTTTGCAAACCTCAGTTCATTTTGCATGTTGCCTTGCCAAGAACTTGGTTAATGCTGCTAAAAACGGTTTGCTTCTGTATCCTTGCTTTTTCTTAAATGCCCATTAGAGAGAGATCTGAGCTTATCAGAGAACCCCTGGATAGCTGCACTGGCATCCTAGATGTCTTTTGCTTGTCTTTCTCATTTAAATATCATTACAATAAATACCATTCTAAGAAAGCTTTGTAGACAATAAAATTAAATCCATGTTTTGGTTGCTTCCTTATATGAATGGTTAATAGCCACTTTTCAGTATGCACTAAGTACTGTACGTTTATCATGATATTCAGTTCTCATAACCCTATGAGATAGGTGTTATATCTTTATTTTCTAGAAGAGGAGACTAAGACACAGAGAAACAAAGAAACTTGCCCAAGGTCACACAGCTGGAAATTTGTAGAGCTAGGATATGGAACTGTATCTCTGTCTAATTTCAAAATGATTATTTATGGTTGTTGTGTTATACTCTGAATATTGGGCTTTGTTGTCCTGGCTTTAGTCAATTATGTACAGTAATAATTTGATAGAGTGACTCTCCAGATTACAGTCACTGGAATAATAAGAGAAATTGATTGTGTGCTTCCTGCTTTGCGAATGAGTAAATTTAACTGAGTTCTTCCTAGTTGGTTTGTTCTTCCAGTAGAAGTGGTTTTTCTTCCATAATTAATATTCTCTGCCTAGAAGAACTAGCCATTTAATTGGGTGCTATCACCCATACCCCAAATAATTAATTACAATAAACCATATATGACAAAAGCCCAGCAATCTAATGAGTGAAAAGGGGGGGTATATATGTGTTTGTGCATTTGTGACATTTCTTTCCCCTGCTGGGTTTAATTCCCTTTGCTCGTGGGTTCGTTAAGCAGAAGCTGGATGTTGGCATTCTTCTCCCGATTCCTCAACCTGGAACCTGGTTTCTAGCAATGTGTTAATTTTAGCACCAATTTAGTTAATTAAAATAATTGGCAAGTTCCTTGAGTTCATCACAATGGGAGTGTACCTATTTTTAACTGTCTAAAACTTAATGTGGTGGTGCTATTTTTACTCAGAAAATAATTCTTCCTAAGTTATTTCTGAATTTTTTTTCTCCATAAAGGAGATCCATTTAACCATTTCTGATTCAGAGTGAAGAGGAGTTCTCTGAGAAATGAAATAATCTGTAAGGGCTTTCCCAGAAAGGTTTCAACTGAGTGTCAGGGCCTGCTGCTGTCATTCTGTCCTTGGCAACAAAAATGGTTCAACTCTAACATCTGTAGCTCTCAGCCCTTTAGCTGGTCATTGCCCTTTATAGCATGAAGGGCATAATCATCACGGCCTGGGGCATGAACAGACTCTGTCCCTCTTCATGGCGTGCCCCAAATGAGGAAGTTTGCTCAGCTGCTGAGTTGGTTTGTCTCTGCCTCTTTCCTTGTACACACTCCATGCTGGGACAGCCTAGTGAGCGATGTCTGGGGTGCTCCTTGTTCTCTGGGGTGCTTTCTTTGACCCCTTCACCATTCTTCTGGCTGCAGTGGCTTCTTTAAAAGGCCTCTGCCTGCTTGCTGAGGTTGGTGAACAGGCTGCTGCTTCCCTAAGCAGGAAGGAGAGGCTCATTGACATTCTACCAGCGAATTGTTCTTTAGTTGTTGTTGAAGGAGAGTAAGAGACAGTATCTGTGCAAAGTCTAAGCAAAAGTGCAAATGTGATGTTTGGAAAGGGCGACGCAATATTTGAACTTGGACTCAGTCCTGGGCACTATTTTCTGTCTGCCCTCCCATCTTGTCCTATGACTCAAAATGCCACCTCTGTGGAGATGACCCCCAATCTCTTTTCTGAACTCCACACCTCTGAGTCCCGCTGCCTGTAGGACATGCCACTTCTGTTTGTTAAAGGCACATCTCTACTGGCATGTTCAAAAAAACCTCTTGACCTTCCTCTCCAGAGCTGCTGTTCTCTCATTCTTATTTCTTGGTAAATGTCTACTTCAATCTTTCTGTTACTCAGGCCCAAAACCTGGGCCTCAACTGTCAGTTCCTTCTTTCTCTCACATTTCACATCCAATCTATCCTCAAATCCTGTCAACAGTACTGTCACGATGTGTTTGGGATCTGACCACTTTTCATTGCCTCATGTCTATCACCCTAGTCCAAACTTCCCCCCATCTCTTTCCTAGATGGTTCTACTAGCCCCCTCCTTGCTTCTTCCCTTGCTCTGCCAAGTCTCTTCTCCACATACTAGCTGGACTGATAGTTTAAAAACATAGATTATAGTCCTCTTCTGTTGAAGCCCTTCAGTAATTTTCCATCTTAAAACCCTACACAAGGTGCCTCCCAACCCCCAAATCTCTCATCTCATTCCCAGCATCTTGACCCTTGTTCTCCCTCCAGGGAACTCATGAGGGCCTTTTCCCCTGGAATGTGCCAAGGGCACACTGTTTGGCTGCCTGCATTTGCCTGGGAACACTTGCTGTAGGGACCCATGTGATTCCTCCTTCCCATTACGTCTCTGCTCAAACCTTATAAGAAAGTCTTCCCTGACCTAGATAAGATGCTCCCCTCATCTGACTACAGGGCTCTACGTTTGTTTGTTTGTTTTGTTTACTGTATATCCCCATTACCTGCCACAAGGTAGGCACCCAGTAAATATCTGTGTTTATTAGTAAGTACACATAACTCTGTTAGTTCCCCAGCAAGACAAGAGTTCTGTTGTTTTTCCTTGAGTGTCTTAGGTTTACTTTGGGGTCCCAGTACCACCTTGATTAGTATCTTGTATGATCCTGGGAAGATCACATATCCTGATTTCATTGTCTGTAAAATTCCTGGTTGGGCTAGGTAGTGTGTAAGGTGAGATTAGCTACATTTAATTGGTTTTGTACATGTGTGCTCTCCCTCAGTATCCAACAGTAGCGTATTGGGATTGGAGTTTCTTCTGTGGTTCTACACCTGTGCCTGAAATGATGCCAACATCCTGTTCTTCCACAATTTCTGTCCACTTTCCATGTCTGTTCTCCTTTTTGCCAGGATACAGATTATGCACTAGTGCCATTATCACACAGAGCTTTCAAGAGCCATTGTGAGACGTGCCACACACCAGTTAATAGTAACCTATTATCAAAGGTACATATAATTTATATCAAAAAGTCAGAGTAGACTCAAGATTTTCTGTAAAAATTCTGGCCTTGTTTATCTATATTCTGCTATGCTTTCTCAAGTGGTAGAGAAATGGTGGAGCATGGTGGGAATTATGTGTAATCCAGTGAATGCCTTTGGAGGAATGTCTGATATGTGAATGTCACTGATTTTATGTGTTGTAGTGGAAAAACAGAAGTTTCAGAATCCCTGGAGTGGCAGTGCTTATGATACAGAGGTAAGCAAGGTCTCTGCTTTCACAGACTTTATGGTCTAGATGAAAAGACGGGATATACTTGTACTGTAAAAAGGTACACAGAAAGCAAGTTAGTATGTATAAGTGCTGGATGTGTGGTGCAGTTTGTTCTAGGGCTTTAGGGTGGCATCCTCTGGGCCAGACTATAGTGGGGATTGGTTCATAAGAGAGGGTGGATTTGAACTATGTCATGAGGACATAGGACATTCCTCATATGGAGATGAGGACATGAGGACATTCCTCTCAAGGAGCAGCTCTGCAAGATGATCTCCCTCCCTCCTTCCCGTAGCCGTTGGTGATAACAGCCTGGTTCCTGTACTATTCCTTGTGGTCCCACTTCATTCACACTGCCATAAATAAACTCTCTGAATTCTTCTAGTTCAGATGGGTCATCTCTTTTCTGGTGGGATCCTGACTGATATAGTCAAATAATGAATTTTCCTTTTAATGGGGACAAATGAAACCTCCAGATTATGGCTGTTTCTCTTCAGCGATATGCGACCTTATAGAAAGATAAGCTCACTATCTGGACCAAAGGAGAAGGAGTACCATTTCTAAATCCCTAACCTGCTGCTTCAAGTCTCTGGACTTAAGCACCCTGTTTGTCCTTGTTGATGCAGGTGCTACCCTGGATGAATTAAGGAGGAATTTGTCCTTGGTATCCTAAATTAGTAGGTCGATCATATAATTTATTTTCCAAAGTGGAATACTCTTGAGAGTACAAGGGCGTGCTCTAAATAACTACTCAGGGACAGTAGTTGTAAACTAGGATTAGTAGAGGTAAACACGACTGAATGGTCATTCTACACATAAAGGGATGTTGTAATTGGCTTTTCTCAATCTGAAATCACAATTCTGCCCCAGAGAAAATAAAGAGTATCCTTTCTGTTTGCTAGAGTGACCTTTTGGTCATCTTCAGGGGCCCTTTTTGGGCCTGCAGGAAAGAGCCCTTTGTTGTTTATCCGGTTGTTGAGTGAAGAAGCCAGCTCGGGGACTCAGGACCATTTGGATGATTGAAGATTCTCACTGCTGGGCAGAGGCCAGGTGGCAGTGTGGGTAATATCTGAGCTCTTCCTAGCATTGCCTTTGATAGGGAATTAAGGTCATGTGACACTTTTTGAGAGGTCTGTCTCTTGGTGTCTTTAAATTCTATGTCATTGTGATCAAAAGAAGTGAAGCATGGTCTGGCAGGCAAGAAAATGATTCCAAGTCTGGCAGACCCACAATAGATGAGAAGGATGCAGATCCTCAGAGAGAAGGGCAAGAGCACTTCAATCAGGACTAGCCTTGTCAGCAAAGGCTAACCATCAGGGTGCCAGCTGCTACACAAAGCAAATTAAAGACCTAAGCCACATCACCAATGCACCCGTGTGTTTGCAGGACTAGGCTTATTTAGAGGGATACATTTTCTTTATAAACCTTTCATCAACTAAAAATGTGAAGAGATGCTTCAAAGCATCAGACTTCCCCAGTAGCCTGGTGTGTGCTTGGAAGCTGATGCTCCTCATTTGGCTTTGTGCTGTTAGCTCGGATGCAGTATTTGGGATTATCTAGCCAATTACTACACTGGTTCTCTGTCTGCCTCTCGAGGGACTTCCCTTTAGACTCCATAATAGAAACATTTTGTTTTCCCTAGAAGAACAGTTTGGTCACTCTTTGGGTAACCATCTCTTATAATCTGTGCCAGAGTTTGTGTTTGTTTCCACGGCTTGAACATACCCTTTTCTTCTCATTGTCTTAGTACTTGGTGTTCTTGCTGTTAATTTATGGAGAGCATTTTGCATCATGCTTTCCAGCCTGGTGATCATCATTTCTGTCTTTTTTGCAAAACAGAGATGTTTCTTACAGTGGATAATTCTTCATGTGCATTCATAAATTTGTATATGTATATTTTAATTTTGTGAAAGAGCAGGAAGCTATTGTGGTTTGTTGGAAAACCTCTTCCAGGATTAAGTGATGTTCTTATAGCATTAAATCAGAAGCTTCTAGCATTTGGGGCCTATTTATTATTTATTATGACTCAGATTGACACTTAGTTGAGTTGGGATTTCAAGTATGCAACATAGATAATGGTTAATTACCTCAGCAGTAAATTATGCTTAGAATTCTAATAGCTGCCATAAGGTGAATCACTGTGGTTGAGATTTCAGGCCTAGTGGCTTGGCTCTTCTTAAGTATGGTTGACTACAGAGGTTGGATAAGAGAGCACATACTTTTAGTTCCATTATGCAATATTTGTGAGGCCTAACTATGGAAGTAGCGTGTGGATCAAGACTAAATTGAACATAATCGCCTATACGTAAGTCGGCATCTCTTTGGTTTTCCATCAATTACCACGGGAGACTTTGTTTTTGACTGTCTTCCTAGATTTAGAAAGTGTCCCAGTGTGCCTTTTTTTTTCTTTTTTCTTTCTTTCTTTCTTTCTTTCTTTCTTTCTTTCTTTCTTTCTTTCTTTCTTTCTTTCTTTCTCTCTTCCTTCCTTCCTTCCTTCCTTTCTTTCTTTCTCTTTCTTTCTCTTTCTTTCTCTCTTTCTCTCTTTCTCTCTTTCTTTCTTTTTTTGTCTGTGTTTCTGGACTCTTCACTGAAATGCTCCTGCAGGTAAACCTTTGTCTAGCTGCCTGCCCTCAGCCAACAAAAGCATTAGTTTGCTTCCTTAAGCCTTGTAATTCACTCTCAGGTGCAAAGACAGCTTGTTGCTTCTTTCCTGGTCACAATAACAAATCCTCCCCATGCAGTCTCTTCTCTTAGCTCAAATGAAAAGAGGAACTCAAGAACCTTCAAAGGAACTCTAGTACAACTCACTCAGGAAGATCCTTCGCTAATTGGAACATATTTCCTATGGCCATCAGACTTAATTCATTTTCTCTTTGACTATTTTAGAAACTTACTTGGTTTCTAGCAAATAACTAGGTGTGGACTTCCAAAGGAAGATCAGGAATTCTTTGGAATGGTATACAATAGAAAGAACCTTAAATCCTCCATGTGAATAACCTCTGACCCACTTCATTTGTTCATTCATTAATTCATTTGTTCCTTCATTCTTAAAGCATTTATGAAGTGCTTCCTAAGTACCAGACACTACTTGGTGCTACATGAATTGAGATGACTGATGCTACCTTTTTTTTTTTTTTCCTTCCCTTTTGCTGATGTAATAGTATGCTCAGAAAACCCAGTAGGCTCTAGTAAAAAACTCGTAAGAATTAATACAGTTTTTGTAAGTAACTGGATTCAATAATAATTGAAAATGAAGAAGCTTTTTTCCCCTCTGCACTAATAATTACACCTAGGAATGGAAGTGGGAAAAGTATTTCACTCAAAATAGTGACATAAAATTATAAAATATTAAAAAAATCACAAACTATTTAGAAACACATTTGGCATGAAAAGTAAAGGACCTATATGAAGAAACATGAAATAAATCTGAACAAATATAAGTGTATACCACATTCTTGGATGGGGGAAAATTATGTCCTAAAAGGTCAAATCACCCCAAATGATTATCTGAATTTAGTATAATTTCAGTAGACTCTCAGAGCAGTTTTAACTGAATAAAAACTTGTCAAATTTCATATAGAAAAGTAAATGCCCAAGAAATGGTAAGAAATATATGAAAAAGAACATTTAGGGGATATTTTGCTTATTAGATATCAATATAGTCAACAAAAGTACTATATTAAAAACCAGTATGGTATTGGCAAAGAATAGATTAATCGGTAGACTAGAATAGAGAATCAGGAATATATTCTGGCATATGTGAAGAATTATGATAAAGGTGGCACTTCAACTCAGTAGGAAAGGAATGATTCATTTAACAGATAGTGCTGAGATAGCTGCTATCCTTCTAGAAAAAAATAAAATGGGACCCTATAACACAAAGTATGCAAATATAAATTCCAGGTGGCATGAAGATTTCAATAAGCAATAAAATGTCATCATTTTAGAAGATAATCTAAGAGATTATATGTAACCAAAGAATAAAAGAAATCTGTATAACCAATTCCAGAAACCCTGAGACCATGTTGTATACCATTGTAGATGATTTAAATACATAAAAACTACAAACACTGGAAAAATATGGTAGATTTGGAAGAAATATTTGCAACAAGCATAGCAAAAAGTAATTATTTATGATGTATAAGTAGGGTTGAGAATCAATGAGAAGAAAAACGAATGACCTCCCCTCCACATTTGATCAAGAATACGAATAGGCAACTCACAGAAGAGCAAAATCTAAGTTTAGTTAATTAGTGAAAAATGCTCAAATTTACTAGTGGTCGCAGAAAAGAAAAGGTTGAATGTAAGTATCTTTCAGACTGGCAGACGTTAAAACGAGCAATAATATCTGCAATAATATTGCTGTAAGGTAGGTAGGGGAAAGGGGTTCTCAAACTCTGCTGATGGAAATGTGAATTGTTACATTCTTTCTGGAAGCATCCTAACAGCATCTATGGAAATTTAAAAAAATATATGTATGTATGTGTACCTTTTCAACCACCAGTCCAAGAACTGGGAATCTTATGGCTATAATAACATTGAGATATAGGTAAAAGAATCTTGATTGCAGTATCATTCAAACAGAAGAAAACAGAAAAACTGAATGGATATCACAGGGGAAATGTTGAATTTATACTGATATATCTCCACTGGGAAATACTACACAGCAATTAAATGTGATTAGAGCTAACCAGGTTGATTTTGGGAGGGATTTCTACAAAGTATAGAGTAGGAAGAACAAGATTCAGAGAGGTTTACCTAACATGGAGAATTTGGAGTGAGCAGGAGGGATGAGGATGGAAGATGAGGAAGAGAAGAGGCAGGCAAGGAAGGAGAATACCATGCACGAAGACCATCCATGGGATGTGTGCATAGATACGTGTGTAGAAGGAATTGGAAAAAACATCGAGTTTGATCTGCGTGAACTGACTTGCAGGTAAGCACTTTGGAATTTCTGGCTTTGGAGATGGAGTAGTTCCACGTAAGGACAACGAACAAGATGTGGCCACAGTCCAGGATCCCTAAAGGGATGCAGAATGGAAGCCCGTGGATCCCAGGAGGTGAAGGAAGGCACTGAACCTCACCATCTGTGTGGATGTTAGAAGCTGCGTGGGTGCAAGCCTGATCTCAGCTGGCGCTGAGATTGTGAGTCAGATAGAGGGCAGATTTGGAGGGGCCTGAAGCTGATGCCATTCTTCAAGAGAATGGGAATCATGAATACTAAATTAGGTATAAAAGAACATTTATTTAGAATGAGAAAAGAATCATAACCAATTACGTATTTGAAAAATCTGACAAATAGCACAAACAACAAAAATACATTCCTGGCTCATAATCTTGGCCTCTTCATATGACACCAATTTAGTAAAATCCTTTTCATAGAGGGAATAGAAAGGAAACTCAATTTTTTTTTGTAGCAGGGTTGAAGTTTTAAAAAAATTATTGATTTGAAAAGTATTTTTTTTTTCAGTGTCACAACTTATCAGGCTCATATCACATAAATTTTTAGATTTGTTATCCACTTTGGAAAAATCTCTGTCAAGTAGAAAACTTGTGTTTTGATGAGGATCAATGATATCTGAGTCTTCTACTTACCTTGTAGTAGATCTGATGGTGAGAATTGTCCATTGATTAGCTTTTGGTACTGTACATTTCAAACCTGGCTTCTTCTGGACTACCCAAGGCACTCCTGGTCCTGAAATACATGTTTATATTGAGGGGAAATCTTTTACTCTTTGCCTCTCTGTCACTCAGGGGCTAGCTGAGTGCTCCTGGAAGCCTTTGCTCTATCAGAATGCTAGCAATCACATAACCGACCCAGGAGTGACTAAGGACCATTTATCCTTGTCCTAAACACAGAGGAAACAGATCCTCAACTCAGCTTTCTCTTAGCTGGATCTCCCACATGGTCATGACCAATCTAATGCCTTCCAATACAGAAGGAAAATTGAGTGAAGAAAGACAGCAGTCTTAACCATTTTGGTTAAAATAGCTTTTTACAAATTTTACAAAAAAACCTCTGACCTTCTAGGGCCTTGGAACTTAAGCTTACTATTATGTTATATTCCCTCTTTTATTGGCAACCTGCTTGGTATTCTACTGGATATAGCATTAAACTCACTGTAAGTCTCTATGTGTGTGTGCGTGAGAGAGAGAGAGAGAGAGAGAGAGAGAGAGAGAGAGAGAGAGAGGGAGGGAGGAGAATAAATGTGTGTGTTTATAGCATTTCTTATTTTCCTGCCTTTTTTTTTTTTGGTCACACCACAGCATAGGTCCCAATAAGTCAGTCTTGCTTTTCTGGTTTCAAATCATTTTTTTTAAACCCTGGATCCCAATACAGGAACATTAAACACTGCAACTGCAGTAATTTTAGAGCCAATGTCCTGAAAATGAGAAATTCAGATGAAATGATGTACTGCACAACATCGTTTCCAGCCCCCTGCACTACTACTGAAGCTTTGCATACATTTTCCTCCTTCATTTTCATACATATTATATTTACCATCAATCTTGTGGCAAGTTGCAGAATAGGAAGATTGGGTGACATGGTTCTCTGATGGGGAGATCAATCCATAAATGGTCCTTTGCTGCTTAGGGTGAAAAAACTTGAGAACATTGCATTGCTACTCGTGGTTCTTTCTTTTAACCCCACTAGGAACTTCAGTCCTGCTAACAGTAGCAAAACAGTCAGCCAAAGGTCTGAAGGGAAAAAACTAATCAAGAGAAAAGAAGAAAAACCACAAGAAGTGATTGTGTGGACACTTGGGGATAATTTTTGATGAGTTGAATATAAATGTAAGAATCCCGGAAATGTCAAAAGAAGGCCTTGGATAAAGCATTCAAAGCCTGATTTATCTGTGGGAAAAATATTTTTATTTATTAGTGGCCTACTTTAAAAATTTTTCCTGCTCCTCATAAGGTTTTGCCCCCTGCACAAAAGTGTTTAATGCAACTCTTTTTGAAAGATTTCCCATTTTGAAATTTGAAGGCTTATTTTTGAGACCCTGACTTTTCCTTTCTGTTCCTCCTTTCCAAGAGATATCATCATTCTTCTGCCCAACCACTGCACTACCCAGGAGAAAAGTGTGTGTCCATGTGTGCCTGTGTGTGTTTAAGCCCACTCTTATCAGGCTTTGGAGTAGAATGCTTTGCAAACACACACACATGGTTTTGACATTACTGGTTCAACCACACTGCAATTGTAATAATGAAAAGCAGAATAGGCAGAAGCCCAGGGCCTCTTGGTGTGTTTTCCAGAATGGATTATAAAAATTGGTGGGAAAGAAATAGCTTCATGTACAGAGAGGGGTTTGGAAATAAGGGCATCGAGTGCTTTCTGGGAAGAAATGTAAACCAGATGGAGGAACCCCAAATTAAGGGTGATGATCAAAGGCAAGAAGTAGCTGTTTCTTAGAAGCAGTGGGGGGAATGGGTCAATTCTGTATTACCTAGTTGTCAAGATAATAGTGTGGGAGGAAGAGTGGTGCAGTGCAGACATCATATTTGGGGTTGTGAGGTCCAAGTTAATGCACCTCTCTAGATGTGCCTGGCTCCACCCTCTGGGCCCATGCCACTTGCTCACTGGAAAGCATTGACCACCACCTTTCCCTGTCTCTTAACACTGTCAGTTGTCCTAGTCTCCCCATCGTGAGCTTGGTTCCTCTGTGCTTACTGGGCAGGAATTGCAGGAAATCCACCCTCTTGGCTTTCTACCATGTCCACGCTTAGAAGAATTGCTGGAAAGTGACATGGGAGCTGACTATCCTAGGGGGTGACTCCCAGAAATGTAGAGGGGTTCTTTGACCAGTGAGGTACAGGAGATAGAAAGGAACTGGCAGATAATTTCTGCTACCTCTCTGTACCACAAGACGGTGTTGAACTACAGGGTTCCATGTGGTCTTTCTGGAGGAGTCCTGCATGAAGAAGAAACCAGCTTTATTTTCTTATGAGGCTATGGCCAGCTTAGTAATAGACTACTTGTATTTGTTTTTCTTCCTTTCTTGCCTCCTTTCAGGAACTAGGGAGATTGTTGATTAATGGTTGTTTAAACAGAACCATAGGGAATGATCAGATAGATTATAAACAGTTCCTTTTTTTTTTCTTTTAGTGAGAGTGGGCTTGGGGAGGGGCAGAGGGAGAAGGAGAGAGAGAATCCTGAGCAGGCTCCATGCCTGGCTTGGAGCCTGATGTGAGGCTTGATCTCACATGACCCCAAGATCATGACCTGAGCTGAAATCAAGGGTCAGATGCTCAAGTGACTGGGCCACCCAGAGCCCCTAAATAGTTATAATTTGAGGTAATCTATTAGTATGAAATTTTCAGCTACTACATTGTATAATAATTGATATACTTTGCTAATAAAACACTTGAACATATTCGTTTAGTAATATGAAGACAAACTTGATAATAGAGCTTTTGTAATTACTTTATCAAACATTCTGAACTTGTTAGAAGCACAAGCAAAATGGTTTACTCTTCCCAGTTACTGCTATCAAATATGTGCTATTGAATCTCCTTGTATTAATTTTCTTTTGCTGTGTCACAAATAACCACAAGCTTATTGGCTTAAGACAACTCTTATTTATTAATTTATTTTTAAATTTTATTTTATTTTTTCAGTGTTCCAAGATTCATTGTTTATGCACCACACCCAGCGTGCCCTCCTTAATACCTACCACCAGACTCACCCATGCCCCCATTCCCCTCCCCTCTGAAACCCTCAGTTTGTTTCCTGTTGTCCATAGTCACTCATGGTTCGTTTCCCCCTCCAATTTCCCCCAATTCACTTTTCCTTTCCTTCTCCTAATGTCCTCCATTTTATTCCTTATGTTCCGCAAGTAAGTGAAACAATATGATAATTGACTTTCTCTGCTTGACTTATTTCACTTAGCATAATCTCCTCCAGTCCCATCCATGTTGATACAAAATTTGGGTATTCATCCTTTCTGATGACTACATAATATTCCATCGTATATATGGACAACCTCTTCTTTATCCATTCATCTGTTGAAGGGCATCTCAGCTCTTTCCACAGTTTGGCTATTGTGGACATTGCTGCTATGAATATTGTTGTACATATGGCCCTTCTTTTCACTACATCCATATTTTTGGGGTAAATACCCAGTAGTGAGATTGCCAGGTCAAAGGGTAGCTCTATTTTAATTTTTTAAAAAAGATTTTATTTATTTATTTGACAGAGAGAGATCACAAGTAGGCAGAGAGGCAGGCAGAGAGAGAGGAGGAAGCAGGCTCTCTGCTGAGCAGGGAGCCCGATGCCGGGCTTGATCCCAGCACCCTGAGATCATGACTTGAGCTGAAGGCAGAGGCTTACCAACTGAGCCACCCAGGAGCCCCTATTTTTAATTTTTTGAGGAATCTCCACACTGTTTTGCAAAGTGGCTGCACCAGCTTGCATTCCCACCAACAGTGTAATAGGGTTCCCCTTTCTCCACATCCTCTCCAACACTTGTTGTTTCCTGTCCTATTAATTTTGGCCATTCTAACTGGTGTAAGGTGGTATCCTAATGGACAACACTGCACATATGCACTGGAGAGAGGTGATAGGACAGGGCTGGCTGAACCAGGTCAGCCTTCTCCCATAGGAGGTTGCCCCCTCCTCTCACTTTTCATCGTTCTTTATGATGCAGTATCTTTATGGTTCACTCGCTTTGGGTTTGGTAACCCATTTTAGGAGCAACATAAAAAGTTGCCCTCATCATATCATATCTTCCAATAAAGACCAAATAGAAGGAAGTTCCTGTTTCATTTCTTAGGTGGCTTTGTTACCGTTAATGAGAATTTTTAGCATGCTCTTATTCCTTTCATTCCTTTTTCTTTAAAAAATCTCTTCCTGTATAAAAGAGATATATTTTTTTAAAGAAAAATTGGAAAATACCAAAAAGTAGAAAGCAAAAAATTAGACAGTGACCTATAATCCTAAAATAACAAAAATTAATATATATTTTTTAAGATTTTTATTTATTTATTTGACACAGAGAGAGAGATTACAAGTAGGCAGAGAGGCAGGCAGAGAGAGAGGAGAGAGGAGGAAGCAGGCTCCCTGCCGAGCAGAGAGCCCAATGTGGGACTCGATCCCAGGACCCTGGGATCATGACCTGAGCCGAAGGCAGCGGCTTTAACCCACTGAGCCACCCAGGCGCCCAAAAATTAATATTTTAAGCATTCCCTTTAAGGCCTTTTCCCCCCTGCAGAAATTTGTAATCTGCTCCTCCCTCTCCCCAACACCATGGCTTAAAAACGTGTAAATTTTCTTAGGAAAAAAAACACTTTTGGATGATTGTAAAAGTACTACTGGTTCAATATAGGAGATTTGTAACACAACATTTGATTCCACGATGGAATGATTATCACCAGCAATGTTGTATTTTCTTCTAAAAATATATATGAGCTAACCTGAAGTAATTCTAC
The DNA here is from genome assembly GCA_002007465.1 of Ailurus styani. Classification (NCBI taxonomy): domain Eukaryota; kingdom Metazoa; phylum Chordata; class Mammalia; order Carnivora; family Ailuridae; genus Ailurus; species Ailurus styani. The sequence goes on from LNAC01000463.1 coordinate 274,829, forward strand.
TTATGTTATTTTACATCCTTTCTTTTCACTTAACATATTATGAGTGTTTTTTCATATTACTGACTAAACTTAAAAGTACAGTTTAAATAATAGCATAATTTTCTTTTTTCTTTTTAA